>VWZS01007262.1:0-484093 GCA_013397075.1 Rhabdornis inornatus
ATATATATATACACATACATGTAAAGTGCTCTAACAGTTGTCAAGTCTTCCTTCCTGGCCTCACATTCTGGAGACTACTAAGAAATTGTGTGGATAAGTATACTAAGTATATGAAGTGCAAAAGAGAAAACCTTTCATTCATATGAAAGTTATCCTAAGGAGAGGCAGAAAGGTTTTTGAATCCAGCAAGACTTGGAATAGAAGATAATGAAATACACACTGCATATTTTTTTCTCATATAAGGCTTTAGTCAAAGTTTGATGAAATCAAAGAAAGTTAATTTTTCTGCTGAGAGCTGTTTTAAGGCTGTCCAGAATACTGAATCATAACTTGATAAATCTAGATGAATATAATTGTCCTTCCTCTCCCCCTCTTCTGATGGATAAATCATCATAAAAATCTTCAGGTCATTGAAGAGAATAGTCTTCTGTGATGAAAGACATGGTTTTACTAAGTTGAAACCCAGCTACTTTGAAGCCCAACAATGACAACGTTTTAATGGAAGAAGAAAGGAGAAGGAGAAAGCAGAGAAGATAAAATACTGTGGGAGTGAAATGACTGCAGTTCCTTTAAAAGCGATTGCTTTTGATCCTTGCTCGGTTCAGCAACAATATAAAATATAGAAATAAGAATTTCTGTGACTGGTTACTGTGTAATAAAATGTTAAGATGGTGATCAGATGGGTTTCTTATGAAGAGATGAACCCAAAGGCAAGGAACTGTTATACATTATCTTTCCCAAGGGTACTGTATTCTCACCTGCTCTAATAGGAATTAATTCTCCAAAATTCTTTGGCACTTGTAAAAGGCATTATTTCCAGGCATTAAAATTCCAAATGGCCCGAGCACACTGTGATAGAAAAAGTTCAGAATGTTGAAGAAAATTAGTATATTGAAGTCTTTCCTTCTACCACCAGTTCAGCTCACGAATTGTATGGGAAGCTATAGCTATATACTATTTTTTTTTGGTTAATAGCCAAAGGTTTAAATGTTATATTTGAAAGTATACTAGCTCAATGTAGAGTTATATTGGTGAAAGGCAATCTTATCTCTCTCCATGCTGACTCTAGAGATCTTTCATTAGCAGCCTTCAGCTTCTTTTATGAAATAGTCTTCAGTTTCAGTTCTATTCAAGCCATTAGTATGCCATAAAAATTTACATAAACCTCAATTACTTCCAGATAACATTAAATTTTATAGAGAGGTTATGGCTATGAAACTTCTAATTAAACAAGGAGAAGAAATAAATAGAGGAAGAAATTCCATGAAGTCAGCTGCAGAAAATGTCCCCATGAGTTTAGGATTGAGGGGCCAAACACATTTTTTGTACCCACTCTCAAGTTACTGACATCATCTTAGAGGGGTGATTTCTTTCATGGACCTAGATTGCCAGAGGAAACTAGAGACTTGCCACTGATTGCAAATGAGTCTCTCTCCCAGTCCAAAGGCAAAGTTCTAAATCTCGTGTGCACAAACGGCACCATAGCCACCCTGCTGTGGTCAAAAAGGATAATGACAAGGTCTTGGAGCCCTCTGGGACATGTGGCTCAGGAGCAGCAATCTGTCCCTGAAGTGAGATTCTTGTCATCAGCCATATCTTGCATCAGTGAGAGTCTGTGGCTGCAGGGCTGGTTTGGTTCAGGTTGCTTCAAGAATATATAGAGAGCAGCTTGTTCCCATTCATGCTGGAGACAATTTGAATGGAGGTTTTCCTACATTCCCTTACTAATCTGATTTGGATCAGTGTGAAACGTGAAGTATCCTGACATCCAGCAGCTTGTGATAACACTTCACTGTTTTTTTTACTGACTTAGCAAAGCACAAATGCTGATTCCTGGTTAATGCTCTGAAAATATACGATAATTTAATGAAAGATTTAAAATAAGGTATCCGAAGACATTCTGATAAGGAGACATGTGACATTTTGGAGATACTTAGGCTTGCAAAACAACTCACAACACCTCCCTTTACAAAAAAAGAAAAGCAACTCGATTTTCTTATTGTCTCTATATAAACTTTACACAATCACATATTTTAAAAAATTGCCTTTGTAAAACATTGATAAACAGCTGCAAAGTGGGCTTTAAGTGCTTCAAGCTCTTCAAGCTTTGAGTAATTCTAGCAGCTTTGAAAGATAGGTTACTCTGGGCTGTCCAAAATCATTACCAGCATACCTGAAACATTCTTTAACTGCAATTTTTGGGGATTGTAATGAAGGAGAGTACAGAAATATTGAAAGTGATGCAGGGCGGAGAAAGGGTCAAATGATGAAGAAAATGAAGTTTATTTCTTAAAGTGCATACAAGTGAGGCCACATAGATGAACACTGGTGTGTTTTTCATATATTGGTCTGTAGGATGTCAGGAAAGATGATAAGTGTTTGTGAAACAGTATTTGCACTATTTCTCCTTGGTTCTTAGGTCTTCCAGGTAATTTTCTTTTTTCTCCCTTCTACCCACAATTTGTACATTGACTTTCCTCTGTCTTTCAAGGTCAGTTTCCCTATTGTCAAGTTAGAGCGACAGATTCTGAAAAAGATATTTAACAGGGTAGTTAAAACTGCCACAGAAGTGAGAAGTCTCAAAAGGAGTAAGATTGGTTCTACTTTACATTGATCAAAGTAGTATACCCAGGACACTGTAAAGCAGAAAAGAACCTAGCTATTTCCACACTTCATTTAAATGCAGAGATATTTTTTGCACAAGGGATCCTTTAGCTGCAGCAGGATGCAATTGCTATGCAAACTCATCTAAGCATTTTTCTAGTCTTCTCAGTCATCATTTTCCCTGTCTGTCATTTACTGATGATTCCTATTAAAATGCACCCATACAACATGTGCAGCATCTATCTTTCTCTTGCAAAACACAGTTTTGGATTTTAAATATTGGGGATTCAGGCATGAAAGTATGGAATAACTGACTGTATTCACAGGCTTTTCAAAACCCTTGGATTTTTTTTTCACAAAATTCACATGGAATGATAGAGCTAAAAAAGCAACTCCTCAGCCAAAAAGGAATAGTGTTAAAGATTTCTTCTTGAGCTTTCATTTCCCATCTACTTCAATCAGCAAATATTATTTAGCTGACATGCACAAGTCACTGATTTGGCTTGTTTGGAATTTTCTGCTTGTGCTCTGCTGTGGTAGTAGGGAACAAAAAGCTGGAACTGCAAATAACTATTGTATGACTTCTGTATATATTTTGTATCCTGGTTGACATAAAAACCCATCATCAATGGTGTTTCATGTTCATGAAACAATGGAGAGTTTCTCCATTCATCAACGGAGAGTTTCATGTTCACAAGTACAGACAAAGAAAAGTGCTGAGACCTTGAAGTGGGTCAGTTCATCGTTACATGAGAATTGTGCATTCACTTGGTTTGTTGTTTTGCAGAAGAATGAAAACAGCAGCAAAACTACAAATGTATTTATAGAATACATATATTATAGCTGTTTATAGAATCTCTCAAAAAGGACAGTGGAGAGTAGCTTTTCTGGGTACTGAACAAAGCTCAGTGGCCTTTTTCTTTCCACTGGTGAAACCCCTCAGCCCATTTCTGGGGAATGCAAAATTTCCAACCAGACCAGTTCTTTTGGGCCTGAAGTCCTTTTTATCCAACTTCTTTGTAAAATAAACGTATCCTCAGTTTGCTTAATGACAGCTAGAGGTGCCTATCTGAACAAAATAAAGCCTCAACTCTTCCTGAGTTTTGTCTCCTGTGGCCAATGACACACATTAGTCTCAAAGTTTGATTTTGTCTATGGAGAGTTTCCTGTCAATAAGCCATCACAGACATTTCATTGCCACTATAATGCTCTCACTATTACCATTCATAAATCAACAGCAGACAGAGAAATAGGCATATTTTACTTAGATGAAAAAGAGACTTAAAGTTTTATGTTGCTTTCTCTCAGTGCATAAAACAGCTATTTTGAAAGCCTCCGTGGCAGGAGCTCTTATGGACCCAAAGTAATATTTTCCTTTTTCTGCTTTGCATTGCCCTTCAAGAAAGGGCACGTTAGCTGAGGAAAGAGGAATGAAAACTTCTTGAGGAAGCACAAAGCATACTTTTAGAGTGTAGCTTTACAATGAAAAAGGTGTTAATTTTAACCAATATATTTCATTTACAAGAGAGAGTATGTAAAGGAAACCATTACAGCTCTATGATAAAGTGCCAAGCCAGAGATCTGCACTTCATTTCTCTAGGACAATATATATCCATAAAACAATCTATAGGCTGCACACATTCCACATTATCCACATCACTCATTGTCCCAGGAAAAGAAACTGGTAGTCCTGTTTTAGCCCATCCTCCAAACAGCAAGTATATGAAGTTACAGAGGCACCTCCCATAAAACATAATCTTAGAGCCATCAAAAATGTATTTACCACAAGTTAGGGGACATTAGGGTTACTAATTTTCCCTATTGTAGGCCCTCCTACAGCTTCCCATTCAGGGTTCTTTAGATATGCATTTTTTATTTGACTGTTGCCATTAACAGATCTGTGAAGTAAAACAATGTTTGATCTGTCTTCAGCAGAGTTGCTACAGAAAGCATAAAGACATTAAACTCTTCCTATTCTTTTTTTTGTCATTCAGCACTAAAATAATTCTAACAAGTTGAATGTGCTAGATCCTAATGAATAAAGCATATGCATTATGCAAGGTCTGTCCTTCTGTGCAGATTTTCAGTGTTTTCACTGTAATTTTCTAGCCTGTGTGTTAAGAATGGAAATTTGATTTCACTAGCCCTTGGTATAAATGTGTGTTAGTGGATTGTGCCATTATGGGCTTAAAAGAGAATTTTGTTTAATCAGAAGATGGATTGTCGGGACTCTTTTCTTGATAATTCCATATAATTTTTCAATTCCTACATCAATTTTACCCCTCAAATTTGTGGATATCAAGAACATTGTAAAGAAAATTTAAGTTTATTAGAAAAATGAGTCTCCTACTACTACTCAACATTGTGCAAGCGACATCCTGATAGTGAGGGCCTTCTAAGCTCTATCTAAATTGGAAACCTATTGAGAGTATAAGTACTTAGATAATTAAGTATCTAAATAAGTAATGTCAAGAGATAAATTGGTGGTTATTAATTGGTTTCTTTTCCCTTCTCTTTACAGTATTTTTAATACCTTAATAAATAATCATCCTTCATAAGTCTTTTCTTCTTCTATTTCTTCATAGAATCACAGAATGGCCTGGGCTGGAAGGGACCCTAAAGATGATCTAGTTCCAGACCCACCTGCCAGGGGCAGGGCCACCTTTCACTAGACCAGGTTGCTCAGAGCCCCATCTAACCCGGCCTTGAACACTTCCAGGGGTGGGGCATCTTTCTTCTCTTTTGTTTTTACACGAATGGCATTTGCTTGTAGCCTAACATGAACCTGCTGTGATAGTCAAAAGGTGATGGGCATTTGTACAATTAAAGCTGAATGCACACTGGGAATGAAAAGGCATAATCACCTTGGAGGTGAAGGAACAAATCCTGGTAGGGAATGCAGTGGAAGTAAGGTGTTAACCTCCAGATCTTGAAGTGAATAGCTACCTTCTGCTGATAAAATAATCTCCTGCTGCTCAGAAACAAGATCTTTTCTCCTGTCTGATGTTCAGCAATATCACTTCTCTCCTGCTCTGCAGTTTCTCTTTTTCCATTGTGGTGTTAAACATAGATTGCAATGAATCCACACAGATTATGCTGAACATCCCTCCATTTCAGTGAGCAGAATTGAGAGCTTTGAAGAAAGTTTCAGCTGTCAAGGTAATAAGGAATAGGAGCATAAAAAGTTTTGGACTTTAAACAATTGTTAGTTTGCTGCAAACCAATAAAATTAACCAAGAGTGTTGGTTTGAGTGGGCTTGCTCAGTAAGCTCAGATTTAACTATGAAAGCCTTAGCAATGTGACAAAATGCTTAACATGTTTAGCATTTCAAATTTTTAATAAGTGATTTATCTTGAATGTTGTAATCAATGTTTTTGTAAAAAAAAATTGATTTTCAGTTAAGGAGTTGAAGGGATGTCATTATGTGGTGTTTCAGTTTCTGCCTAACTCATTATTATATACACACTGGTCTCTGTAAGAGATTTTAAATTTTTTGTTAGGATTTACATGGTCATCTGATCAAATTATTCTTACCAAGCAATTTTGACAGACTGCAGATGGAAACAAACAAGAGATTTCAGAAATAGGGCTCATAGTTCATTTTTCTCCATATAGTATGAGGACTGTAAACACAAGAGAAAAAATAAAATCTCAGTTGAAGATCAATTGGAGATTCAAATAGACTTTAAGAAATTTTGAATCACGGATCTGTCTGTAGATAGTTGCCTGATAATTTACCTTTTGCATTTTATATGACTCATAAACACTTTTTGAGTCTCAGAACTCAGATGAAAATTTACAGCATGACTGTGCATTCCAAAATGAGAGTATTAAAAATAATTGCAGAATTTCACAGCTTTTTCCCTACTTGTGTTTTAGCTGCTGTAGAATTTTTAGTTTAGAAACCTATTTAAACATCAAAAACTTTGCTTGAACTTTTGTGATAAGGTGAAAAAGGTTAAGTGGAAAAGAATATAGGATCACTTAATATATATTGCTGTAACTAGGCTAAGAATGTATTTAAATGTTCTTTTGTGGAAATGCATTTGTTTTTTCTGGATTTATATTCGTGTCAGTAAGAATTTATGAATTTTACTGGGAAGTTTTCTCAAATCTAAAAAGAAATGTTTTGTCCACAGCCCAAGCAGTGCTGCTAGCTACCAGATTCACATTTTCAGTTCTACTTCATGTGACCTATAGCCAGATCTTGGAGCTGAGCTCCAAGATCTCTTCCAGACTTTCTAAGAGAGTGTTGTCTGTACAGACAGATCCAGTGAGTGAAGGCACACCCTCTAGTGTTACTATTACGTCAAAAGTATACCTTTGAGTTTCTCTGTCATAACTCCCATGTTGTGTGCTCTCAGAGTAACCCACCACACCCAACCTGCCGTTCTTTGACAACAGAGGAAAACTAATCTGTTGATATTCTGTTCTTTAGGAAGTGAAAGAGACTAAAATGATGTCACTGCAGCATTTAACAGGGTAAAATAGGAAAATATCTCATTTATAATCCAATGTACTAAAAGACATGACACTGGGGGCACCAGTTTCAATAGCTGTGGCAGGTTAAGACAGAAGGGGACATGTGCCTACACAACAGTGATGTGATTGAATAATCTGAACAGAAAGTTATACACCTATCAGTCTATATTTATTTTAAAATGCTCTCCATGTATCATATGTGTGTATACTCCTCTCTCAGGTTTACTGAGAACAGCTAATCGGTGTTGACCTGTTATAATTTAAAGGCTGCAGTTGAAAACAACATCATTAACTGCTCATGTACATCTACTCACGTTGCCCCATAGCTCTGTATGTAAAGAAACATTAGTAATAGTTTGCTAATGGGATAATTTTCAAATACAATATCAGAGAAGTCCTACTTTGTGCTGGACTTTCTCCACCTCAGGGGATAGAGCTGTGGATAAACAGGGCTTATAGCTTACCAGAAACGCTTTCCCACAGAGTAGCAGATACTTATTAAAAATCTGGGAGATGTAGAAGCAAAAAGTGGAAGTTATGACCAATATTATGAGTAATAATATTATAAAATAAATTGAAATCTGAAGCTTCTGTCTGTGTTCTTTGCTTTTGATTTAATAGTTTGTTTTTCAGTTTCTTCCCCCTGGGAATGTTCCTATTGAAATATAAGCTGTCCAAGATATGTCTTTACTTTTGAAGAATAATTATGAGAATAATATACTTATTAAACATATCAGCCTGAAGAGAAAAGGAACATTGGACATACCAGTCCTTACATTTAAAAAAGTAAAATATGTGATTGTTTACTATGGCACAGTAGAAAAAAATAGTGTCAAATGGATGTAACATAGAAATCTCATTGTACTTAATGGAATTTTTAAGAAAAAGAGTTGAGTACCAGTTTATGGCTGTATTTTGGCTGGCTTTTCTCTGAACTCCTGTATACAATATTTCACAATGTGTCAACAGTAAAAAAATAAAAGTCAAAGCTGCTTTTAAGGACATAGCTGAAGTGAAAACAAGATTTAATTGAATAAATGAAATTCATTAATTTACTATTTCAAGTGAAGGCAATGCATGTGGGGTTCCATCAAGGTTAATCGATTTATCTGTCTGAAGGGACACAACAAAATGGTGAGTACCAGATGATGGTGTTGAAGTTTGTTTCTTATTGGTGAGTGAATAGAAGTCAAGGGATTTGTAAATAATTTAGATCTCAGTTTTGTAATAAAATGGCAACATTATTGACATGTGTCAAGACACCCTATCTTCACAATTTTAGTAGTCTAGGAAAATTGTTAAATATAATCATCACGAATAACTGATTTATGACTAATAACATAAATTAGAGAATTACAGCACAGCTCATTATTTTCCTGACCCTTTCTATTTTAACTTTGTTTTCAGTTGATTGTCCTATTAGCAATTTTAAAGATGTGCATGCTGGGTGTATCCCCAGGGTGCTTCAATGGCATTTGTTGAGCTTGTAGCCCTGATTGAAAACACATAGGAATGGTTTCTTCACTTCTGAGAAAGTTATGCTTAACAATGCTACAAATAAGACTGATCAATTTTGATTTAAATCATTTGAGCTTCCCATTTTGGGCACAAACACTTATAGGGCTTGAGGCAGGCTGGTGCCAGATTTTCTTCTGCTGTCCTGCAAATAATGTTCCAGTCTGGACTATAATGGCCCAGCCACTGGGAGCTCCTCCCATGCCAGTAACTTTAACTTGCAAGGAGACATCCTCAAATTCTGCAGTTCAATCCCTTAAACCCAAAACAAAACAGTGTCTGTCATGACTTTGGCTTGTGTCAAATAGCACGGGTCAGGGACCATGACCAAGGGCATCTTGTTTGCTGCAGCCCTGCTTTGGGGGCTAATACAATTTAACAGCTTGGAAACAAATGCTTCCATTCCAGTCTGGCCTCTACCACAGTATTCTCCATCAAGTTTAAAATGTTTATAGCCTTTATAAATTGCACTTTATGAATTCTTGTACAGTTAAGCAGCCAACAAATCAGATCACACTAGGAAAACTTAAGCTCTTAATACCTCAAGTAATGAAAAATATTTATGCATGTGACTGAATTCAAACATTGTCAGGGGGTAGATTAGACAAATATTGCAAGCCAAGCATTTGAAAAACAAAGAGTGCACATTCAAGATCTTTAGCTACAGTGACTTGCCCAGGAACTATGGTTCCCTTAGGCAGTGTTCTGTCACCCTAATCACGACGCTATAAGTTTATTTTTCTCTTGTCCTTTCAGGGCTTTTTTTTTTTTCCTCATTCCGCGTTGAAAGCCTGCAAGAAAGGAGTCAGACATCAGTCTTTTGCACAGCACATTGAATGCTTTCCAGAGAGCAGCTTGTCATTCTATAAGGCAGGGTGAAGAATGGCGTGACACATTTACTGAAAAAAACGCAAGTTAAATTCCCCAAAGCTATGCAGCTTTTTCCTACAGGACAGCATCTTAAAATGTGACCTATAGTAAAAAAATATTTTAAAATTATGCATACTAAAGAAGATCACAAAAACTTCCCCTCTTGGACCACCTTTAACTCACAGCCTTAGGCAACCCCTCTAGATTAGTTCTTAATTTTATATATTCCTTAGATTTACAAGACTTAAATGTACAGAGATGTTTAATTATAAGCGTTAGCATGAGAAATACATGCAATAATTTCTGTGTCTGTGTATGTTTATAGGGCATAGTCAGTGGTAAGAAAATGTAACATGAAGTTTTCAGAACTGTTACAAGCATTTTTTGGAATTCTACCTAAACTTTTATGTTTCTTCCATTGTTTTCCTCCATATACAATGAACTGAATGATGTTTTTCCTGAGTTTGGCACTTTGATACTAAGAGAATAAGCAAGTGGTTGAACATATTTTAGGAGGGAGAGATGTAACTGCTTGATTGTGTCTTGCTGAACACATATATGTGCAAAAAAGAGAGATTATTGTCAGTGATATATAACTTTTTTTCTTTAAATGGTGTTTTATTACAGAAATGTCAAGCAAAGTCTGTGGTATTTAAGTGTAAATGGTGGTCACTCCATTTTCCCAACTTATATTTCCAAGATGTGAATGGGGTTTTTAAATTGTCCCAATTCTCCCTCTGCTGCAGAGAAAGGGGATGGAAAATTTAGACTGAAAGTCAGCCAACTGTTCAGTGCTGATTACAGTGGGTGAGTTACTCTTTACATGAGCAAGATACTTTTAATTAGTTTTGCGCACAGTTAAATTGTTCCTGGTTTGGACTTACTACAGTGTACCAGATTGATCAGCATCTTTTATTTTATGCACTGTGAAGAAAAAATAAACAAGATGTAGATAGAGCTCATATGATCTGACTTGAGTTCCTAAGAGTCTGAAACTCAGTGTCAATATGTAGGACCTGTTTGTATAGAATGTGTTTACTTTCACTCTGGAAATGTAATGTATTTCCATGTAGAAGTATTCCTCCTAACAGCAACATAAAACATTGTCTGTGCTTGATATGGTAGTAACTGAGAGCATAAATTAGTTTGCCTTTGGGTATCCTGGGTGTTTTCTGAGTATTGGGATTAAATGTGTTCTTTTTTTCAGAACACACAAATGAACTAACATTTTCTTACTGAAGACTTTCTCTCCTTCAAAGATTTATCTCATGTTTAGGAGTTGTTACATATGGTCTTATTCAGTTCTCAAGCACAGCTGTATTTTTGTGTAGAGGCTTTGAAATTTCTCAAATGCAAGGCTGTTGATTTACTGGAAGCAAAATTAGTGGAGGGATAATTTCCTTTAGCTATTTTAAAAAATCCCTGAGATACTATGAAAGGAAAGGTGTTTTCACAGATTGTAAACAAACTGCAGCTGAGTCAGACCTACAGTTTAGTTTATGTTCTTTTTCAAAAGAGATTATCAAAATATTTTAAATTGGAAACACCAAATCAGGATGTACTGTGAAACGGATAATGGCTAGACATTTAATGATAGATTGCAAAAAATATATTAGGGAATGGTCATATAGTTGGAAAGGACCAAGGAACCAGGATAAACTGACAGTAAATGACTGTGTGTGCTTTGTCCAACTCAGGTTTAAAAAGAACTAGTACAGAAAGCTGAAGAGATGCCTAAGCCAGACTAGTTTTGTTACTTTCAGGTGTGTGTATGTGACCTTTTGCATGAGAAAGGGGCAAACTGTCAATCCACGTGACTATGTTGAGTTTGGAAAGTTCACTCCCCACTGAGCATCTTGTAATTCTCTTTTTTATTTTGTGCTTGGTTTGATATTGCTAGAAACAGTTGCAATATCTGAGCATCAGATCACCAACAATGCGGTTCCTGGAAGTCTTGATGGAGTCTCTGATTGCAGATATGTTAAGATCAAAAGTGTCAGAACTTTGACTAACTGCAAGAAAAGCTGAGAAAACTCAGGCAACCTATGAAGGCACTGGTTGCTGTTCGCTGAAAGTCTTCTAAGCCTGAACAGAGACACAATTTGTGGATTGAACCTGAAAATTATTTATGCTGTGTATTATATTGTAGCAAAACTCTGGGGATCTGTATACATATTTCTATTAAAGTTGAACCAGGAAATCCTAGACTTCCATTGTGCACCCTGCAGAAGCATCACTGTGACTCACTGGCAGAAAGAGAAAGAGTTACCATAAATTTCATGACTGATTACGTGTCTGGAGGCACATGAAAAATGGTTGCTTGTCAGCCAGATCCACTGCTTTTTCACCTGACTGTGGGTTATTATTCTGTATTATTCTTCTGTATTATTCCTGGTTTCAAGCTCTCCTCGCCAGGCTGGCCAGCTGGTTGGCAAAGATGCTTTTGTCCCATGCAATTGGTGAATGCTGTCTCTCCCTTTCAGGCCTTGATCCTCAGGGGTCATAACAATCAAATCCTTGTTGTTGTGACCAAGTACATAGGTAGGTGTTGACCCAGGGGATCTCCCTGTACTATGGATATTTCTGAATGTTTTTGTACATTCCTTTTGCTAATAGGAAACCACAGTGATTGCTCTGAAATCAAGAACTGTGTCTCAAGAGACTTACTCAGCTGCCATGAGTTTTTAAGAAAGTAATAAGGTGTTGTTAAAATTTTGTTTTGTCATTTCTGAGACTTGAGAGTGTGTCTGGACCACATTTAGAAATTTTCTTAAGCCTTGAAGACTAAATACTTCCAAGATACTTTGAACAGTGCACACTGGAGCACACAGCTTTTGTATCACTGATGTCTTCAGTGAGAAGACAAGGATTCCTCGGTCATAAAGTCTGTCAACCATCTTTTGATTTGCAGCATGCTACGTTGCTACACCATCAGTAGTGAGCATAAGATTTGTACTTTCCCCAAATTCAAGGGTGTTATGGGGCAAGTTGTTTTCCTGATGTTAGGGCTATGATGGCTTTGCAGTGAAATAGTTGTCCAGACTGAGGACATTTTAATTGTTGTCAGGTATTCTGCAAGTTTTGAAGTCCTTATACTGCAGAGTGATGAGGTGATGGCATCTTTTCACTTCTTTGTTTATGTCATTAATTCCTGATTTTGATTTTTGAATTCTTCCTAACCTTTAAAGCAGTAAACAACTGTTTCTTTTAGTTCTTCCAGTTTAAAAAAACCAATTTATTAAGCTGGATAAGGACCACTGTTGGCATCTCCAGTTCCATCATACTTGTGATAGCTAGACCTAGGTAAAGTCTACTGAGATTGGACTGTGAACTTTTGATATAAAGTATCCATAAAGTACCCAGTATTTTTACAGGCATAATACAACTACGTCTTGAATGGCAGCTTGACAAAAAGATCAAGAATTGGAGAACAATAAACATAACCTGTCCAGAGGGCTTTTCCCCACCAAAACTGAATACTTACATATGTTGACAGTATGGAGTAAGCTTGTTCTATTCTGCCTGATGCTAATAATAACAGACATGCATTTCCATTCTAGAAACAAACTGAGTCTTGCAAGAAACTCTGCTATTTGTAGTATGTTACACATCTTATTTGAACTAAAAATAAAATATGTTTGCATATTTTAACTGAGAGAAGCAGGGTGTGGAGACTTAATTTATAATTCGTTTTAATTTATATCGGTTTGCTCAGATACAGTTGAAAATAAATCACGGTTTCCTGTTTTAGCCTTTTCTTTTGACGTGAGCAGAAAAACAGGGAAGTGAAGTGGAAGTAACTCTACTACCACAGAATAATCAATTTCTGTCTGAGATCTGAGATGGCCATCTGGTTTTGGATAACAGGGGACAAAAGCAGAAAATTTATGAAGGCAGTAAGAATGAGAATATATTTTAAAAAAGGGAAACATCAGTAAAATACATGTGGACAACAAGGAAAATGTTAAGATCGCCTGTCCGTATCTGAAATTGCTAAAATTTGAGGAAGATGCTTAAGATTCAAAAAGTACTCTGTCCTTTTATGAGAGAAAATGCTTTCCACGTAGATTGGATTTTCCTTGAAAGTTACTGAAAAGTTAAGTTTTCTACAAGAAAAAAGTTTTTTTAGTTTTTGTTTACTATGTTACCTAAAAATAGTGTATAAAATAGTTTGAGATAAAGTGTTAATGATTTTGTAATTAAAAAGGCAGAATAGCTCTATATGAGCCATTTAGAGCAGCAATTTTAAATTTAATATTTGTTTTGTGTAACTATAAAAACAAGTCAATGTGTTTCTGATTGGATGCTTTCCTAGCAATGGGAGAATAGTTATTCTTCAAAATAAATGTTTCTTTCTGCTTTCCCAAATTGGTCTATAAGCTAAAATGTACATGATAGGTGCAGAATTGCTTCCTCCAAAATCCTAAGATTATTCCATATTTATCAAAAGGATTGTGCAAGAAAAGTGGCTGTTGACAGAAAAATTGCACAGAACACAATAAAAGATTTGAGGGAAAGCATTTTGAGCATTTCAGATATCGACTCTAATTGCTGGAGGCTGAGAAAACAGAAACTGTTGTATTTCAACAGATAAAGACAAAACAGAGATGAATAAAACAAAATATTCTTTTCTCATCTAGTTTTTTTCATTTAAGAACATGTCACGGCCACAATTTATCTTGCAAAAAATAATTGGCAGCTGGTAACAGCCGTGCTAACAGATGGAACTTTGGTGTTATGTGTATTATTGTTTATGCATGAGAATTGGGAAGACTGGATGAAGGATTACCAGAATGTGAAGATATTATCTGACTTGCAGCAGAACCTGGATTATTCTCACCTCCAGGTCCCTTTCTTTTTTATGTTTGCTCATGAAAAAGATGGAATTTGAGGTTTGGTAGAGAACAAGGCAAGGCTGCATGCTGAATGTCACAGAGAAGGCTTTAAAGCAGTAGCTCAGAGATTTTCTTAGTGCCTTATCTTCAGTCTTATTTTGATTTCCAAGTATTGGCATTATGCCTTGATAAAACATACAGCTGTCTGAATGTATTTTTTTTTCCAGTGAAAAAACTGTTTAGCTGACCTATGTTGACACTAACTGCATTTTTTTTTAATCTTACTTACTTTTCTATGCCCCACAATGTGCTGTATATATAGGCAATGCGAATTTTGTTCTTGTCTATACATATGTATCTTTTCCACTACAGCCAGCTTTGCAATTTATTGATGTTGGAGGTAAGGGCCACTTCTACCCCTCCTAAAGAGAACACACTTCAGAGGGTGCTGCTGCCATTCTCCCTACTCTGTGTCTCTCTTCTCCTCATGACCTAGGTGTTATTAATAACTTTTATCATATAAGAGGATTTTCTGTCTCTTTGCCTTATGACTGACTCCCTTTCTCACTCTCACTTAGGGTGGATGTATCTGTTCCTGCCTCCATGGATCATAATCTCTCAGGCTCTTCACTGCAGCTGTGGTAGGGTAACAGAGGGGCTTGGATCAGGATCTCAGCTGGCAGCTACGTCAGTATGGGCTATCTGTGTTTTATTGAGAAAACCTGGGAGCTGGGACAAGCAGGAAGTAGCTTTCAAGATCTGCAGTCATCTGAAGGAGAATGTTAGTGTTGGGAAGGCATATCCCAGGTCACACACCTGTGGCTGTTAAATACCAGAGAAAAGAGATTTCACTTGCCATTTCACAGCTTAATCTGTTTTAATAATTTTTATTTAAAAAGACATCCATTTTACCTTCCAAATGCTTTAAAAACAAGAGAGACAAGCAATGAGGGTCATTTTAGACGTCTGTAAGCAGAAGTGGATATTGTCTATGGCTTGTGCTGCGTGTTATTGTCTGACTTATGCAAAGAAGGAGGTCTTGGAATTATAGACCTACCTTATAGTCATTTATGCTTTTGTCCCTCAGATTTTTTCTCTGTCATGGATGAATCAAAAATTCATAACCTTTTGTTACTGACATCCCTGTTATGTACAATTTTTTTATTACAATTAGTGATGAGAAGCTCAATGCAGATAAGTCCCAATCTTGTCTCACTGGATTCCTGGTAGAAAAGCTATGGCTTGACAGACTAGGGGATTTAAAAAAATAAATCCTTGCCTAGATGATGCTGAGGAGACAGTGTAGTAAATGCAAGAGACAGAAAGCTGAAGCAGTAATGGCTGGTGTGAAGCTCATTGTAGAAGTAGACCATGAGACTCCTTTTAGACATCACAGAAAGACTGAAGCTGTTGAGTGCTGTCAGGACAAGAAAAATTACTTCAGAAAGTACCTTTAGCAGGTTAAAAAGCAAAAGCATATTAAAATGTGGAAATGTTATGAAGGAAGAAGCCTTCAGGTTTGGTCAGACCTGGGGTTGTGAATTCAGAGGCTGAAGGGGTTTCCTCTGAATATGAGGCTATGTGACTAGCTGGTGGTTTCAATGACCAGGATCAGCAGGAATGCAAAATTTGAAGCAGAGTGAATACCAGTCCCCTGACACACAGTGTACAGAACACTTCTAGCAATGAAACCAGGTGATTTTTAAAATTTTTCCTTTACCAGATTCACATATATGTTTCCCTAATTCTGATCTGGAAGTTGGGTAATGCAAGAGAAACTGTGTTTCTATGCTCCAAGAATTAAAGTGTGTAAAATACCAAAATGAAATAGAATCCTGGAAACTAACTTGAAATTCAGCATAGTTTTACTTTTAGTCCCTGCCTAGCATAGCCACAATCTGAAGATGCACAGTGCCTGACTGTACATAAGACCAACAACATTCTGCATCGAAATGTGAGTGTAGCCAAATGAACCAGAAACTCCACGGCTTGGAAAGAAAATGCTCTCATTAATTTCTCATCTAATATATATATATTTAAATAAATCAGCTCCTCTTGGCTTTGAAATCATCTCTATTCTCATTGAAATGGGGTAGTTCTTGATTTGTGGTAAGATAGCACACAATATGATAATGGTAGAAAAGCTGTCATGGGAAACAGATCAGTAAATGGCTTTTCCAGATGACAAATGATGCTCCACTTCTGATTCATCTAAGAATATGTGTGTTTACTGTGTTACTGTCAACATTTGAATGCTGTATGTACACACATATCTGGGGAAGAGAAACTGTGACATAGATCCCAGATTTTCAGTCTATTCTGGGCATCCTTTTATTTATTGGCACAATATACTGGGCTTCCAAGGGATCTCCTTCAATAAATGGGAAATGGGAATGGAGGGTGATAACTAGGCAGGAACAAATATACAGGGAATAGCATCTGTCACCTGCTGAAAGGGAAGGTGGAACACAATAGTTTGAGTGATAGTGACTCCAAAGCTTTCTAAACTGCCATGTTTGGAACAAGAACTTCCTTCTGATTATTGTGAGAAGAGTCTATAATGGCTCACTGAAGTGTCTGAGTAGAAAACAGGAAAAATCTTGAAGAATTTGTGCACTTTACCTGGCAGGCAGAAGCTTGGTCTTTGCTTCAGATTTACCAACCTCATCCTGGTTTGGTATCCTTTCTTCATTTTTGCTAAAGACATTGCAACCTTTGGGATCTTCTGACTGTATATATGATGATACTGAAATGAAGTGAAAAAAAAGGAGTTTGTGGAGATTGAGTAGGGGCATTATGTCAAAATGTGTGATCTGAATACTTTAATTCTCAGTGCTGTTGTGTATTAGAAACATAAAGGCAAAAAAAGCCCCAGATATGTGTACCGGGTGAATCAAAGGGTTTGACTTTCGACTTGTCTTGATCCATTCAAGATTTTTTTCACTGTATGAAGTCAGATTTAGGATTATGGCAAAATGCCATGTTAGAGTGTGAACCCTTTCTCTGGGAGATGTTCTGGAGTCTGCCATGTATCTACATTCATATATGAAATTTTGGTCAAGGAGAACAAATTCAAGATGGCTATGGGCTTGAGCACAGGATCAGATCCTACTTAGATGATGCACAGTGCAGAGGGAGCTTCAATTGACTGGCTTTAATTCCACAAGAAGACAGTTCTCTGAGGGCTGTCTGTTTTCAAGGAGAGTCTAGTTTACTTTAAAAGCATTAAAGAAGGTAAAGAAATTATCTGCTGTAGGTTTCCTTTACTGATTTTCTCCTGACAATTTAATCCAAGTAGATCTAGCAGGTTCAAGGTGAGAATTATTCTATGTGCCAAGTGAAGCTGACAGAAGTTTAATGTGATTGACTACATACAGGTACCCCCCTCCAAAAAATGGATGATTCTTTTCACAATGACTGTGGACAGTCAGGGGTGCAAACACGTTTCATGTTTTTAGTATTTCTCTGGCTGTCAATAATATAAAGGAGATACTTGTTATTGAGGCATGCAGTTTCAGGCTCCTAAACAAAAATGTTGAGGGTCTTGGCAACACATTTTTGCTTCTAAGTTAGTTAATTCATTATATAGATCCATATTTTGTTCAAAGGAAACTAAAAGTGACTGGTCCCTTTGCAGTAATAGCTTTTCACTATAAAATGCAGACAAGTATAACTCCCTATTAAAATTTAATGCTATGCTTTAGATAGACTTTTTCCCCTTATGTTCTAATTGCACTCATTTGAAAGTACTTTATAGTGGTATAATAGAATTAATGTGAATGTAAGGTCTAATGCCCTCTCTCAACACCATTAGACAGCTATGTGTGCTTTTGTAGGCAGGTTTGAGATCAGCACTGCCCCTTCAGGGATGCATGATGGAGGCTGTCCAGCTGTGCTGTACCAGACCATTGGCAGACTGGGCCACCTTGGGCAGCATTAGGGGAAAGGCAGCCTCCACTTAACGACTTATTTATCTTTCCATTCACTCCTATTAAATCCACCCCTTCATTGTCATAGGTTTTTAGTAACTCACATCAAGTGCATTAACAGGACATTTTGGGTTACTGGTGAAGGTCATCCCTGCTCTGCAGAAGACGACCAGAGTGTAAAGAATTCCATGAAGGTCACAGTATGTATGGCCAGGAAAAAATGGTGGTTTTGTTTCTGTCTCCTCCCTTGCATTAAGGGAAAACTTTATGTAAACCTTTTCCTTTCACAGTGCTATGATTGGGGAATATGTGTGTTACTCAGCAGTGTTGACCTGAAATCTTGATAAAGAGCTTGTTGCAGAAAACACCTGTAGGGGTAAAAAACAAACTTGAAAGAGCACTTAAGTAGACAGTTCAGAAGTCAGCTGAACACCTGCAACTCTCCCTTACAATAAGTACTTCAAAACATTTAGTTAGAGAAGATTATGCCTGTAGTTTCTACATTTGTCTTTCCCTTGCCAGCTGCAGAAAGAGCTATGGCCTTTTTTGCCGCTATATAAACTCTGATAAAAAATAACTTGTTTTTCCTTCATCATGCCTCTCTGTACTTGGATACTCTGGAAAGAGATATGACCACTGTTTAACTGTCTGTCAAAATTTTGCATGGATGGCAGGAGGAAAGTTGATCTAAGTTTCACCTCTGTTCTCTCCCCTTTCCTTCAGTCCTGCATCTAGTTACAGACAGGGAGACAATGATGAAGTTTTCACTTTACAGACTTCTGATTTTTTTGATGCAAGGTTGATGTTTCATTGTGTATTTCTAAGGAACATAATTTGGAAATTGTGAACATTTATTTCTGCTAAATTCGTTTATACCTAAATCAAACAAGGTAAGTAATTAATTTAGAAAAGATTAATTGTAGAATGCCAAAACACATGCCACTAGGTCTTTGCTATGGTGAAATAAAATTTGACTATAGCCTAAACAACTACATTTCTTTTTTTTTTTTAAGTCTGTGTCACATGCCTGAGAATAATTTGCAACTGTTTCTAACAATTATCAGATAGCTGGTTTATGTGCTTTTAAAGATATTGCTATTGATTGCTATTTTTATTAAAAACGTGGCAGAAAGGGAGAGAAAAATTGTTAAAACCTCATTTTTTTCCCCATAAAAGCCACTCATCATTTACAGAATCTCTAAAATGTCTAGAAGAAAGTTAATGAATAAAAGATGATGATATTTATTTTAATGAAGACTATTTATTTAATTGATTTTAGTCCTGTTACCTTAGAAAATTGGCAATAAGACAGTTAATAAATACTTTTATTGATCAATATGCCTCAAGACGACAGCAAGAGGCAGGAGCTTTATTTACACATATAAAATTATAGGATTTAGATTTAACAACTTAACAAATAAAATAAAGTATCTGGTCTGGGCTACCCTGGAATGTTATCATGTTTTATAGAAGTCAACATGAAATTTTTGTTCCACTAGGGACAAATATTTCCTTACAATGTTTTAAAAAGTTCCTACTTTTACCTTTAAACTTCTGTTTTGAAAAATAAAATAAATGCTTGATCATGAAATGAAATGACCAGTTAAGAACTGAAAAGTCAAAATACCCTGAAAACCAATAAAAGTATTATGCTTTCACTTTGTCCTTTCTTATTTTTATATATTTTTAAGTACTTTTTATTATTCTGCATTTGTTTTTTATTCAATTGAACCTGATTTTACAAATAATTTTAGAAATTCTATTTTAGGTCACATTTGCCAGCTACCAAAATTGACATTCTGCAAATAAATCTGCTCTCCCCTCTCCTTTGCTTTTCAGTCACATGTTGTTACTTTTATGAAAATGGTACTATATTTGTCATATGTTTAGAAACCAGTGAGGTCAAAATGGACAAAGAGAAACTAAAAGGAATTGAGTTCTGACAGGAGGAAACTTGCCATGGGACTCTTACCATGCATGCCATGGAATGGGAAAGATAACTGTATTTCTAGCTAAGCTATTTCTGAGGGAAAAAGAAATTTTAAAAGTCAAAGGGAACCAACTTTCTTTCAGGAGAAGGTGAATTGATTAAACAAGCATCTGGGACTACAAAATAATAAATGTAGACACTTCAGATCTCAGTAGTGCAGCTGCTTTTTTTTCAGATATAATACCAGAATACGGTAGCAGTTGAAAGAGCCACTGCAGCTTGAAGAAGGATTCCAAGGAGTGCTCTCAGCAGTGCCCTGGCCTGCAAAAGGCAAATACAGTCCTCTTCAGTTACAAGTGTACTTTATTCAGAACTGCTGCTCCCCAGTGCTTTGTGGCTGCTTGGTGACAGCTCTCTTTGCAATTTATCCTAGATGGACGATGTTTGCACTGTTTTCAGTTAGAGTTTGTCTAGCTTTCATGCTCTTGGATCAAATGATGTTCCAAGAATTCAAAGCCATTTCCACCAAAGCTCCTTTCAACAGAATGATGTTCAAGATTCTGGACACATCCAAGCATACACTCATCCCTATGCAGCCACCTTGCTGTGATAATGATACATTAGACTCTAAAGCTGGATATTCTACTCCTAATACACTGTTCTGTGCCAGTTTAATGGCAAGAGTTTTCTGACTAAATAAGTAAGTCACACAATACTTTGCCACTTTGAAGTATCAATAAAAGGGATGAAGTACTTAACAACATAATACGTTTTCTTTGATAATTTTCTTCCTCTGCAGAGAAAAGATGGAAAATATTTTTGTTTGTTCTTGTCTCTGTTCTACCAGTTTTACATTGTTTAATAATGGAGTTATGTCCTGACTTCCACGAGGGGTGCAACCATTGCTTCAGGTCCTAACATGGTACCAGATAAAAAAGGAGAGTGACTGGAAGGAGAGGACCGTAAGGAGAAGAAAGTTTTAAAAGCTTCGAGTTTACAATACTTGCAAGTTCCTACAGTTTTCCTTCAGTAGGTAGTGTCAAAAACCAAACTGAGAATTAAAGAAATGGAACTTTCAAAAAAATAACAAACCAAAAAACCAAATAAACCCCAACAAAATAACCCTATATGAATGTACCACTTATATTCCTAAGAAACTATTATACGATTATTGCAGTAAGTTAAAGCACTGTCATATTAATACCTTTTTGGCTATGTGGCCAGTCATTGCACATTTTGAATTTTAATGTAAAACCTTAAAAAGTTAACATCAAATTATGACTGCTTTTGGGCTTTTTTTTCCTCTTTTATCCATTAATTTTTCTTCTGCAAATGTCTACCTATGTAACTTCCACACATGACTAGTGGTGGAGGAGGTCTCTTCCTTTACAGAGGCATCTGCTGATGAGCAGGAGTACTGTGTCATTCTGCCTGGGTAGACCAGCTAAACAGCTGTCTTCTTCCCAAGGACTGTGTTATCAGCTCTGTGGATTTGTTTTCTGCAGAGGAGCTGTGGCTGAGTGATGTCTCCAGGTAGAAACATGTCTAGAAGGCATGTTGTATGCTTCTATATAGGGCCTATACCAGAGACATCTCAAGAAATATTCATCATGTGGGTTTGACAACTTCTATGGCAAATGCACTTTTTGCTGTTTGGTAAGTAGGAGAAGATGACATTTAATTGAGGGAATCTAGCTGAATGTTATGCAAAACTAATCTTATCTTTTTCCAGTTACTTTCATTAGTATGTAGGTTAAAAGCTTGAGTATGTGACTGACTGTATAATAACCCATCAAGATCATTGCTTGGATTGGCACATGGGAAGAGATACTGCCTCTGGTTACGTAGCCCCGTTCCAGTTACTGTGTTTTTTTATGTCACCCAACAGTACATAGCTGCATAATTTTCTATTAATAGATAAAATACCATTCAAGTCACACAAAGTCATGGGAGATTAGCAGAAATCAAAGCTATAAAACCCACAGAATATACTTAGTCTCTGATTTGTTTGAGGGACCCTTGAAAAAAGGGTATCAGAAAGAGGTACTGAGCATAACACCTACAGGTGAGAGGCCTCTGACCTTCCACTGAACAATGGCATTAACGTCCTTCTGTGTACTGCCATTCTGCTACATTCACTAAAGCTTGTTAGGAAATTCAGTGACTAGTGATGCACCCCTATCTATACTGCTGCTTCTCTTTTTAGCTATTGTAAAGACTTTAAAGCTTGGCTGGTTTCGTCCCTTTGTCCTAAGCCACAACACTTCCCCCCCTGTGCCTGCAATGTAGAGAGAACTTCCCTGATGTGATATCGCGTTACGTGTGTCCATGATGTGTCCCTCAGAATCAGCCAACACAAACAGTCCCACACCCACTGTGTGCCTTATCTGCAGTGCAATCATATATCCAGAGTACTGAACAATTACATTCTCTCTAGACAAAGGTGACTTGATATATACTAAGCTGAAGGTTGCACTCTCTGACTTTATTGAGTTTTTTTATAAAGATGTGACACCTAATGAAATGTTAGGGATTTGGCTTTAGCAGGCTTTTTCTTCTGTTCAATCTTCCTTTATTTATTTTGCATAATGAATATTAATCTTCTAACTTAATTTGCTTTATTGATTTTTACATTACTTATTTCAAACATTTGCATGAGTAAATAAGTATTTTAAATCCTTTTGCTTCTGAGTAGGGGTTGTAGCAAAGAACCACACAATGAAAAACAGGGCTTAATAAATGGAAAATAACTCAAGCTCAACAAACTTATGTTTATGGAAAATTAAAATCTGAGCAATGGTTGTGTATTTCAGAAAGCTGGGATATGATCAGCAGTCAGCATTTGCTTAAAGGCAGTCAAAATGGAATTTTTGTTCTTCTCTAGTCTGACACTTGCTTAAATGTGCTAACTTGATTCCCATCACCATGAATACAAACATTAGTGCTTATCTTTTTTTACTGCAGGCTGATGTCTTCCCAGCTCTAGCTCCCTTATCACACAGTTCTGAGATCCATTAAATACACCTTTGGTTTCCTCTTTCCTGTGAATTCAGCAGTCATCCCAGCGTTAACTCAGAACAAATCTCTAGAACTAGTAAGAAGGAAACATACCTGCATTACCCCTCCATAGGTTAAACTTTTTTTTGGAACTGAGGGAACAACAAGTCTTTGTACAATTATTTTTTAATAGATGATTTAATATAATTTTAATTCACGGTAGACTATTTAAATTATTTTAATGTAGTTTTCTTTTTCCTCTCAGCCATTATTTAAAACTTTGAAATGGTTTTCTGTTAGTAAAATTACATACTACATTAATCTGCCCTAAAAGTACTGGAGTTCATTAAATTGCAATTATATAGTTTGGGTAATTAAATATTTTTAATTTCTTAAAGTGCATTCACGGCAGGTGGTTCGGGAAAACAAGAAATAGTACAGAGACTTCAGATTATTTCTTTCATTAATAAGCACAACCTTCTTGAAAAGGTGCCTTTCTGTCTTCCCTGCTGGAATGTTAGCAGAAGGTTATCTTCATAAACAGAAGGAAGCAAGCAGCAGACACAGGGCAGACAAAATTGCTGTTTCTCACAGAAAGAGCTGTAAGCTGAGCCCTAAGTAAGCTACAAGCAGCTCTGTCAAATGTAGACAGTGGGGATTTGGCCAATACCAGCCTTTCAAAATGCAGGGAATGAGAAGAGAATGCTACAGGCACAAAATCATGACAGTCTTCACTGCCCTCAGTTGTGTTTGCACACAGGCTGGCAGTTTTCATCTTAAGTGAGAATCTTCAAAACCCACAAAGGTGGGTTTGAGAATAAAATTATTTACATCAAAGTAGCAGAGAAACTTCCAAATATAAAGATTTAGTTTAGACAAGTATAAAGACTTACTTTGTGCTTACTAAGCACAAAGAAATGTATTGGCAATGAAAAGACAGCATATTTCTTACGGTGTATTGTCTCACATTTCCTTTAGTAAATACTTTGATGGAAAGTATTAAGGAGCGCCTAAGAAATTATTTCAATATTTTCATTTTATTCTGAAATTGATAGTAAGATTTTTTACTCAAAACGTTTTTGCAACAAAGTTCATCTCAACAAGCATGTACTTCAAAAGGTGTGTAACATTTCCTATTAACAATGCCTGTGTGCACTTCTGTGTGCTGTTTGTTGCTGTATGCTACTTCCCTCATCCTTAATGCAGTTCACTTATCTCATTGTCAGCAATTGTCCCTCTAGCTCTGACCTTGCAGGCCACATCTGCTCTGCTCCTACTAATCTGTCAACAGGGAATTTGAAACACACCTGCTAAATTCTGGGGAAGGTCTGGCCATGTGTCCAGCAGCAGAAATGTTTAGAAAAGTTTTTGTAAAATTTCAGAATAGTCTTTTAGTTAAGACAAAAAGTAAAATAAAAAAACCCAAAAAACCCCCAAAAAACTCAAATCAGACTGGGTCAACTTTATCAGGATGTTTTTTGTTCATTTTTGTAACAATGAGACACCTCTTTTTGGTATGATCTCTCAGTTCACATTAGAAATCACTTTCCTGAAATAAATTAATTAAGATTGAAACCACATGAGGTTTTCTTTTAAAAGATGCCAAATTGTTTTTTTAAAAATTATTTCAATAATGTTTTATCCAGATTTTTTGAACTTGAACAAAATCCTTCACAACATAGCAGGAATATAGAGTATACAACTGTAATGCAAAGACCATAAATCATTTTAATAATTTCATCAAACCCCATTTGAAAACCAGTTAGGTTTCCTGACTTTCCTATTTCTTTTACAAAGTGGTATGGAACCTCTTGCAAAAGTTATTGGAACATTTTCTGTTTCCAAACTGAAAAAATTATAACCACGTATATCTATCTGCTTCATTCTGTGTAACTCTTCTGAACAAAAGTCTAAAAAAGTACCACTGTCTTTTTCTAGGAATCTAAGCTCACATTCCGTTTTTAAAAACAACTTTCCCTGAATATTAATCCATTCTCTTTGAATATAGTGAAAGTTTTCCCAGTGATTTTTTCTGGAGGATGCACCTAGATATGAGAGTTTCATTAACAGTAGAAAACATATTTGATTTCCTTTCTCTCAAACAGAATTCAATCCACAGAAAGTATAAAATTCATTCCTTTCTGTCAGCTAGCCATGACAGCAGGTATCCATTCCTGACCAGAGTGATTGAACTGGATCATGTCCAGAGACCCTTCTGTGATTATGTATATAAATGCCTTCACAAAATTGCTGCTGAGTAATCTCCTATCCAAATCTAAAACCAAGTGAAGAACTAACCAAAAATTAATTCAGAGGAAACATGTTCAAAAGCAACACTGACCAAGTCTGATCTGAAAGTGGAAACAGTTTCCTCTCCAGAACAGTTTTCTTTTTCTTTTCATTTCCCTTCTAACTTTATTTTTATTGACCAATTTATCTGCATTTGCATTGGTTGATTCAAATTTCTCATTAATTCTGCTCAAAAAGATTGTAGAATATCTGTCCTGGGAAATATTCAGAACTTGACAGGATATGACCCTGAGGAATGTGGTAAAAACTTTGAAGTTGAAACTAAGTTTGGGAATGCTTTGGCAAGGGAGTTGGACCCAGAGGGATTCCTTCCTATTTGAATTTCTCTACATTTTTTTTTCTTTTAGTTTTGTACTGAAAATAAGTATGGCATTAGAAATAATGTGACATTTTTGGTACATCCTTTTCTCAACCACAATCACTGAAAAAAAGACTCAGATATTTGTCTCGTCGGCAAAACCAATCCTCTCACAATGCTAACAACTTAAAAAAGACTGTCAAAATTAAGGTATCATACTATTCCTTACTGTTCTGTTTATTTCATAACAGAAAAAAAGAATAATCAATGTAACTACTGATTGTAACTGATTATTATGGTGGGGCTCAAACAAGATAATTTTTAATGTCCCTTTCAAACCAAACCATTTATGATTCTGTGATTCTATGATTCTATTCAGAGGTGTAGATATGGACTGTCACTGAGCAATTTCTACTTGTAAGGTCCATTTTATTTAAAGTAATTTTTAATTCAAATGAATAGAAAATGTTCTATTTTGTGGTCAGGAAAATCAAGACCACCTGTGCAATTATTGGTCCGAGTTCTTTTCAAAAACTGTTTCAAGGAGCAAATGATAGAATAGTTAGATTACATCTTTCTTTTCCTTTACAGGAACATATATGCCATGTTGGCTCAAAATGGTATGAAATAGCCCTAGGATTTCTCAACTTCAGTTTAGCTGCATAAATCTTAGATTATCCAGTTCTTGGGGTATATCTGCTTTTTGCTCTGTTCTTGTCTTTCTCTCATGTCCAAATAGTAATGAGGAAGACACTGCAATCCTCAGCTCTTGAAATTAGCTGAGAATTCTCCTTCTGCATAGGAGATGGTAGTTGAACAAAGAAATTGGCTGGAAAGGCAGAAAAAACCTTCAAAATCCTTGATGTCTCCTTATTTATGAGGATGTTGTTTTAGGTCATTCAATAAAGTAGAGTTTAATAATTCAATACATATATTTTTGCCATTCAGTCACTGAGATGTGAAAAAATTTCCAGGCAGTCAGTTTATGTCCAGAAATAAGAACATTGCAACTAAATATGCAATATCCACACAGAGCCACTTTGATGCTTGGTTCTTCACCACAAAATTATGAGGAAGGTTTCTGTCTGAAACATTAATTAAAATGCCTTTTTAACCACTCTAAAAGACAACTGTGAATAAATTAGGGCATACACTGATTTGAAAAATACAGAAAAAATTCATTTGTGCACTTGTGTGTGCCTGGGAGAGGAAGGGGTCAAACCAATTTGAAATGTGTAGAGCATGAAGTCTAAATTATATAAGCTTCACAATGCATGAAAGCTAGGTAGTCTGACTGCACACACCTGCTGAAAGCAGGTGGGAAAGAGATAAAAATGTTGCTTCACTTTTTTTCTTGCAGACTTTTCAATGCTTTTAAAATTCTCCAAGTCCTTTGAGCTATTTCAGAGTTAAAAATATAGTCTAGAGAAATGGATGAGGAACTCTAATGCCCTGGAGAATCAAACAGGACCCTTTTCATATAAATCACAGCTTATTATGTTAGCAGTTCCTGTATTTTTTTTTTGAGTTTCAAAAATTTGCTTATTTTTCTACCAGAAAAATATTTTAATTGAAAGGAGGATGGTCAGATTTCTAGCAAATATTATATCCTTTTTACTTCTATTTCAGACATTCTCAGAATTTACAAATTTTATTTAATGAAATTAGCTTTCACG
Source organism: Rhabdornis inornatus (assembly GCA_013397075.1). Taxonomy (NCBI): domain Eukaryota; kingdom Metazoa; phylum Chordata; class Aves; order Passeriformes; family Rhabdornithidae; genus Rhabdornis; species Rhabdornis inornatus. Next base: position 27,448 of record VWZS01007262.1, read on the forward strand.
TGTAGTCAGCTGGCAGTTTTTCTGTCCCTACTCCCCACACCAAGCTGTGGTGGTTTGTGTGTTTTTGTTTACAAACACTCATATTGCAGGACTGCAGGGAGAAGCAGACCCAGGAGGTCAGGATAAGAAAGGAAGGATATAACTTATTTTGTTTCTCAGTCAGGATACAGGGCCAAAATAAGTTTGACTCCTTTACCTGTTTACAATTAAAACACATCTAATATCTAAATCCCTTTCTAAGACCAAATCAATAATAAATGTTTTAAAAGGCTCATAGTCAGGAGAAAGTAGAACTGTGCCTCTCCTTCTTCCCAAGATCTTGTGAAGTGGGAGAAGAAACCGTGGGGTGGCTTGTCTTTGTTGTAGCTATATTTTCCAGTTCTGCATCCTAGCTCAAGGTGACACTTCTTTTGCCTTCAATTTGCCTTGATTATGGGATGTGTGAAAGCTTTACAATATTGTCCCCTTTTCAAAAAAGTGCCATCCTAGCTGTGGTCCAGGCTGGCTGACCACCGCTCGTGCAGCCCTGGACGTGTGCTACACAGTGGCCACACCCACCTACCTGGCCACTCTCAGACATGGCAACTCTAAATGGACTTCACAGTAAGGTCAAAGGTCTGTAGCCCAAATTTTTATGCTACAAGAGCTTGCCAACATAACAGCAGATATTTCTTGTGCTTTTACTGGCTTTTCATAAGGAGGGACTCTGCAGCTTGTGAAAAACCTCTTGTCCTGTGCAGGCACCAGAGTGGGTCCGTCAGTAGGCAAGAAACCTGCTCCTGGAGATCCATTCCCAGGTGTTGATTGCTTGGACATGAAATTGTACTGGAGAAACAGCAGATGTCATTGCCTAATGATAAATTGGCCACTGACATCAAACCTCCAGACACTGTGAAGTAAACTTCAGTAAAGAGTGATTTTGGTGTGAAATAGGTGAGATATCAAGGACTGAGCATTTCTTCTTTGATGTAAAAGGAATTTGTGTTTTGCCTGCTGAAGATAGAGATTTGTTAGGCTGCCTTTGGTAGGTAAATAAACACTCTCTAAGGATTTTCTAACAGATGAGATAAAGGAACTGACATATTTCCATAATATTTGACCTCTGTAAAATGTGACTCCTTCAAATAACTTGTAGATGCTTTCTGCTCACTGTTAAAATACCATCTTATCTTTTTTGGTTGCATTTAAACCTGGCATATACTTTTATTTTTTGTAGACAGAACTGTATTTGCATTTGAAGGTCTATCAGGCATTATGTGTTTTTTTAAACCACTACTTTAATGAAAAAAATTCCCTTAAGGTGAGAGAGGAAGCAACTAGCAGAAATTATCATTTACACTGGGGGAAGCAAAACTTAGAGGATGTAAAAAACTTCTGTGGCCCTTTCACAAATTTCAGGCTTAGGAATTCTCCAGTCTGGTGGATGAGATGTTTTCAAATATGGAAAACATTGGCCATATACTTACTAAAAATGTAATAAACTTGATTATTAAATGATGCATTATTATTTCTTGTTAATATGTTTAAGGTATTAATTAGGTAATGTTTTAGTTTCTTTTTTAGACTATGACCTGATATGTCAGGTTTTCTCTGCAACAATGTTAAGATAAGAATTTGAAAACAGGTTTCCTGATGAAATCAACAATCCATTTAGGTAAGTCTGGAAGTGACTTTACATCCTGTCTGGCAGTGACCATTTGTGGATGCTTAGCAAAAAAAAGAACAAGATCATTGATGCATTGGCACTTTCCCTCGTGTGTCATTCCAGCTTTCAGCAATCTACAGTTTAGGGATTTCTAAAGCCATCGGTGTAGAGACTTAATAATCTCTAGTGGATGTTTCTTCCATTAATTTGTTTTAAAAATTACTTTCTGAGCCTACTTATAGTCTGGCCTCTGCAATGTGGTGTGGTGATGAGTTACTTCATTTAATTATAATTGGTATGGTAATTTCACTGTGTACCCTCAGTTCTTTCATCATGAGAAACTATAAGAAGTCTCAGAAAATTGTTCTGCTAGCAATCTTTTTAGTATCTTCTCCTTTCCAAGCTGAAGCTTATTAACTTAGTTTTTCCAAATTCATAAACTGCTGTATATCTCTGGTCACCCCTGTAGCCTTTATCTACCCATTTTTTAGTTCTGGGCTATTTTGCAGATGAGATAAGAAAAGCTGGAAGCACTGAGGCTGTAGGTAAACACCATTTCATCCCTGAGCTAACAGTAGAAGGAATTATTCTCAATTCTTTTCTTAATATATTTTACATTTTATTTCCTTTCTGGATTGCCATTGAGAATTGAGCAGATATTTTCAATCCTCCTAAAAAGATTTCATATTTTCTTACCTGCATAGTAATTGTCATTTTAAAATGAGTCATGGTGTACCTGCAGTTCTTTTACTCCATGTATTTTTTTTTCACACAAAAATTTCAAATCTGACATTTTTGCAGTTCTTTTTCTTTTCTTTTCTCTATTTATACAGTACTATGAGAATGTTTCACAACACTTCTCTAAACTTTGTTTTCTCACTGTTCTAATTTTTTTGTGTTGCCGACAAACATTGTGGCCTCTGTAGTCAGTAATTTTCTCAAAAATATGATTTGTTAATCACACAACAGGTCCTAACACAAATCTCTACGGGGAACCTCTGGTATTCTCCAGCACTGAGAAGGTCAGTCATTCATTATTCTCCACTGACATGGCCATCATGGTCACAAGCTGGCTGATGTGGTACAAATCTTATAAGTACTTTTCAAGGTTTGTTTTGTTCAGTGGATAAATAATTAAAAAAGAATATATTTTAAATGATAGTATGAAATTCCAAGGAACAAATGACCACGATTAATTTTTCATATATCCTGAATAAGTCTGTGTTGTTGAAGACAAACATCAGATTTGATCAGTCATAAAGTAAGTCTGAATTCAGTTTTAAAATCTATCTGCTTTGTTTTGAAACTATGCCTGACAAGCATGAAATATATTTTATTGTTCTCTTTAACTAGACAGAAATCATTACTTGAATCTATAGCATGTAATTTTGTGCAGGAAGCTGAGTTATATTTTGAGATTAATGAGGGAGAAAAGAAGCTGACAGTTTTAGGTCCTAATGTCTGGGGTTTATAAGATGGTATGACATGCTTAATTTGGAGAATCACTTTTTTATTTATATGTGTATGCACACACATTTTATCTCTTTGAAAGGACAAATATTCCTTTTCCATATCCAACAGATGTTTATCATACCTGTTCTTGCGGTTCAGACAAATGACACTCCATGATGTTACTACAGAGCCTGGACTGTTGTATTAATCCTTTCGAAAATACTTGTTATAATTCCAACCTAACACTGATTTTGTGCAAGTAAGCCAATCAGCCATCTGATCTCTAAAAGACTTGAGTGTAACTGATAATATTGTTGTTATAAAACCCTTTCCTAAAAGAAATATCTTTTTGTTCCTGTTTCAAGCTTTCTTAATCAAAAAAGTCCCTTTTGTTATTCTCCTTACATTGAATTTTCCAATATTCCATCCCTTTCTTAAGACAAACACAGCTCAAATGCAGCTGAAGCTTTTTCTATATTTTAATTCTCATGAAGATTATTTCACAGGTCTTATTCCTGTTTGCATTTGCACATCTTCATATCAGCAGAATACCATTTTGACCATGAGCATAAATACCATACTCTGACCAGGGTTGTTAAATGTCCTCTTCACTTTGTGCTATCAATTGACATTCTCAAGACAAAAATGAAAGGTGGCATAACACTACATAAAAGTAAAAATATTCATTTATCATCACAAACTGAGTGTAGATCAAGTGCTAATAATGGAAGAACTAAAAGAAACACACTACCTGTGCTTTAAAAATTCTTCTCAGTCAGTTCTATATGGAGAAGGAAACCATAGAATTTAATTAACCTTTTCTGTACACCACATTAATACTATTAATGTTATATATGGTATTTGTTTACTTCCCACAGCTTGCAGCCAATTAGAAACAAAGTACATTCCTTTTAATCTTGGCAACACCAAACTTCTTTGTGTAACTTGATTTTGGGAGAGAAAACATCCTGCTGCTAAAGGATTTTTTCTAATATAAGTTTTTCAATTTGATTTCAGAAAATAATAAGGAATAAAACTAGTTACTGAACCTGCTGAATTCGATGATCTTCTCAAATGCTGAATTTTATTTCTCAGTGTATATGCTCACTTGCTTTACATTTAAATTCCTCCTACTTTTTCTTACATTGTTTTTAATAAGCTTAATCGTTGATACAAGTTGTTTTCTATTTTTACAGTTTCTTTTAATGGCTTTGTCTGGCAAACATTGCATATATATTCTAGACTGATAAAAGATATATGTGTACTGATGGGAAACATTCATAACAGTTATTGTAGGTCATGAAAATAAGTAATGGTAGCAAGCAAGACATTTTTATTATCTTAGCTAAACATTTTTGGATTATCATTAGTGCAGGGAGATTTATGACTTCCTGAACTGAAGTTTAGTATGGTTTTTGAAAGCTATTTCCTCTCCTTTTTTCCCTCCATCTTATCTTTTAAGTTTTACATGTTTGAGATAACTTGCAATATATTAGGTTGTACAAAATGAGTTAATTTCCTTGCCTCAGAGGTGGAAATATATACTAACTATAATTATGAAATGTCATTCATTAATTAGCACAATGTTTGTGGATCCCTTATTGCCACTCTGTGATCTGTATTTTTCTGTATTTTATGATGAAATCACACCCACAATGCTCAATCAGGTCGTAATTCCAATTCAGGAGGAAGAGGTGTATCAATTAAAAATATTTGTGATATTTGTGGGAAAACTGGAGATGCTTTGAACAGTGACACAGCCTCTCATTCTAGGAGATAAATGTGTGGTCCAGTGCAGAAAAGAATCTCCCAATGAAGACTGTACCATTGCCATTTTTCTGTCTCACTTTTGTTAGCTGACACTGTACTTAATGTATTATCAAATCTAATAACAAAATAATTATTTTAGAAATAAAACAAGCAAACATTGTCATTATATTCTATTCTATCACTAGAAAAAGTGGTAGAGAAAATGTGTAGTAGTAGAATAACAGAAATTATTAGGGATACAAAATTTTCTTTTTCAAATCCTAGGACTGATTACTGTTTTCACTGAGGGCAGAATGATCATTGGAAAAAATTACTTTGAAATATTATAATATTGAAAGTAAGTTTGAAAAAATGTTTCAAAATATTTGAAATAAAAAGAAAGATGTCAGTCTATTTCTGTTTCCCATTTTGAAACTAATATGTTAAGAATGGCCAAAACACAAAAGTCCCTTTCATGCATGCACAGCATTTCCACTCGTTCAGTCTGACCAGGACTACTGTTCTGTGACACCTGGGAACAATCACATACAAAACCAGTCAGTAGACAAAGAATCACTGTCAGTAATAATCTGTGTAAAATGATCCATTCTGTGTTACTGTGAAGTGCTGATTTCTAAATTTAGCTTTTTTGCTATTCATATTTTATCTACCCACAGGCTCTTGTTTTGACATGTGTCCATTTCCAAGTATCCAAAATATTTGTTAATAACTTTGTACTCAATTCTATTGCCTCTGAATCTGCTGGGAAAAAAACCAATCAAAATCCTGGAGTGATGTATTGGATGAAAGGACATAGAGCAAAATTTTTTCTCCAATTCTTTCAAAAACTATTTCTACCATATTCACAGACACTCTGTGACTATACCTACACCTACCCCTGTCTTAACTGCCTTGGTCCTAGCAAGCACTGAGGTCTGGCCAAAGTTCAATATAGCAGCCACTCTGTGTCCTCCCATCTAGTTCTTTAAAGCTCATAATTTAAAGCAGTTCATCACAATTATGATCTAGGCTAGTACCATATACTTTAAAGATTTTCAGTTGTACTGTTTTTCCTTACATGGGAAATGTTTGGGTTAAAAAGAGTTATAAAAATGTTTTTCTCTTCAGAGAAGGTAATGGTGGCTCTGCATCTGTGGAGCGTCTGTAAGCACAGGTGCCATAATTTTTTTTGTGTGCACGCACATGATATAGCTGAATGTGATGTGAATTCTGTCCTATATTGTGAAAGGATTTTTACTTTTCCTGACTGTATTCAGTCAGGGCTTCGTAGACCTATGGCAATGTTGAATTGATGTTTTATGTGTTCTGATGTAATTCCTAGTATCACACACATCACATGTCTATCAATAATCATGCCCCCAAATTTGGCAGCCTGGCCATGAAGTTCATCATAAGAAATCCCACTATCACGTTCCTTAGCAAGAATGCAGGAGTTCTGCCATTGCTGTGGGCTACCCAAGGGAAAGGAGAAGTCAAATTTACCTGAAAGCCCACTTTATACATGAGAGTGTATCATTCTGAACAGTGCAGAACAGCCTTACTGAGGATTTTACTTCTTGCCCCTCCACTTGTACCCCAATTCTTGTCCCTGAGTTATCTTGCCATTGCAACCAGAAAACCACATTAAGCCACATCTAACCACTGTTAGATTCAGCATGAAGCTGAATTCATCAAATTACACAGGTTTTCCCATATATGAACCTCTACAACACCCTTGAATGTAACTTGTAAAAGGAAAGGTCTGAAACATAGGACACATTCTACATACTCTTCACACTGTCACTGAAGCTTCTGGTATGTATGGCAAGTGACTTTAAAACAAATTACTGTTTGCAACTGCTTGTCTTCCTTGTCATGGTGGGGGGTCTCACTTCATGGGCTAGAGAAAGCAGAAAGAAAGATAAGGTAAGGCAAAGAGGTACAAAAAGAAGTATTTGTTGCAGAAAAAAAAAGAGTATAGCTTACTCCAGCTCTATCAAAAGTTTCTGGAAATCTAAGGAAAATCAATTGCCTTGAGCTGAGTATACATCACTGGGTTTTATGGCCTATGTGTTATTTCCTGCCCAGTTGTGTCTAATTAATGACAAAAGAAAGTGTTTTATGATTATGATGATGCAAAGGTTCTTTGGTTTGCTCAGACTGGTAATAAAGCTGTGTGTGCTGAGAATGGAGAAAATGGATCAAATGACAAATGGTCTCATTCAACATAACCTGAATCTGAACGATTTTGAATTAAACATTGGCAGTTAATGTATTTTAGAAAAGGAATACCTATTGTGCAAACCTGCAGTATTTACTGCTATTGGATCTGATCCTGACTATTGCCAGAGTAGCAAAAGGTACTCTGAGACAATATTAAATGGAGCAACTCAGAAATTTTGTGGAGTTGGGACCCCATGGAGTAGGTTAGGGAGGGAACAGAAACAGAAAATATGGCTGGGGGATGAGAAGTACTGCTGGACTGTACTGACAATTTCTGCTTCAGATCCCTCAGAGGCTGAGGTAATTAGCTCTCGCAGTGTGTAACAGTCAAGAGGGGACTATAATTTGTGACTGAAACTTAAGATCTGTGTCCAGAAACTTTTCTTACAATGTTCTTGGAAGTAACTTTAAAGCACAATCAGCCTCCCTAAAGTACCTGCTCCAGGAAACTCAGGACTGATGCTTTCTTTTTTCTTGCTCAGCTCAGCTTCAGCTGCCTCCAGGGTACACCATGGTATGGACTGAACAACATTATCCTCACTGGTTGAGTCAGCACCAGACATCACTAAAGACCACAGGGCAGATCTCACACTGCTGTTCTGGCACTGCTTCCCAGCACATCTGTGCTCCCAGATGAAGTGTGCTCAAAATTGCAGTACAGAAATTGCAGTATAGAAATTTTTATTCATGATGACACTAGATAGAATAGAGGGAACTTTCCTGGAAATCCTGGACCACATGGATCTGAAGACAGAGTCTTAACTCCAGTTTTCTGAAAGTGAGATGGCTCTGCATTTTTTCCATTTTCCCAAGGTGAAAACCTTGCAATATGTAATTAAATGAGTATGTTTAAACATATTTATGATCAGATTTTTTTTTATTCTATAAAAGTCTCACTCAAAAAAAATTCCACAGTACACTGAAATTTCCAGTGAATAGAAACTAGGACAGTGGAATTCCTCTTTCAAAATAAACATAAATAACATCCTGATTTATCCATAAGGTGAATCAAGAGATTTGATCACTCATCTGCCCAAGAAATGGCATGAAGATACGACAAATCGTAAGACATGAAATCTGATAGGCTGTGAAGGAATACATCAGAGAAACAGTCTCTGCACTTTGGAATTCAGCTGAGATTGTAGTGTTTTAAAGTTAGCAAAAGTAACACAATTTTAGTTATTAGTTCTTCACATACAACATTGGAGCCTGATGCAAAATTTAAACCTTCACCCTCCATTATACAGCCATACATAATTCAAAAAAATTTCCGTCAGCTCAGTGTTTAAGTGTATGGCAAATTATCATATGTATTTACAGCATTCCAGGCACTAATGAAGTAATCTTGCCTCGTATGTTAACACTCAGAAAAAAAAAGCAGTCAGATTAGAAGTTCATTACCTGAGCCACTTCAGAGACTCATAGTCAGAAGTCTTTGACAGGATTTTAAAATTAACTCAGTGGGAATAGCTGAAACAAGGGCTAGAAGGAGAGAAATTAAGATGTGAAGAACTGTTTATAATATTGACTAATTAGGGTGAGGGTTGATTCAATGTTCCTCTTTATTAACTATATAAATAAAGATATTTGGAGTGTTACCAATTTTAGATAGCCACTTGCTGCTTTGAGTGTTCTGTACCTAGCATGTGATATTACTGCTCTGACTTTACATTGTTGCAGCAATATTATCAGTGCCAGATTCAGCCATTTCAAAATAAAAGAATAAAAACAACCTTGCTCCCTGATATTTTAAAATCGATTAAAATGCAAGAGTCCATTTTACCTGCCTTACAAACCATATTTTCAAACTTTTCTCCAAATTGGCGAGCTTTTTATCCTCCCTGAATATTAATTTACTTAGCAATCTAAAAGCAACAGTTGAATAGCTTTTCTAATGATTAGCACCATTGATATCACTGACAGAGCTGAGCCTCATCTTAAGGCATGCCTCACATTGTGTTAAGCACAGCTGTCAATCTATTAATTAACGTTTTTTTTTTTAATACATGTTGACTTGTTTAAAATGATCTTAGGGTCATCAGGAGAATTATTCATGAGATTAGTGTTTTCTCAGGGTGGAATTGGACACCCAGATTACTGTGGTACTTTCTGAATTTCACAGAACAGGGAAATATGGCATCAGGCACACCTTATCACTCCCTTGGAATGGCAGCCACCAGGATGAAAACACTGTCTTGACCCAGGCAATTTGATGAATTTATTTGAAGAGGGTCAGCAGAACACCAGGTTCCAACTAAGCCTCCCAAACAGCTGTCTAGGCTGGCAGGCTGCTTTGGAGATCTCCAGAACTGTCTTTCCAGAATTAAAATATTTTCCACCAGTATACTGCAAACACCTCAATAGACTAAAGGATTGGTTTACCAGGATCTATTTGTGTCAGACCCATATATCTCAGCTATTTCAAAGAACAGAGGTTCCAGATGTTCACTGAGGGCCCACTATCCACCATGCACATGCAGCAATACCGTGCCCAGACTGGGGGGCTCAGCAAGTGCTCACACCCTCCTAGGGAAGAAAATGTGAGCTATTGCACTGAGCCCTGCAGCCTGGAGGTCCCAGGCCAGCCTGACCTGGGACCACCTCACAGCCAGCACCTGTGAGGTGCTGCAGGCAACAATGCCAAGATTAGCTTTTCCTGAGCACCAGGAGGATGCCTGGAACCCCAGCTATGACCTGGAAGTAGCAAGGGTGGAGGACAGACAGGTAGCAAATCCACAAACACACTAAGGTCCTTATTGCTGCTATTTCACTACCAATGGAAAGACAAGCTAAGTTTTCATCTGGCAAGTCATCCTGGTTTATTTGTGACAAAGTTAATTTCTGCCTCTCTGCTCTTAGAGGTGGAGCTCTGTCCATTCCAAGGTGGATTTCTACACTGAGCCACAAGCCAGCTTCCCAGCACTCATGCCAGCTTTTTAACTCCTGTGATCGTGAGAGGTTTGAAATAGGCATTTAGATCCCAGCTGAGGATGAGACCATAGATGAGGCTTACTAAGCAGAGACCCAATGCTAACAAGCATTGATTACATAGTTTATTTATTTTTGCCATATCAGACATACATCAGAAAAAACAAAGTGCAAAAACTTCACCTTCACTATCCGTAGTCTCACGCCTGAGTACATATGGAGATGTTTTCCATCCACAGTTTTTGCTGTTGGCAGAAGGACTTCAAATGCTTGTTAACTTTAAATATCAGTCTAAAATTATAGAGGTGATTTTTAAAGGGTTAATATGACTTCCACTTCTGTGGGATGACATATTAGCCTTTTCAAAAGGGGTATGAGAAATAGTCCCCTCTTTCTACTATATATAAACTACTCTAGTTTATAATAGAAGTCACTACAAAGAAGAACAAAGCCTCCTAGGCTAACATAATTAGATTTATGATGCAGTTTTAGTCATTTGTTCATGGCAAAAATTAGAGTACAAATTTGACTGAAAAATGTATTGTTTAAAATATTATTCTTGAAATGTAGGGCAGAACTTTGCTCTTTGCTGGAAACTACACCTATTACCAGAAAACTGCAAATGAAATTTGCAAAGATGTACAGCTCACTTGACATTTTATGGTCCTATGTTTTAAGCCTCATCTGTGGTTTCAAGATACAAATGACTACATCAGACAAGTCCAAAGTTTCCATGTATAGCTTCCTCCATGGGCAATTTTCTTATTAAATATTCAAACATGGATAACTCATGTTTTATCACAATAGGAGCATGAACAATTATATTTACAGGAAGGAAGTTGCAGTGACAGCTTTTCACTTATATTTTTTTTTTACCTTGCCAGTACCCATACCTTTGTCTCCAATGGAGGCAGCACCAGCTATTTTTCTTTTCTAGACCTTGGAGCCACTATTATGCTGTCCATTTAAGAATTTCAATGATTTTTGATATGAGAGGTGTTATGAGATCAACTGAATTCCTACAACTATGAGATCTTTTATTCTGTTGCAAAATGGTTTGGGGCCCATTTGCAGGCTAAAATAATCTAGATTTTAATGAGTCTGTGTATTAGCTAACTTTAGTAATGCCATGACATAGATGGTGGATTACTACAAAGTGCCTATGATGATAATCCTGTGCCTCATCTTTCTAGACATTAGAACAGGAAAAATGTTCCTTTCATATTCACATCTGAGAGTGGAAGTCTCATCATTCTTTTCCTCTTTTGGTGTTTGAAGTTTTACTGGTTGTCTGCCTTTAAGTCTTTCAGATGCCACACAGGATGCAAAACCATACTTTGCTGGAGAGTCATAAATATCACAGCAGCTTCATACAAAGATATGGCACATTTTAGAAGAAACTGTGAAATATTTTCAACAGTTGCAACAGGTGCACCACCACTGGAGTGTAAATAAAGGGCAGAAGGTGGGTGTTTTATTAATAATACAGCTTTGTATGTTACCTTTGTAAAAATAATGGCACGTATAATAATGACATTCCCATACCTAGCAGGATATTAGGCAGTTGTTCTTCTGCAGTGGGTTGACTTTTGTAATCTCAAATACTCTCTATCTATGCACTCATTGATTTTTTATAATAGTCAAGAACATTGCTTGTGTTGATTGATTTTGATTCCTTTAGTGATGGCAAGATATCATATGAGTATAATCTATTGGTTTAGACCTGGCACATTAACCTTATCACTTTGTGTGTCTCTATAGCAAAGGCATTATTTCTCTGACCACAGGCAACAATCTGTGACTGAACTTCAGGATAACTTTCAGCACTAGTAGGAAATAAATACAGACTATAGTATTCTTGTATGTATTCTTGGAGAATGACATCTCCAGTAAAGATACCCACCATCACCACTCCTTACCAGGCCCTCCCTTAGGCTCTTTCCATGGAAGGATAGATGCAACTAAACTGAAGTAATCCCAAAGAGATAGATTTTGACCTTTATTTGGTACTGTGTTCACTGGAAGTCTTACAGATGTCAATCGGGAAATTTAATAACATGTTGTTTAACATGAACAAAAATGATGGTGCCATGCTCATAAAGAACATACTTTAGATATCTCATTGTCATTGAAAGGACTACAAAGAATATAAAATATATAAATGGCCACTTATAGGTTGGGTGCATGGAGAGGGTATGATGGCAAAGTTGGATACCATCACTCATATGTGTGGACTGCTTCTTTGGCAATCATTCCTATGAAACTTTTAATGGACTGCCGTTTTTACATGTTGGGCATAAAGCCTGCATAAATGGAAATTAAAAATAAACAAACAAACAAACAAACAAACAAACAAACCACCAAAAAACCCCAAAACAAAACCCCAAAACAAACCAAACAGAAAAAGCCTTTTTCCCCTTCTGATACATTTTAAGGTATTAATATCTTCTGCTCATAAAGAACTTAAATATATAAGATGCCTAAATATTAAATGAGAAAAGTGTATTAATTTATATTGACCAGAACAGAATTTGATAGTAAAATACACTGATTATTAGAAAGTGTTCTGCAACACAGTTGAGACACACTGTTGGTCATCTACCAGTGTTACTATTTTACCTTAGTGTACAAGTAGCTAATTTATAGCACAAGCAGCACATGCTTCTCTTCAAACTGAAACTTGTTTTATTTAGAATAGTTTTCAGATTTAAGTGATTTTTTTTAAAAATCTCAATCAGTGTTTTCTTATGTTTAGCATGTACATTACAATATCTTGTTTTTATTTTATCTGTTAAAAGTAGCTCTTCATTAGTTAGGCTTTTACAATTTTGTGAAGCTTATGCTATAGGATTCTGACTGGAGAGTAACACAGTTTTCCTCAGCATCACGCCAAGTGTGATATCTAACAGCCACAAGAGAACGTTTATAGTTCAACAGACATATCTTATCATAAAAAGTCTATAAAACAAATTGGCCAGGGTTGTTTAAGCCTGTAGCTTCACAGACACACCAATAAGCAGCAGGTGATGTTTTGCTGTGTTACATGCAATTTTAACCATTGAAGACAAGAAGTTAATTAATGAGTCACAAGTTCAGTAAGATTTGACTCTGTGGAAAGGGACTAATAATCGTGCCATATGATGAATGAACCGAACACTAAGAGGCGAAGAAAACAACTCCCATGGTAAAATTACATAAGGTAATGTAAAAGTATGCAAGGGAACTCAGTGACAGGCCTTTAATATTTTAATGTAAAGTAATACAAGAATGAAGAGGTCTCTGTAGTAGGAAAGAGTGTATTTTACTGCCTTTACTTTTCTGGTAGGGTCTGGGGAAACAACATGGGGAAAATTATGTCCAACCAGTAAAAACAGGGACAAAAAAGAGGCTCTGGGACAAATGACTTTTAAACGACTTTTAAATTTTTAAGCCTATAAGTTCTGGTCCTCACCCAAAGACAACTTAGAGATGTCTGTGATCTTTTCAAAATGGGGAAAATATTTGAATACAGTAAACTAACTAGAGGCGGCAGAAGCAATGCATCTGTGCAATTCCTTCCTGAGTAAAGAAAAGAAGGAGAAAACAAAAGGAGTACATATGGATAATTGTTCCCAAGAGGAGTCAGGAGAGCCTGCAGAGACAAATAAAAGAAAATACCATGTGGACCTTACAGCCACTAGGGGACCAACACTGCAGAAGAAGCCACATCCCATCTCACAAGGGTACTAACACTTGTGGCAATTGGGAAGCTGAAGCTGTAGAAGTGTGAAGCTCTAGCAGCAGCAAGGAGAGAAGATAGTGTGCTTTGTGCTTCTGCCCAGCCTGCTTCCTTTTGGCATTACTTGAGACAGACTTAGTTGGTATGTCTCAAGTAGAAAAACACGTCTGATTCATCCTGGAATGTGCAGTCCCCTGCCGTGCTTGTCAGTATCTTAAAAATAGCTTTATCACAAACAGCTTAATAAATAAAGTACATTTGAAAATTTAGAAAAACTGCAGAAACATGGTTCTTCCAATCCTTGAAGGACCTCTGAGTTTTACATGGGCAACAAAGGACCTTTGCTGCTCCTTACAGGAGAAAAAGTTTAAGCTGAAAAAAGGTGAGTTGTTGCCTGTATCGGTATCCTTAAGAGGCATTCAATGCAGTTTATGTCAAGTCCTGCTCTTTGACACCAGTAGGATGTTTTGATGAAAATTACTTGCTATTTATGTGTGATTATGTTTGTTAAGTTTTAAATGAGTCTCTTGGGATGACCTCAATTGGACTTAGACTCCATGGAGATTTCATGGCTAATGGATGTGAGAGCCTTTATTATCAAAAGTATAAATTAACCCACTCAAGAAATATACATTTATTTAATTGTAAAATGAATTTTAACTATAACACAGTTGCTACCCTGCAATGATTTACATTTTCTACATAGAGCATGATAAGATTAGTTCTCCCATAATTGGCATCACATTGGGATTCTGCTTTAAATATTTACCCATGATGAAAAGATTTTCATGTTCCTTCTTAACCCTACAGTGACTGTTGTTTCTTTTCAAGAAATAAAGGATAAAACAGCTCCGGCCATTCTTTAACACTGGGGGATATTTTTTTCCATGCTTCAGGATTATTTGTTTGGGATGTTTTCGAATTTTCTTTTACTTTTTACTACTTCTTATATTTGCAAGACACATGTGCTTGACAGTGCAAGACATACTATAGCCTAATTTTGGTTAATTATTTTACGTCATTTTGCCTGACAATCTCAAACTGTGTGGACATTGTGAGACTTCTGTTCTACAAACACACAAACTATGAAAGGCAGAAGGATACACTTGCAGGGAAGGGGTTGAACTGGAAGACAGAGGCCCTGAAGTAAGAATATTCTGCCTCTCTAAGTCTGCATGCTTTCCCCCTGTGCTCGGGTGAGAAATGGGCACCTACCTTTTCCAGGTACCTTTAAAGTTTTGTTCTGAAACATTATCAGAACTCAAGCCTAAGAATTCAGGTCTTGTTCTAAGAGGGATTTATTAAAACAGTGCTGAAGCTTTCAGTCTACAGATGAATTACCATTTTTCATCACAATCTCTCTGCCTCTTAAATCTACAAAGCAGAGTTGCTGAAGTCCCTGTCTGATATAATTTGATTCAGCAGGAAGACTTGCTTTCTAAGGTGCTGGGTGAATGATTGATCATCCATGTTGCTACAAAGTTGAAGTTAAGCATATCAAGATAAGTGATGCACCAGTGCAGCCTAATAAGGGTGCACAAGGGAAGCCTTGCTCCTTCTCTTTGAAAATATTCTGTTCCATAGCTCTGATGATCTAGTAATCTTCTGCTTGCTTTCTTTCTTTCTTTTTCCAGTCTATAAAGCTCTCCTTGGAGTAGCAGTGCATCTCATTTACTACAAGATAAGAAAGAATGAAAATACAAAATGTTGCAAGGATGAGAATGAAATTTAGACATCTAAGATTTCATTCTTATTCTCCCCCCTTTTTTTTCCCCTTTAATTCTGGTTTATAAATCTAAATATAAATCTTACTGGTATCTTTGTTTATTCTTGGTTTAATCCCTTGTAGATCCTGAAGCTGCTTTCATTTAATTAATGATCACATGTGTCTGACATTTATAGAAATTGTTCCAACAGCTAACAATAGTCCCTTCAAATTTGTGCTTGTGTCATTAAATGTTTATTGTGCTCTTCTTTTGTAAAATATAAAGACACCCTCTCTTGTCCTTCACCAAGGTAATCTCATACAACTTAATGAAGCTGACAATTAGGTCTTAAGTGTCATGACTACACCATGACATAGTGACTGTTTTTAATGGTACTTTGTAAGCTGGAGAATGTGAATTATGGTATTCCAAACAGCTAAAGACATACATTATTTCTGAAATATAGTACATTTTCATTATGGTTACTCTTTTACAAATCAATGGCAAGTAAGGATTCAATGTAATTTCTTAGGAATAGGTTCTGTATTAGCTTCCTAGCTAATTCTTAAAATTACTTTTTTCTTTTCTTTGAAATGAATTCTGAGATATTTATTGATAAAAACTAAAGTCATCTAGTATCCCACATAATTTAATGGATAAAATCATTAGGTATGTCAAAACCTTTATGTTTGATGAAGTCAGCAAGTACTGCTAGGCACTTTGCCCCTTTGTCCTTTTCTTAGCCTCCCATTTGGTATTTTGATATCAACACCGTCTCATATGCCACTGTACAAGAAGGATGAGTGACAAGTAGGAAGGATCACTCTCCTCTTGTGACTTTAGGAGAACACTCTTCTGTCCCTTAAATACAGCTTCCACAACAAAGTGTCCATTGTTGTATCTTGAGGGGCCCTTCCAGTGGCACCACTTGATCTGGCACAGGCTCTTCACATCATCTGAGAGGTGAAGCATACTGGAATTCATTCCTTGACACTGAAATCATCCATACGGATCCAGTTACTCCTGCACAGCTGCAGCAGGAGCCATCCACTCTTTCCACTGAGCCACATCAGTCCACTTCGACTTCATTTCATCTCATCTTCCCTGTTTTCTCAATACAGTTCTGAGCTCAACACTAACTGCAATTACAGACACTCCACTGTGGGATGCCAAGTACTGCTCATCACAGAACCTACCCTGTTCTGACCTCTTGTCAGCTCTCACTAGAGTCTGTTGAGAATTTTACTGTAATAGCAGAAGATCCACAGGAAATAAAAGGGCAGAAATGAATCTGTTTACATAAGATGCAATTACAAATATCTTTTGAATGTAAAAAAGACTTTCTAGTCAGAATAAGAAGACCCAATCCCTTATCATTGTACAGATTTTTTCTCCAATGTCATGGATGGTTGCAAAATTGGCTTCTCCCCTGGCTCCAGCTTTTCAACAGCGCCTCATATTTTCAGCCCTTCTTTTGTCTCTGCTTATCTCTGATCTAATCCAAGTTTTGTTTTAGAAAAATTTCACCAAAGTGAAATTTTCAGAATGTCACTGAAGGCAAATCTGTGACCCTTTTTGTGGTGTCTGTCTCTGTTCAACATCCAGCTCTGAGCTGCTCCCTTTTTCCTCATCCCACTCCTAAGTTTTTTACCCACTGTCAGTGATTATTTCTTTCATGCCTTAAACATTCCTTCACATTCATTTCTCTGATAACATAGTTATTTCCTCAAGCTTTCTACACTTTAGGGAAAAAACGCCAGTTTAATTCTAGACTATATCATGAGGGGGAAAAAAAATCCCACTTTCCTTGATCCAGAGATTTCCAAAATGGGTTTATTCTCTACAAGAGTGAGGTCAAGAAATAGTTTAGAGGCTGCATACAACCATTTTTGTGTAGAACATTGTTTACCAATTTTTTTAAGATGATGCATTATCACAACAGCTTTAAGAGATGCTTAGTGAAAATCAAATTAACACAGAGTCATGTGTCTTGTACAAAATAAGTGTTCTTCTATAAAAACCCCTGTAATTTTAATGTCAAACATCTCTGTGGTATTTCTAAAAAACGAACATTTAAGAACTGCTTAGCAGTCACATTTAATCATGTACATTTTTATTCTATATGTATTGTCTGCGGTGTGTGTCTAAGTTCCCAACAGTTGACAAACTTAATTTTTTACACTGTATTAGTGAACAAAAGATGGAGCTGTATTGCAGTCAATGTTTTTCTCAAGTGTTTCTTTCCTTGCAACAGTTTTTCTTCTAATTGTTACTAGTTTTCAATGTTGAGGGAGATCTCTATATATTCGTAATTCTTTCCCATTGTAAGTTCCATTCTCAATGCTTTATCAAATATAAACCTTCTCCTTTTTCATAATTAAAAAGCCGGGGTTACTATTTTACAAGGCATGCAAGATGTTACTCTAAAGATTGTTTTGATATTTTTAACTGAAGAGAGGAATGTTTTTCCTTCTGCTCTGGATTACTATGCAAAGAATCATCATCCTGAAATATCACACCTCTGAGGTTAAAAGCACGCCATAAAAAATAAATGCTGTGGAATACTGAGCATCATGACCATCAGCAATACCAAAACCAACCAAACAAATACATAAATAAATAAATTAAATAAGCCCTGAGCCTCCCAAAAGGATCTCATAGGTTAAATCTATCATAAAATGCCACATTTTTATTCAATACTACAAGAGGCTTGGGGAATGTCTACCTTTTTTATTCTCTCCCTCTGATTTCCTTTTTGATTTTCTTTTACTTGGGGTTCAACTGCAAAATCTCTTTCATTTCTATTACCAAAAAAAGTGGATATAATTCACTCACTGCTCTCCTGTTTGCTCAGAGTACAGGACTGTAAGCCTATCCTTTGTCTTCTTCCAGCCCTTCTTCACTTGCCCATATCCAGCACTCCAGCCATTCCCCAGGGACCCTTGCTCACCCCATTGACCACTGCTTCGGCTTCTTTGCACAGCAGATCCTTGACTCTGCATCTCACACTGACTCTTTCATCTCACCCAGCATTTCTCCCCTCTACATATTGCTTTGTTCAAATCAGAAAAGCAGAAAATTGTGTAATTTTCTCTTTTGTTCTTTGCATGTGCTTTTTTTTAAAGATGGTTAGAGCCTCTTTCTCACCTCATTGACAGTTATCTGATTTTTGCTTCCCTATAATGCTTGCTGCTGTTTTAATCTTCAGCCCTGAGAAAACTGAGCAATTTTATTATTGTCATGCTAAATGTACATGGAGCTAAATATGAGACTATATTAATTTATATTTCATTTTTAATTTAAGCCCAGATTAGTATTTGTATTTGCTTTGTGTCCATGGTATCCAGATATAAATCCATTGAAGCAAAAGTTTTCAGTTAAATATCTTTGCAAGTGGGATAGAAACTTTGGACATGTAGCAAAGACCAACGTGTACCTCATCAATGGCAGACTGTTTCGAGCCATGCAGCCAGTGTGACCATTGGGATGTTTTCTAGAGAATATTAAAATTACAGGTGATATTTAATTTGTCAGTCTTGAATATAAAGCAAATTTCTGACACCACAAAGAACTGTTGAGTTGTTCTATAGTACTTCTGTATACAACAGTCAGGAGAGGTGAGAGAATTCCTGTTAGGTTTCATTCAGGAGTGCCTCCACCACAGATCCAGGGGGAAAACGAAAAGCACATGACCAGGGCATGGTGGTATGCCCATAACATACAAGACTTTTTGTTTTAGGGGCTTTTTGCATGGGAGGTAATAACTTCATATTTAGCAGTCCTCAGTGGACTTTTCTTCCCTGAATGTGCTCTGCTGTTTATGAGCCTGTGTACATTTACTATAGAAAATGTCCCGTGGAGGTTTCATAGCTAGGCATTACACTGTATGAGAAAATACATCCTTGCTCTGCTTTGAAGCTGCCTCTTGCTGGTTTATTTGATGGCCATTAAGTTGTGCATTGGAAGAGACAGTGAGTGGGTCCCTACTCATCTTCTCAATGTCTGTAATGATTCTGTGAAGCACTGCTGCATTCCCCTTCAGCTGCTCTTTTCAGCCTGAAGTGTTCTGGTCTTAATAAATTCAGTGGCTTCTTATACAAAGTTATTCCATACCTTTAGACATACCTATTTCTTTTTCTACACTTTCCCAGCTCTGCTATGGAAACAAACTAATATTCAAGATAAGGGTTATCCTGGATTTATGCAGAGGTATAACTTTTTTTGTTGTTGTTGTTGGTTATTTTTATTTATTTTTTTTTTAGTGTTCCAACAGTTGCTAAAATTCCATTTTCCTTTTAAGGGGACTACCAAGGACTGAAATTATTTTTTCACAGTTCTGTCTATTATATCTCAATGTCTTATTTCTTAAATATCTTTCTTTTTTTTTCTCTCAGGAATATTACATCCCTTTTCATGGAATTTCACCTACCATTTTATAATCTCTTTGTTACTTGCACACATCTTTTCCACTCTAAAAGTGCCAGTATAATTAGAAAACCTTTTCAGCTAACTTTTGAATACTCTGCAAGGTACATATTGACTAAACCCTGGTTTTGCTCTTGAATTTATGCCTTTAAAATATGTAACTCCAAAAACTTGGATGTAATTTGTAAGTAATAAGTCCATACATACCATTGTCCTAAAACAGCACTGAATCGTAATGTGAAATAAAGTCATGCACACAGCTTAATATTTGTGAATTTGATTAAACAAATCAAGGTTCAGTTTTTCTTCTTGATGCCATTCAAGGAAATGTCATGAAAGGAAAAAAATTATGATCCATCAGTGTCTATAAGTAATTAAGAGTTTTGTACTAGTGAAAAAGCTCAGTGAGTAATGAGATTTTAAAATCTATTATTCAGAATAACTCCAGCTCGCCAGAAAGGAATAGCAGGAGTACACTTTGGCACTTATCCTCCTGGGATACAAATGTTTTATGTCGTATGCTTTTATAGATTTAGAGCTAGATAATCATTATTATATGAACAGTCAATGAAGAACACAGAAAGTGATCAAGATCTAAGGGTAAGTGTAATCATTAGCGAGTTATTTTCACACAGCTATGTGGCTTGTGGTGATGGGAATGACTGGACTGGTGACATTCACCAGTAAGTCAAGTCCCCTCTGATTTAGAGCAGACCTTGCATTCTCCAGAACTGAGAGAATTGCTTTTGCAAGCGTCAGTGAAATATAGATCTTGCCATAGATTTTACATAACTATTCTTATTTATCTCCTGTATATAAGATGTCATGAATGCTGGTCTTAAACATATTTTTAGAATAGCTTTTTTAAGTAAAACTCCTATTTTTTTTTATTTGCAGTCTATTTGAATATAACTGCTAAATATGGCTGATAAAGAGCAAAAATGTGCCATAATATTACTCTCACTTATTACCTAAGTCACTCAATAGTGGTTTTGTACCATCACCATTCCATTCAAAGTTTAAAGAACTGTTAAGTGTTCAGAAACAAGATTGATTTGAACTTTGGAAGTACATTCTTTTTTTGACTCATGATGAGATATTAAAGGAGATGTCAGTCTGTACAGTTTGAGGGCAGAAAAGAACGTCTGTTTTCTGAAGTCACATGTTGCATGCTGCCAGAAGACAGACTATAACTAAATTGTCATTTTCTCCTAAAGATTGAATGAGGGTGTTCAGGTTTCTGTATTTACAAAAGAATTTTAGAATTACAGGTTATATTTTGTTTGACATTCTTGAAGTGAATGCAAGACTGAAGCACTTCTCCACAAGATAATTATTCCTATATTATGTCAATAAAATGATCTGAAATCTCCTTTGCTATTATTGGTTTAATTGATTAGCAAAGTATATATTACATGCTCGAGTCCTTTAAATTTTATATTTTTTAAAGATTTTAAAATTAGGACCATTTGAAACCATGGGTATTGCTGGTTATGAAAAATACGTATTTTGTATGATAAACTACAATAAATAACTGATTACAAATAGTCTGATCATGGGTCACTCTAAAAACATGTCCTACACAAAGGAAAACAATTCTAATGTATTTAATTCTGTGAAATGCCCTTATTTTGATTTCAGAGAGCTAGATTACACTAACCTAATTCACTCATTCTGTAAAATTTCATTCTGTAAGTTTGATGAGCATTTTTAATGAACTGATATTTGAAAGAAGATGGACCATAGTCAAATTTTAGGAGAAATATTGTTATTTAAGATATCTGGTAGAGAGTTTATTATTCAGGAATTCTGTAGCAAAAAAGTAATACATTTCTTGGCATTCTCATTCTATACCGTTTTAATAGAAAAAAACAAAACCCAAGCTTGTGTAGTTTCTTTCTTTATTTGCATTTAAATGCAGCAGTAGAAAAATATTCTCTTGAGTAAATAAGCTTGGAAGAATTTTAGAAACCTGATAAATATGGATTCTGTTAAGGTAAAATTCCAAATAAATTCCAGTTGTAACTGTAGACGGGTTTATGGATTGGTTTAAGGAAAAAAGTATCAGATTTATTTAAATCATTATTATCGTTGAATTATTTTGATGTTTATGACAACTGAAAGCAGAAGAAATGTTTAACTGAGAGAAAAAATAATCAGCATCAAGAAAAATAACATGCAGTTCTCTAAAATGGTCTTTTAAATAAAAATTATTCCTTATATTTTTTCAGTCATCTTTACCCCTAAATAAAGAAGGAGAAGGAGAGGGATATGCTATGTCTCTAGAAAGTATATGTATTTGAAATCATTCCTTCGTTAATCTCTGGAGAAATCTGTTCAAATTCCTTTGTTTAAGTTATTTTCTTTAGAAGTCCTGTTCTTTGCCATCTCCTATGATGTACAGGCTTTTAGTCAGAGCTTTTAGGCTTAATGATATTGATTGCACCACCTTGATGGAGCCTGGCCAAGTGATATGTTCTCCAACCTGTTACAAACATAATCTTGGAGGAGAAATCATAGTTAAATTTTAATAAAGAATTGCCTGAGGCAAAAAGAGCTGAGTTTAAATCTGGAGCTTTTTTCTTACATGTTGAGCTGCCTAAACCTGCTATCTCCTTTGATTTTTCACCAAAGACTCACAAATAGATTTTATCTCACACACCTATGCACACTAGGCTATTTCCTCAGATGGATATTATTTCTTCTGTATGCAGTCAAATTGATTTTTCAGTATTTTATAGCATAAAAATAAAAAAAATTTACTCTGAGATAATGGTGAATGAACTCAGATTTAGTGTGGTCCAACAGAATTTAAAGAAGTAAAAAAAAGTCTATTTTTGTTTCAAGAACTATGTTTTCAGAGAGATACTGAGGCTTGAATGTACAGTTATGAAGACAGTTTGTGGGCTTAGAAAACTGGATAAATAACACATATGATGTTACTGGATCAAATCTTTTTACCCCAGATGTTTTCATGTATCTTGTCTCCAACAGTGGCCAGATGTGAAAATCCAGGGAAGGAGCTTAAGAAGCAGGGCCTGTACAAGCTGATCTCTTCTCTGGTACACCCCTGCAGAAGTTTGAAGACTCCCTGTGCTGCTGCACCAGCTCTGTTTTTGTGTTTAGTGTTCCCTGATGGGTCAATCTTTTAGCAGTTTTCTGAATTTTAATGCACAACATCCTGAAGCAGAGAACTTCAAATTTTAATGCAAATTGTGAGAACAGCTTGTGTCACTTTTCAGTCTGGTACTAATTTCACTGGGTACCAGCAGTTGTATCACAAGGAAGGGATGATTCACACACCCATTCCCTGTCCTTTCTGTTGGCCCCTTCCCAAGCTGAGGAGCTCTGGAGTATTTTGCTTCGTCCTAAAGGGAAGACAGGAAGATGTATCATATATTTTGTCAAATTTCAGTAGACTTATGCTGCTGCAGCTGGACTGATACTAAACTTCAGGGCTGCTTCACTAAAGCTGGCATGACTTCACTGCAAAGTCAAGCCAGATACAGCAATGCAAAGCCTCTCCAGTAAAACAGCTCCCCATACTTCATGATTGTCTGCTACAATGGAGCTCTTGATATTGCTCTCCAAAGAATTTCGTATTTCTAAAATTTATCATCATTTATTCATGACAGTTTAAACCTCATTTTTTCTAGCTGTATTAAGCCTGTATAAAAATTAGCTCCCACAAAATGAACTTGAAGCAAAATCTCTTCTGTTTCCTAGAACCTACTCTATACATAGTCGTATGATTTGCTCCTGATTTAAACCTCAATTCCAATCAAAGGCTTCAAGCCAAAATTGCTCCTTCCAGGCAATTGTGCCAGGAGTTTTGAATTCCAATGGTGTGTTGGAATAGTTGGTGTGTGTTTCAAGTTGCAGGAATTACTAAAATCTAGTCTTTTTATATGTTGGCACTGAAGAGGAGACTTCAATCTCAGTAGTAAAAACATTGAACTGAGTCTAAATAGTCTTAATTAATGTATACAGACAACTTAGCTTCTGTGTACTAATTTTAATTAATATAAATCTGTAGTGGATTAATTTTGAAAGAGAATTGTAAATGTAATTTTTAAAAGTCTACATTTCCTACACCTGACACCAGAAACAGTCAGACCTGTAAAATTTTATAATCATAGAGTAAATATATTAATTTCTCTTCTCCTGGTGTCTCTGGAAACTATTTTGATTTTAATTTTTAATTTTTTTTTTATTTTTAAAATATGCTTTTGAACTGATGGTGAATCATACAAGAGAGCAAAAGGTTGGCTGGGTTAAACTGAGCAGAATATTGTGAGGGGTATGCTGAGCAAACAGTCAGCTGAATGCTCTTCACAGAGATTCAAAATCCCTCCTTGATCACTCTGTTTGGGTAATGTTTTGCAGATGCAGCAAACTACCCCAGAAGGGAGGCTCTCTCCCATGTTGCATGGACTCCAAGGAAAACAGAGGCTGGGTGACCTTCAGAAAAACACTGTAAGCCATAAAATGAACTGTTTAAAACAGTGGAAAGTCTGAAGGAGTAAAAAGTTCTATGAAACAGATCATAACTTTCTGAAGAACAGAATCATGTTCAGCAACTGGAATGTATTTGAAGCCTGACAGGAGGAGACAAATTAACTTCACGGGTTCCTGCTGATCAAGGGTACATCTTATGAGTTATTGCATATCACAGGCCCTTAACTCACATGTTACTACTCTCTGTTGAATACTTGTAAGCTGGACTTAGCCAAAGACTAATTTGGATAAAACACATTTCCGAGGAAGATGTTCCAGTAACACATTGAATCTCCTTTTGTCCCTCTGGTCAGACACTGAATTTGCAGCAGTGATGGCACAAGTAGGCTGCACAGCCCTTCAGCTGCTGTTGGGTCTTTTTTGCAGGAGCAGATGCTGTACCTCGGGGTGCTAGCACAGAGGAGGGAGCGACTTCCAAGCCTTGTGAAGTAAATACACTCTTTCCACTCGCTAACAATCACTGCTTTTCAGCCTCTGAGGTAAACAGAGTGCAGATGCCATCAGTTAAATGGGAAAATAATTCCTGATCTGTAACACACTTCTTGTTTAGATTTAAGAAATGTTTCACCCATTAACCTGTCAGAATAAAATAAATTTAAAAACTGTGTCTGGAAATGTCTGCCTTTGTCCCCAGACTTTGAGGATTCACTGTTCCTAAGTGCACTGAGCACATCTGAGCAGCACTGCATGAGTAGCGCTTTGCTAGGTTGTTAATAGAAATGAGACTGATTACATGAGGCCACCCCCAGAGAAAAATATTTTTAATAAACAAATGTGTTCTGAGGCAAAACTTTCATATTCTTTGTCATCTATTATCTATCCTGCCCAGGATGGTGAGACAAGTAGCAGTTTTTGACATTTAATGATACATTTATAAAGTACGCTCAGTTTGCAAAGTTAGAATTTGTAAATTACGACATTTATTGTAGGTGCTGTAGTAGCAACTTTACTTGCTTTTTAGGAGACAGATTTTCTTTACTTTCAGCTTTCTGAAAAATTGATTGCTGGGAACAAAACTGTCTTTGTTTAGGATCTTGTCATGCTTCCAAGGAAGTTAAGATTGTGATTGTTCAATAGCAGTAGGAGCAATGATAATTTTACATTTAAAGTGTCAAAAACTACTTAGAGGAAAGGTTGAGGGGAAATGTTTTTCATTTGTTAAAATGACTACTTTAACTACCTCCAAAATATCAAGACATAGGAAAATACACAAGGAGAAACTTTTTGGGAATTGTAAATGGTCCTTAGTTTTCCCTATGTCTCCACTTGTATTATGTTTACAAAATTTTGAAGCTTATTTACCCCTGTCTCTTGGTTTCTGTGAATCCAGCAGCTCTTTCAGTACATTTAAAAACAAAGCACTTAAAAATAAAAAGAGCATAAAAATGAGTAGAAAATAAAAAAATGAAACATAAACCACTGCTGGACCGAGTCAGATATTTGCAAGATTTCTCTAAGATGTAAAGTACACAATACACTAAATATGTGTATTCTTAAAAACTCTTGGTACCTTGGCAACATCAATATGAGTATTCATTTTTAATGGTAAGATTAACAAAGCAATCAAGATGTATCCAATATCGAACACAGAGAAAAAGTCGATACTACAATTTCAGAGAAATCATCTCAAAAAAGGACACTTATGTGATATTTGGAATGACAAAACCAGTATTTAAACCTCTGGAAAGTGTTCAAAATGCAGGGAACTGAAAAGAAAAGGATGTGTAAATGAATGCCATCCTCAGAAATGCAACAGTTGTAGCCTGCCTTTGGCAACAGCAAGAACAGCACCATTAAGGTGCACAGGAAGCATGAAGGGGATTTGGCACTTATTAGGATGTGAGTAGGACATGTTTCCTTTGTATAACACAGAATTTTTGACCTGGATCTCAATTAAAACGAATACTTGCTGCACAAGAAGCAGAGTAATTCAGCAGAGGATTTCTATGTTTGAACAAATCTCTTTACCACAAGGAGTGATACTGAAAGATAAATGGCATGTTTCTCCATTGCCTTTTGTTTTTCTTTTTCTTTTTTCTTCTAGTAGATAGTGACCTTAAGACCTCTGTTGCATGGAGCTCCAGAATTGTGGGAACCATGTTTTTAAACTATTTTTAAGAAAATGAAGATATACATGATGTATATCCCAAGCCCAAGGAATTTAAATTATGCTCTGGATAAGGATGTTGTGAACAGACCAACAAAAACAGGGTTTTATCTCTGAGGTAAATGGGCTGAAACAGATGAGTAGCAATTCTTTCACATTTATATCAACAAAAAGCAAACTGGAAATGTATGTTTCTTGAGTCAGATTAATTGTAGTTTTTCAAAGCTTTGTTATACATTATAGAAACATGAACAAAACATTTTCATCTTTAATATTTTTGGTCTTCCTAATTTGAATATTCTGATACAAAAATATAGTAATTATAGCAATTTGTGACAAATTTTTATGCATGAATTAAAATGAGGGTTTTTTAATGTCTGAATAATATTGTAGCAACAAATATTTAAGAATCAGACTACAGTAAGGTTTTGGTACATTTACTGTAAGTCATTAAGATATCCCAAAGTATTTATTAATTCACCACTCTGTGAAATCTGGGATTAACAGAGGAGTAATCAGTGAACGCTTTATGTACCTGGGGTTTTTGAGACCAATCACATTGTGGTCTTTTATCTCAGACAGAGATAAAAGCTCAAACATATGTTAGGAAAAATAAAGCTCCATGGAAGGGATGACAAATGGGAATGTTTCCTCATTTCACTGTGCTTTCAAATTTCACCGAGCATGGGCACTTCATGCTTTCACTAATAGAACTTAGGTAGTGTATTAATTATGAAACAGCTGTTCATTATGCTCATTAAGAAAGTAATCATGACGTCTTTTAAAAAATCAACTGTACTTTTCTTCTCTTGATAGGAAAGCCACTGGTGAGGAGCAGTGAAAAGACCTGACTTGACTCATTCCTAGCAAACTGACCATGGGTTCAAGACTAAGAAAGCACCTTCAGCTAGTTAGAATGCTATGGCAGTTTTGTTTTTACGTGATTTTCTTTAATTTGAGGAACTATGTCAGTTTATTTATACTTTCTATTAATCATTAGAAAAATTCACAGACATCCCTTCGGCCTGACTTCTTTTGTAAACTGTGGGATGAATGGAGTAAGGACACACAGTTGTATTGCCTGGGATGATTAGGATCAAACGAATCAATGTTTAACATCCTTACCTTATCAGAAAGAGGAACGGCATCTCATCTCAAACCTGTGTCATGTGCACAGGTTTCCTTGGCTGTGCAAAGTAGGAGGCATGGAAATGCTGACCATAGACTAGGTATGAGCTTTCCATTACATTCCTCCA
This sequence comes from Rhabdornis inornatus, assembly GCA_013397075.1. Classification (NCBI taxonomy): domain Eukaryota; kingdom Metazoa; phylum Chordata; class Aves; order Passeriformes; family Rhabdornithidae; genus Rhabdornis; species Rhabdornis inornatus. The sequence goes on from VWZS01007262.1 coordinate 55,175, forward strand.
TTACTGCTTTTCAATCCCATGCTGGAGACTCGGGAAGATTCAGGGCATTTTAAGAATTTGATTCATTTATGTAAAATGTGGAAAGGCAGATACCAGTGGTTTCAGGTAATTTTCAGACATATTCTGTTCTGTTTGTATAACAAATATTTATTGAATAGCAAAAATAATTTAAGCAGCTCTCAGGACACTATGAATAATTTAAAATGAAACTAGACTGATGCATTTCTGCTACTGAATTCCTTATGGTGTACCTGAGACCTGCGAGCACTCTATTTTGCCTTATGGTTTTGTTTTTAGAGAGAAAAGAATAAAAATAATATCTATCTATCTAGATGTATTTTGCAGGTTGTCAGTCAGCATCATTTAGAAATTTCAACTGCTAGAACAACATATGAGCGTATGTCAGGTGGTCCTTGCTCTGTACACTGTACACAACCAGTGGAACTATTTTGGTTGTACATGAGACACGTGGTACAACTCACATGCTCCACCCTTGAAAGTCCTCAATGCATAGAACTTACAATTATTTACATCCTAGAATATTATTTTTGAAGGTACAGTGATTAAAATACAATACTATATGAAGCATTCAAAATCACGATATTCATAAATCACATAACGCTGTGGGAAACAGCACATTTTCTTTATTCACTTTCTCTGCTTATTTGTGCTGCATCTAAACAGCAAATGGATGACTTTTCCCACTAGATTGCATCCAGGATACAGAAAAAGGAAAGCTGTGAGGAGGGTTTTTTGTTGTGATTGTTAATTATTTTTTGGAATCTATTCTCAGGGATCACTGATTTCTAAGAGCTGTTAACTCAAACAAATTTTCTAGTAGCACTAATATGTTATTTGGGTTGATAAAAACAGGAAACTCTAATTGTTTCACATTAATGAAGAGACAGTAAAATTCCGGACAAGTTTCCTATAAATAAAAGAACAACTCCTATTTTTTTCATGTCTCCATTTATTCTACATGCAGAATCCTATATTTATCCATTTAACACCGCATTTTTTTCTTTTAGAATTAGATATTCAGCTCACATTCTGTCTCTTAGAAATGATCAATAAATTTGTGGTGAGTTTGCATAAGTATTTTTCTCAAATGAATCAAGTCCTTGACTGAGATATTTTAATTGCTGTAATTTGAATAACTAATTCCAAGTTCTGAAAATTGGGTGAAGGTAGTATGTGATTAACTGCTGTTAATGAAGCCATTACCTGATCAAGTAACATTTCATTCTTGCAACTGATTATCTCTAAATGCAAATGAAATTGATCTGAATTGTCAATTTTTTTCTTGGATTTATAGTGCATCTTTTAAATATTCTGCAACTACTGTTATGCAGCATACTTTGCCATTTTGATTCTTCTGGCAGTTCAGTAAGTTTATATGCCCAACATGAAATCAGAAAAATTCTGCTCCGAACAAGAAGAATGTCCATTTACATGCAAAACTTTCTTTGCTCAAAGCATTAAGTCAAGATGAAATTTAAACTAACTTTTAGTGAAATGGGAGTTAGTAATTATGCTGACAATTACTTGCATTGCTCCACACAGAATATATCCAAATGCAACAAATTAACTAGTATAGACGGTATATAAAATGATTGATGAAGGAAGTTTATGATGTTGTGGTATTCATTTGTATAATTTAAACAACTGCTGGTCTATTTTCACTACTTCTCGACTTTTATTTAGTTCTAATGTAAAGAATGTTAAGAAATAAAAGTGATGGAGCTGTGCACAGAACACTGAAAAGTTTGGAGCTAGAGGGATCTTTACCCAATGAAAAATAAAAAATTGTGAACATTGATTTTATCTTACCTATGTTATTATGTACACTGCAAAATCCTTCACCCAAGTCATTGTCATCCTGCTGTCACAATGACCTTTCCATAACCATTTGTATTGACATACAGATCTGCCTCAAAAAATTCTTAAATTAAATGTCTAAGACAAAAAAAAAAAAAAAAAATCGGGAAAAAGAAGGGAAAAATGTATTTGTAGAAGGAGGGGTGGGATGGGTTGCCTGTTGTCACAAGATGCTTAAGAGTGTTAAGCAGGAGCTATCCTGGTAAAATCTTAAAGCCATGGAATGACTGAAATCTATATTTTCCTCCATTTTCTACCTCTTTGTCTCATCTTCATCTTTATCTTTGCCTTCTTTCATTTTATTCCCCATAGTTTTCTGCTGCATACCCTTGGTGCCACCACTGGCTTGACTCCTGCCTGCTGTCACTCTGTTCCTGGGAGCGCAAAGAGGGGTGACAGAGGTCAGTCACCATCCCAGAACACATTATCTGTTACCTAGTAGGTTCAGATAAGACACACACATAAGACACACTGTCTAAACCACAGAAAGGAGGATCTCATATGCACAATTTTTTCCAGTTATGTTTGCTTCCTGCACTGAGAACCAGCAGCTGCAAGGCAAGCCTCTGTTACACAGTGTGGTACTTTCCCCTCCCTTCCTTGAGAATGTAGCAGTTATCATCTGATACACTTAGGTTAATCTAGCTTTAAAAATAATTTTCCTTACACTAATATCGCTAATAACTTTTGCTTTTATAACTTCATTTAAAGAGAATAAACTCTGATCCTAAGTGTAACACCCAGTTTAAGGGTAAAATATTTAAAAAATAACGCTGCTAATTCAGAAATAGACAAGCTGTATTTGAAATCTAAACAACCAGAATAGTAAAACATATACCTTCGAGTCATTTTAGAAAGTAAAAAAAGTGATAAAGTACTTTACATTTCTTCTTTTGTGGAGATTCAGACTTGGGGCTTACTTGCAAACTCTTGTGCTCTCCTTGTGCTTCATACCCACAGCCAGCCAGCCATCCACATTTGTGCACCTGCACACTCACTCACAGGCAAATCTACATTCAGTCTACTACCTGCAAACCTTTCTGCTTTCTTTTAGAGTGGGAAATACCATTTTCAGTAATTAATATATATATCCAGATTTCCCCACCAGACTGCATCATTGCTGAGCCACCCAGAATGTCAAACATCACTGAGCATGTTAGGGAGGCCTGCACAACTTAAGATAAAACATTTCAACATCTAAAGTCTGCTCTTGCATTTAGGACTAATTCCATCCTTAGAAAGACGTAGTTTCATGCATATCTAATAATTTGGTATTTATCACTGAGTTCTAACACAAATAAGGAATCAAAGTTCTTTGAATAAAAATAGCAGTTAGAGACACTTCTTGTACAGTTTGGCACAGAACTTTCCAAATGATGTTCAGTCCTGGTAAATCCAGGCAAACTCAGACGAAGGTTAAAAAAATATATATCCAGCACTTGTATTTGTTTTATCTAGTCCACTTCTAAAAGTTAAGAATGTGTTTGTATGAAGATAAAGTTAGGGGTACTAAACATGTCACATCTTGAGAATGGTGGAAAAATAGAAAAAATGCACTCAAAAAAAGTGGTATTAAGACAACAGAATAATTTTATACTAAAACAGTCCTAAAAAATATACAAGCATTGCAAAAAGTGTTCAACATACTGGGAAGGAGTTTTTACTAATCTCACTAGTTTTTAAACGTGACATTCCTGACTGAGAAACATTCACTGGCAATGCTTAAATTAACACAACAGGAAATTTAGGCAAGTATCATTGAAAATATCCTCATTATTTGGTTGGATTTAATCTATGTATGGAAAAAAACAACAAAAACACCCCTCTAATTCCATTTATCAGAAACATTGGAAAGATTTCATGTTTGTCCACACGCAACATGTTGTTTTTCATAACAAGGCCAAAATTATTCAAAACAGATGTCATTCCTGAGATAGCTGGGGATGTCTGACAATAATTTCCCATAATATCATGATTGACCTACCTACAATGATGATTTTTAAAATTTTTATTTTATAGCTGTGTTTTTATCCACATGTACCAAAAATAAAAACAGAGAGAAGGAAACTGAGTTTTGAAAAGGAGACTAAATATTTGTGAACACGTGGAACTGAAAAACCATCCACAGCAACAAAATTAATCCTTAGAATATTAATGACAGAAAGAAGTATAATGTTTTATCTTCATTATGCCAATAGAATAACAGTACTAGAACTATTGAAACAATTTATCACATGAGGGTATTTTCATCAGAGGGGAAGAAAATCATCATGGCATTATGTGGGCTTTGCAAAGGATCAGCCTACAGAGATTCTGTGACAGTAGCACACAGGGACATAGCTGACTTTTCTACATCAACCTGACAGTAATCATGAATGATTGCTGCAGAAATACAGAAAATTGTGCTGGAGACACCTGTGCTCTCTGTAAATAAGGTGGGTAGGCCTATCTCAGGTTCTGAGCTGTACAGATATTCTGTTACATAACAAATATGGATTTTAAGAAATTGAATGGAAATCAGACAATGTATCCTGACCACTACACTTATAAAAAGGATGTAATTTTTTTCTCCAAGAATAATTTCTAATTATGTAGCTAAACTGCATAAGCATCTATATCTGCATCTCTTAATAAGCTGTAAATATGCAAGAAATAAATCAATTACCTTTTACTTTTATGTACTTGTTATCTCACATTCAGTCTAGAGTAGGGTTATCATCAGGATGATAAAAAGTTTTGCCAAACTGAAGGAAAAAACTTTGCTCTTCTAATAGTTTACAGGAGACAGTTATGCCGTATGGTCTACAAATTATGCAAATATCTTAGATGAACATGGTGGGTACAAGATGCATACAGTTTTCTTGGATAATGGTTTTACCACTTAACATTGCTATAAAATGCCAAAATGATTAGATGATGGCTCAGTATGCTAAATATCCATCAAGTAAAACACTGCAGAATGAGTGATGTTGAATTTGGTTTGGTATTATATCAGCATTTCCTTGATGAATCCATATCCCTATGGTCTTGCTTGCTCTGGAGTCAGACGTTCCAGAAATGCAAGAGTTCCCTAATACAGGTTCTCCTTTTACCACTAATATTACTATGTTTTGGTTGTAAGGGATCTATTTCAAATTAAAGTATTATGCAGTAAGAATAAAGCTGGAAGAGCCTAGGCAATGCCTCCAAATTAATTCTGAAAATTAGTGAGCTGCTTTCAACATTAGTAAATTCTAAGAAAATATGTCTTTCCTGGATAATAAGAAATCTCCAGGCTGGCTGAGATTAGCCAGCAGCACTGTACACTCATTTTCAAAGGAGGAAATGTACTAGAGACCTTCACAAAGAACACACTCGAAGGAGACAGTATAAACTTCTCTGTAAGTCTGTGCTAAATAGGTGTTGGTATTTTCTTATCCAATGCATGTGTTATCAGTTAGACTGTATAGTTTCTTGACTTGCAAGCTGCTTGCCTCTTGCAAGGCTTTAATGTGAGCTAATCTTTCTCATATGCAGCAAGTAGTCAGTATCACCCATAAATGGCTAATAAGTGCAAGAGCAGGACAAGATGAATGTGTTTGTCGAAATTAGCACTATATCAATCACTAATTCTTCACAAGGTTAATAGTTAATAATTTTATTTTAATAATTTAATAATAGCTAATATTTTTCCAAAGCAGATTTTACATGCAAAAAATAACACTGCTCTCTGAACCCAGACTTCTCTGGGAACATATCTGGTTCAGCACTAACAATATATGCAAAAATAGAGAGCCCAGTTACAGAAACTGAGGTATTTGGGAGCTGGATAACTGGAGTGTGTGTCTATGATGCTGGTTTCTCCAGGTAAGTATAGTCACATCATTTTATACAAAAACAGTGATGATTGGGAAATGACAGGTATTGTACCTGTTTGCCTCATCTGACCCCTTGGGTCAGCACTGAATTTCTCATTTAGTGTCATTCTAGAAAATCCATCATTTCATAACAGCACTGTTCACATGGTGGATACCTTGCAATTGAAGTGTTATAAATAAATAAATGCTTTCACAACATAAACCTTTATAGCACTGCACACTGGGTCTTTAAATATCCTTCACTGTCAATGTAAGTGTTCTCTGAGTCTCACATGCCCAGCTATGGAATTATTCAACAATATTAAAATGCAGGAAGAAGTTCAAATTATACAGTAGAATTTTCAGAAAGTTTTCATAAAATATGCATATCTTTTCTAACTTTAATTATATTTTCTCCTTTTCCTAGGCCCCATCCCTTTTGAACACAAAATATTGAAATCATCCTTCATGTTATTCTATTTTTCAGATAGTTGCCGAGTAGGGATGTTAACAGTTGCAGTGACTCAAAACAAAAAGGCTTCAGCAGTGTAAAACATGAAATTGTATTTTGGAACCTATATGCTCTCTGGGTCATGAACTTAAACTAAATTTGCTCACTTCAGCCTCTGGTTTTTGGAAATCCAGTGAAAAATGTTGTAGTTTAATAGCTGCAGTATAAAATGGAAGGCATTCCCAGTTCTGCCTGATGGTAAATTCTGTGACCTAGGGGAACTACTTAAACTCTGAGAGTACGTTTCTTTCCTTTCCCCCATTTCTTTCTTGTAAGTGCTATTAAAAAAAAAAACAACCAACCAAATAAAAAAATATACATATATATATATATATGCACCTAAATAAATTTATTTGAGCTAAACTAGCAAATCATATGGTTCTTTTCTTAGAGGAGAGCTGATAGGGTGATGTAATAGTTTTTTTCAACTTTCACATCTATGACTATATGAATAATTTAGTACTTTACTGAGATAACAGTTTGGTTAGTTAGGATTAGTTCATTAACATAAGTGGGTCCAAATGAGAACACCAGTATAGATGGGGAGCAGGAAATACAGTCCTGGATCTCACTCACTGTAAACTGGTGTTGACTAATTCAGGACAGTGGTCTCTCAGAACACTGGTGACAGGTAACATTGAAGTTATCACAGCCTGGGTATATTTGTGAAATAGAATGGATGTAATCAATCAGGTAACTCAAGACTTATGGCCAGAAAAATAAGAGGAAAGTATGTTCTTTTCTATAAGCATGAATACAGGTGAATTCTTTGTTTATTATAGTTTATCTCTTTTTCTGTGCAATATTGTCCATATACAGGCCTTTACTTTCTCTAATTTATTCATTCACTGTATTATTTCTCTGAGAAAATTTTACTCTGAAGATTGTCTATTAGAAGTTGGTTGCAAGCATTCATTATTCATAATTTGTGCTGTTCATCATCAAAACATATAATCTAGTATATTTTTGCTTCTTTGCTTGATGATTGCTTAAGCATAATTCTTAGATTTCCAGTGTGAACCATGAACTGGAAACTTGCTTTCCAAGTTTATTATTAAATATCATTTATTTGTTGCTCTGTCAATAAATTTAAAAAATACTGTAAGACCAACGAAGGTCTCAAACAAAAGGGTGCAGCACTTTATGTGATATAATTAATCACTGGAGCTACATGTCTGTGAAGACATTCTATTTACACTATGGCGAGCTCTGTGTTTATCAAGTTTACTTATAGAGATATTTGCCCTATTCTAATGTTACTTTATTGACATTCCTTGGAAGATTGTCAGTAATAAAGGAAATTATATGCATTGCTCATTTGACTTGTTTTACGTCTGATGCTGACCAAAACAGGAATTTTCTCAAGGTGAAGGTCTGCAATAGCAACACATGACAAACAATCCTCTAAACTCTATTCCGTCCTACTCCCTAATACACACTGTTCAGTGCCAAAGCCTAATTTTCCTTATATGAAATTATATACTACCATACTTATATGAAATTATAACCGAAATTCTGACTGAAATTTCTGAAGGCAATTCTTAAATTTTTAACAACTGGCAGATAAATAGGCTGTAAGTCTTCACGGAAGAAAAGTAAGTAGAAAAGAAGCATTGCAGCTACTTATGCTGGTAGACTTATTAATCACCAGAATTAAATGTTTTGCTTTAATTTTCTAATTGCTTCTAAAATGCTTCTTGTGGAACAGCTTGATTTCCATGATTTCTGCCATATCCATCAATATTTTGACAGCGCATTTTAGTTGTATCATGTAAGTGATATCCCAAATTGTAGTTAACCTGAAGGTTTTCTATTCCAAGTCCTTTTCTGAAGTCATACTCCAAAACTGCACATGCCAGGTTACTCCTTCAGCATTTATTCTGTGCCAGCCCCTCAGCACTGTTGGATTTCAACAAGGAGTCAACAAGTAAAAGCTTTGTGTTCTTTCGTCTTTTTGTTTGCTCTTTCCTCTCAGTCCTGAATAGTCACTAGGTGTGGGACTGGGGTCTCTTGCAAAGTGTGAAAAATTGTACTACATTTGTGATAATATGTAATTAACCTATGTTTGAGGATCAAATTGGGATAACTGCATCTCGTATGGCATTCTATTTTTATTAATATGCAGCAGGACTGGATATAGACATTTCCTTTAAGACAAGTAAAAATACAACTGTCTTTTTATAGCCCACATATTGAAGATATAGAAAGGGAGTGTTCTGAGGAAGAAGCTGCCATTAGTGGCATTTGTAAATTAGCACTAAAAGACTTTGTCTGCCATGGCATATTCTATTACCATGGATATCATCCCCAGCAGCAAAGCAAAATGAGGAAAAATTCCTGGTTTGTTGGAAAATCAGTCATCATTTCCCTGGGGCTTGATTTTTTAAGATATTTTTTAAGAATTTGAGAGAATCTGGTTTTATATTCAAAGTCACTGAAGTTCCTTATCATACATACTTATCAGTGCAACCCTGAGTCATCTCGTTGCAAGCAGTTGCATAAATTATGTATATAGAAGTTTTCCTAGGTAGGTCTGACTGTAGTTATATTATAACAGGAAGAAATCAGTCACACAGTAACAGTAACACTCATTCTGGAGCAACGCATCAACTTCAGAGACTCAGCTCAGCATAAACATCGCTTCACTGAGTCATCTAAGTGGTGAACACAAGCTGTCAGAAGTGGAAAGAACTGAAATTTTTTCCACCATCTAAAAAATACATTACACATTGAATAAAAGATTTCTATTCTACATCCTTTAAATTCTGTATGAAACCTATGCATTCAATGTAAATGTATTATAGAAGCATGCTAATTCTAATTAACCTTGTCACATAGAATTCATTAAGATTAAAAACCTTGCAATTTTAAGTGTTTTTCAGACTCCCCAGGAATTCACTTAATGAAAGGACTGATTACCTATCTAAAAAAACTTGAAAAATTGAAGAAATTTGACACACAGAGAACACTGAGAAGGAAAAAAAATGTTGGTTTTTTTTTTTTCTGAGACTGGAAGAAAAAACAAGAGCTGAAAAACTAGAGAGCAGGTTTTGTTTCTTCACATCCTCTTTTTTCATCTATACAAACTTTCTACCTCTTTGGGACATCATAATCCTTATCTGTACTGCCCCTCTGATCTTAGGTTTTTTCCTTCATTCTGGTGCTCCCTGTGGCTGAGGGCTTGGTCAAGGGGCTGTTGAAATCCCTGTGAGCTGCAGCCAGTCCTGGCATCCTGCTTCTGCTGTGGGAAGCACCCGTTGGGTTCAACACTGAGTCCCCCAGGCACCCAGAGAGACTGACTGTGTTGTTCTGGGCAAAGCAACGGTGTCTCACTGAATAAAGCTTGCTGCTTGATGCTTACTACAGAAAGGGGGTATTCTGTCCTTTCTGTTGATTCTATTTGGAGTTAGGATTACTCTACAGGCTTGAAAATAGCTCCTCATGGAATGTACTGTGCAATTCTTTTGTGCACTTTTTTTGCCCAAGGATCAAAAGAAGCACCTTTAACTGTATGTTACATGTCTAAAAGTGTTATTATGGTTTTCATGAACATCAGCGACAAGCTTCCAACGAAACAGTTTCAACTTATGAGTAATACATATACAAAATTAACATCACAAGCTTTTAAACCAGCTTGTCTGAGCTGCCATAGGATTTTAACAGACAGCAACCTCTCTGATAACCCTTTGTATTCAGATCCTCTTTTCCTCTTTACTCCTCAGTTTCAAACGCTGCAGCTCTTTAGTCTCCTGCTCAGTCTGCCACATCTCATTTTCCATGATTCCTCACATCACTTATGCAGTTTCTGCCTTCACCATCCTTCTATTGTCATGCTGCAGTCACTGGGTCTTCCTTTCTTGCTGGTCATCTCTGTGAAGTCTTTCCCTTTCAACTGTCACTTTTGGAACTCTCCTCCACTAGGAGATAGTTTTTTTCACTCCAGTGTCTCTTTTGCTCTCAGGGAAGACAGTTCTTTCATCTCTGTTATCCGGTCAGCTCCCCACTTGAAAGAGCAGTCTCAGTTCTTACTCCCACAAAGTCTTTTGAAGGAACAAGTTCTAACAATGACCTTCCATGTCCTGCTGTTGGGCCAATCTCTTTCCCAAACACCTGGATGCTTTTCTTCTCCCTTTACACTGCTTTTATCCACAGAATATTTCTCTCTTCTTCCACTGTCTGATTGAACTGATGCCCTCCTCCCACCACTCTGACTGTTCAACCTGCCAGTTTCAAGGGCACATAACCACAGTTTCACTGACATAAACTGGTTAAATGTTTGTGGAAAGGTCATAGTAACTATTACTGAATAATACAACTGTAGCTTGCTAAACAACAGAAGATAATTTTTCTTTAATTTGTGCCAGATTTTTCCATAACAGAAATAATACAGAGCAACATGTAAAATCGTGTCGAGATCACACCAGAAAACAGATGCTTATTTCAAGACTTGTCTCTGAGGCAGAGGTGTTGTTTACTTCAGACTTACTCAGCGTGAAAAACATTTTATGTATCTCTGGGGAATTCCTAGAGTGTATGTTCCCTTAAACTTTTATGAAACACCAAAAATCTAGAATAAAACCTGTGATGATCCTTAATCAGAAATAGCCAGAGAATGAATAGCTGTAGAACAGCTGCAGGAACGCTATAACTTTAGCAAGTGTTTTCAGCTCTGCTTCACAAAAAGAATATTTTGGGGGTTTACATGTTTACAGTATGTCTGTGGAATATATAAAATATTTAACTTTTTTCTCTAAAACTTCAGTGTCTTTATCAGTCATAAATAAAAACCAACAGAATTTAAATTTATAAATTTTATATTATTATATATTTTTTCAAAAATGAACAAAGACCTGTGAAAGAAAATGCAAAATAATAAGTAACCATAATCACACTTAAAGCTACCAAAAAAAATTCAAAAATTGTCCAGATTACAGAATCACAGAATCATTATGGTTGAAAGGGACATCCAGAGATGATCTAACTCCCCTGCCGAGACAGGGTCACCTGGAGCAGGTGACTCAGGAATGTGTCCATGTGGGTTTGGAATGTCTCCAGAAAGGGAGACTCCATGACCTCCCTGGGCAGCCTATTCCAGTGCTCTGCTACTCTCAAAGTAAAGAAATTCTTCCTCATGTTGAAGTGAGACTTTTTGTGTTTAAGTTTATGGCCATTACTCCTTGTCCTGCTGCTGGGCACCACTGAAGAGATTCTGTCACCATCCTCTTGGCACACACCTGTGAGATACTTGTATGCATTAATGAAATCCCCTCTCAACCTTCACAACAACCAAATCAGTTCCCTTGATCTGGAAATTGTGTTAGTAATCTCACAGCCAAAGATCTTTCTCCTATTCTTCCACTGTACAGGACTGAAAACATGAGGCTCTTAACTATGAAAAATTATATGTGGACACCTGGGTTGTATTTATCTTCTTTCACATTTACAAACCCTTAAAAAACCTTTGCACTGGGATTACCGTTGTTAAGAGTAAGAAAGTTCAGTTGCATATATAAATGAGAGACTTTGACTTCTCTAATCTGAGTTGAATTGCAAATGAGAAATTTGAAACACTTCAGTAAGAAAGGATCTCTTAAATTAATGGTGAGAAAAGTTGTTTCAACAGCACTAAATTGTCTAATTCTTCTACCTTTTCATTTTACATATTCAGACAAGAACATTTGAACTTGTGAGAGAACTTTTTTCAAAAGCAAGAATAGAGTATCCTGCTAATTCCAGACATTCTTGTTTGAAAGTAAATTTTAGCAAAATATATATGTTTTGTACAGCACTTCGACAGAAAACTCTGTGTAAATGTGAATGTGTTATGTTTTACTTTATTCCAATGATAAATTTCTCCAAGCTTGAAAAGGTACTTAGATAATCCTTTAGGCTACTCAGAAAAGGTAATTTAACATTAAAACCAGCAGGGGCAGTCTAACTTCAATTTATTCCTTGCTAAATTCAAATTAATGTAATTCAGGGTTCTGGCTATTCAGGGTTCTGGCTATAGTGAACTGTATGGCAGGGCTAAATCCTAAAGATTAACCCATGAAAGGTATTGTTCTTGGACAAAAATACCAGGGTTTTCAAAATGCACTTACAAACAAATGACTTTCTGTTTTACACCCAGAGATGTATGCACACAGAATTATAATCCTGTCATGACTAGGGAGTCCACAAGCATTATATTGAGGAAAAAAAAAGTAAATTAATAAATAAAATCTAAAAGATTTGAAAAGTGCAAGGAAGTCTGCAGAATTTTTTTTCTTCAGAAGTACAATTTGTTTTTTCATTTACTCAGAGGCTGTTCATGCTAAGCTTCCTCCCTTGTGCTATTTCTATCCACATTCAGAACATGTACCCCAATGTATCCACATTCAGAACTTGTTCTGCTGTGGAAAATTCAGTTTTTCATTAGATTATAAACAAAACTGAAAGTGCAGAACAATCTCTTTTCAAATTAAAAGCAACTTAAATTCTCAAAGCATATTATGATGTTGTTGTATATTGGATAGAAAAAAATGTCAGTTTGTTTTAGTGTATTTTTTGTGAGATCTCTTTCCATTAAATCTATACATGTGTTTTGGTTGTGAGTCAATTTTTTTTGTACAAATCTTAACTAGATGAATGAAGCCAAATAACACTGATTAAAAAAATTTGGAGACATTGTTTGTGTTTTTAAATAAACTTGTTAAAATAATTAAAAATGTATCCTACTTTTTAATAATGAACATATTTTTAGGACATACACTAGTGCTTTTGAATCATTTCATTTCCAAACCCCTACATTTCCAATTTTATAAAATTAAAGAGTTACATCTTTTTTGTGTTCATGTTAGCAGATAATTGGGAGGTGGGAGGGTGTAAATTTCATATTTTTACTTTGGATTATTATTATTAAAAAAAATAATTTCCTAAGATTTGATAAATTTCAGGTTTTCTGAAAATATTAATGTGAAAATTATGCAGAAGTGATTAGGCTATGGGGTTTTCCCTCCTGTAAGCTTTTGTCATTAATTTTATCTACCATTTCCTAATGTAATATTCAAGGAAATACTTGGCTAATGGCAAAGGAGAGTGGGGATGGTTGTACCATGCCTCATACCCATACACAGTTTTATGAAATCTTGAGAAGTTAGGAAAGTCTTTGGCAGAGATGGGAAGAAGTTCTTGGAGCATAATATAAATATACATATATATATATGTATCTATATATCTCCAATGTCACTGATGAAGTGAGCTTTTACCTGCTGTGTGACAAATCTATTTAAAAGAGCTGCCTGGAGCCTGAAACCAGGCTGGGTGTGAAGGCCTGGGCAGGGCAGGGGCTGAGGAAGGGCTTTAGGTGGGGACGTGAGAGAGGACCCTGCCCTGAGAGGGTGTCAACAAAGAGAAGAGCAGGTGAAGATGTAAGGGGAAGGAAGAATTAACAGTAGAAGATGTGGAACAAAGAACAAAGTGTCCTCTAGTACAGATACTAGGAATATGTGCTGGTCCCTTAAATGAGTTGTGCAAAGGAGCTGATGGAATTGCAAAGGGGAAAGCAAGAAAACCTCTTCCCTTGACTGTAGTCCCCTAAGCTCCATCAGCTCCTCCCTCATCACTCACTTTCACTGGAAAGTCACTTTTCTTTAGTCCACAATGTCAGAGGTGTTCTCTGGGCTCTGGACAAGTCCATCAGGTAATGACTGAAAGGGAAGAAGCTTTGTCACATGCACCTTCTCATGACATTAACACTGCCCTTTCTATGTAGCACTCACTACTTAAAACCCCCTCTGTCAAGCAGATTTATTTTACCATACAAGACGCAGAAGCCAGCTTGATTTTGCTGCTCAGACCCTACCCTCACTGCAGGAAATGACACCAATTTATTGCTGAAATGTATGGCTCCATGTCCTCGTCCTTTTGCTAGGGTACAGCCTTGCAGCACAACTTTGTATCCACATAACACCATAAAGGTAGTGTGATAGCACACAATCACTGTGCCACTATTTCTATTTCTATACCACTACAAAAACAGCAACTGAACTGCCAATACCTTACACTAAAGGCTATCAATTAATGATCATTGGGCTGGATTTTCTTTCCTTTCCATTGACTTCATAGGCTCTCAGTAGTGTCTGAATCCTGGGAGTGTCTCAAGAACAGCATGCGGCAGCAAGCAACCCAGGGAAGGTGTCGACTGAGGATTGATTCTGAGGTCATCAAGAGTGACCCCTCTTATTCCAAACACTAAAAGAAATTACCTGTGATGATGGAAAGAGACAAGGGCTTATTTTTTCAGGCTGAGATGAATGCCTAACTTCATTGGATGCTTTCAGGAACAGCAGAAAGGAATGAGTAGAGTACTTGTAACTGTCGTAAGACACCATACCTCTTATTGAACAACTGTATTAGAAATGATGAGAAAATCATTGACTCTCTGATTTCCACCGTGGAGAGAGGGAGTGCAAGTTCTATATATTCTGTAACAAAGATTTCTGAGGTAGACATGACCTTGTCACAAAAAATGAAGGGTGTTATTAGAGATAACTGTAGGGGGAAGGATAGTCCATATAAACATTCCAAGCCTTTGATCAGAGCCACATATTGCAATGTGTTTTTTACCTGTACAGTATACTGTGGATGTGTTGGAGGAGAGGCTGCCCCAAAAATTCACAATTTTAATCTCAGACATAAATTGTGGTCTCACATGAATGTGCAGTTGGTAGCCATTTATTAAAACACCTTTCTTGGAGTAGCATGTTTGTAGCTAACAAGTTTGAGTCTAATTTTGCACGTCTCTGAAAAATGTTAAGCAGCGATAAAAAAAGCCTGCTCAGATGAGGGAACACAGCAATGAGGTGCCTTCACAAAAGAATATTATGAACAATATGAAAGATAATAATAACAATAAAAAAGTGGATATAATTTGTTTTGGGTTTCTTCCTGGAGTCTGGCACAGAACCTTACCCAGACAGAAAGCTTTCTATCACCAATAAAACTGATAATTTCTGTGCCATGAAAATACCTTTGCATTACTTAAGCATTTGAAACAGTCTTTAGTGTATTTGGATTTATTTGAAGTTTTTTCTTTGTCTGTCGTACTAGTAATTTGAACACGAAAATAAGAACTTTTGTAAAGATTTTAGGTAATTTATTTTGTGGTTCCATCTATTCATGGATTCTTTTCCCCTCTGCCCTAACTTTTCTAATATAGTGAAAAACTTTTCTGTGTTCTACTATGTGAGTAAGTTGCAAAAAGGCTCTGAATTCACATAAGTAGTGTATTCTCTATGTAGCATGATTTTATACACACATATTTGTATATATTAAATCTTTATACATTTCTCTTTATATGTTCAATATCTGTTATGCCACAGTGAGTGTTATGTTCTGAAGCATGCAATCACTCACCAAAGTAATTCTAGTAATAACTGTTCTGTACATTTGATATCACCATTGATTGTAGAAGTAACTCTGAACATACCATCATTGCAGGTTTCCCTATTATAATACTTTCAAACAGAGTAATTTCATGTTACTTAGTGTCATCCTATTTCTTTCAGAAGAATAAGCTTCAAAAGGTATGTTTCATCTCTGCCAAAAACCGAGTGCAGGGAAAAACTATGATTTCTGCACAGCACATATAACATATGTTATCCAATATAACATGATACATCCTTCAAGGAAAGAGTTAATCTCAGACACCAAGCAAAGAAAGAGCTGAAAATGTGCCTGGCTTTTGAGAACAGAACAAAAATGAAGGTATTCTTTTCACACAGATGGAGTTGAAAAAAAAAACCCTACTGTTTTTTTCACAGGACAAGAGAATAAACTGTGAAGAGGCAGTTATTTGATGGGCTAGGGGTCCTGTGGCAAAGCCTGATTAAAGATTATATCTTTGTGTAGATGAAAGGAGGCCATGTTCTCTTCTTCATCCACTTGGCTCTCTGCATTGGTACTGAGGCAATAAATCAGACTGTGTGCAAGGGAATTGCTGAAATAATAATCTCTTCCAAAGCAGAGACCAAGGGCCTTGACGTGTGAAAATATCACTGTAGGAATGGGAAAAGTGATATCCACTGTCAAAGTGACATCTTCTTAGCTTAACTAATAACAAATTAAGCATGGCTATTCTAGTTTTTGAGGAAAAGACACTGCTTTGTGAGAAGAAGGAGTCAGATTCTGGACCAGTATTCTTGCAGTGATGATGTCAGAAGATAGATTTTGAAAATAAAGAATTGCAATCCAATCCTTTCAGGTCTTAATGTCAAAACTGAATGTTTCAACTGTGAGATAGGATTTGAGGATGCACCCATGGTCACCAAATAGTCTCCTACTATTCACCTTTTTGGGCAGCTCACAGACACAGCTCATGAAGAGGTGATGACAGAACTAAGATCCATATAAACCCCTTGAAAACATTAATAACATTTCAACACATAAAATTTCACAGTGTTAACACCATATTTTTCATGTTGTGTTTGAGAGATATCACCATGAAATTAAAACATGTGTTTTCAGAGCAAAATAGATGTCATGTTTGCTGGGATCCTGTCACATGTGAATACGTATTCCTATGTATAGTGTTCCACAGACTATACAATCTGTTCATTTGCATAAAAGTATTTCAAGTGATTTCCAGTTAGGTTAAAATTCTTTAGTCTTTAGTTAAGGCTTTAACTTTTCTGTGTGTTACAATAACCATAACTTTGAAACCCTGTTCATAACTGTTGTTTAATTAAAACTGGAGAGCCCTGATTGTCCATTTTATTTCCCAAAGTTTGTTGCTTCCCAAGCAGAATTATTGTTTCAACTGCACTAAATATGGTGTCGCCTGAGCTTGGCTGCTTGCATATGGTTTTAAAAATAAGTCTTGTAGCTTCTGTCTTCTTACATTATAACAATATGAAGAACTGATGTTAACAGCTCTGAAAAAAATGGAGCTTTGAGTGTTCCCCTATTGCATATGGCATCACCTTGCCTCAAGCCTTCAAATCATGGAAGCAAATGTGCACTATGCATAAAAACTTTTTTAATAAAATGGGTAGGAATTTTAGAATAAATCAGAATATCAAGGAATAGATGATTTTTAACATACAAGGCGCTATCTTGTGCACAAAACAAGCTGAAGAATATCCTATTCCTACTTTAATATATCTTAATTATATTTCTCTAAGTCTTTATAGGTTAGAAGAGGTACATCCTTATACACGTGTTACTTTTTCACTGACTGTATTCTTTAGACTGTATTCTTTAGACTGACTGTAAAATACATTTTATGTTGTATTTAAGGGATTACTTGGTTTTGCTGAAAATAGGGGTCATTTTCAGAAGGCTCTGGTCACTAAGTCCCATTCTGTATTTTGATAGCAAATTTTGATTGGACATTCATAGAATATACTACTTTAAATTAATCCTTCTGTCCTTAATTATCCCACAGCCTCTTCTTCTTTCTGAGGTTCAACACAGATTGCCTATGCAATTGTAATTCTTACCTCTTTAAAGAAAATAAAGAGAACTTATTTTCTGCCATCTGCCTTAAGCAGAGATTCATATCTGCCTTCAACTGTACTGAGATTGTGTCTGATTTGGGAACGAGCAAATCTGCCACTTATCTCCTCAACCAAACTACTGCCAGGAACATGCTCCACAAGAAAATACTTATTTTGTGTGTGTTTGTGCATTTTCTGGTGATCCTGTCCTTTAATTGATGAAGGAGGATAAAGTGTTGCTTGTGTTTCCAACAATGAATTAAAACTTTCAGCAGAAGGATTTATGTCTTTCTCCATGACACAGAAGCTTGAAGGGGCACAAGGCTCCCCATGGAAGCATCTGGATTTGTACTTAACACAGAACAATGTATATTTTCTTTCAGGTCAGTTTCTTGACAGAGCACAGCAAAATGCATCTTTCTTTTCTCACCTTACTTGGCTTTGGAGAGAGCATGAATTTTGTTGGCTGGTGTCTAACTTAAAATTTTGATATGTCTTAGGCATCTTAAATTATATTGCCAATTTTAATGCATTTAATGATGCCTTGAAAATGATATTTCTATTTTACCTGACAAGGAAATAAGTCTCCTCAAGGCTTCTGTTAGTTACTGCCAAACTCCCTCTATGGAGTTTGAGAACGCTGAGAGTGATAATATGATATAGTATTCATTCCAGCCTCTCCTAAAAGCTAATTGTTTCCTGATAAAAAGCATTGCCTTACAAGAGTCCTACTCTTCTGAAAAGTTCACCCATACTATGCATTCAAATAAAGCCGGAGGTTTGAATATGAAGCATTCTATAATTATATTCATGCCCTAGCTACTCGGTTTTGATGTATTTCTTGGAGCTCAGACACAGGGAAGGGAATTTGCAATGTCTTGTCTAAATGGTTCCTGGGAGCCTCACCAGCCTTACTATTCTGCACATTAAAAGTTGTCTGAAATTTGGAATTCAAAACACTTTTAACAAAAATAGATTTTAGAAAATTGTCAAGGATAAATTTTCACACTTCCCTGATTCTTTAAGCAGATTTATGGGGGTTTTGTATATCAAGATACACTACTGTTATCTGAAGGAAAGGGCTTCTTTAGGTGAAACTCTCAGCTGTGATTACCATTAAAAATCTTGTTAGCCTCACAAACTCGATAAATTCATCTTTAAATATACAGCGGGAATCTACATAGCTTTATTTGAATAAGTTTTAAAATTATTTTGTATGAAACCACAAAACAATATCATGCATTTTATGTAATTAATATTTCAAGCTAAATGCATAAACCATCCAAGAAGCAGGGAGCAGAAATTAATACCTTCTTTCCAGTAAGTGGCCTCAGTGAGGGGTCACCAGACCTCATCCTTTTAATTACTTCTTGATCACATAAGTGCTAAACTATTTCCAACAGTGTCTGAATTTCAACAGGAACTGTGGGTCAGGGTATTGCCCCAGCTGCTGGAAATATAGATCTGTCACTGTGAAGGAATTGAACATGGGTAAGTGCTATAAAAAAGATGGGAAGAAGCATTGTCATTGTCTCTTGATTATTTAATGATTTAGAAGAAATAATAATTCATAATTGCTCCTCTGAGGGATTTTGTCATTTTGTTTTGAAGACGATAGTCAGGGCTGCAGTTCTGAAGCAAACTTTCTAAACTCTAAAGGATGCTGAAAATAATGATCTACACCAAACTCAGGGTTCAAGTATACAGCTAAGGTTTTTCACCACTGGGATCAGTTGCAATTCTTATCTTCCCAGGGCAAGTGTCTTTTTGTTTTATATAACTCAAAGCATTTTGAGTCTAAACTAAACTTCTTTACTGATTGCAGTGAACATTCAATCATTGTTGTAGATTTTACCTCTAAGCATTACTCTAAAGCATCTCGGTTAAGTATATAATTATTGCTTTCTCAAAATCACAGTGGATTATACCACATTGCCTCTGGAGCACATTAGTTATTTAAGACAGTCATTTCCATAAAATTTGTCTGTGTTACAACCAACCAGTATTTATTCACAATGAGAATATGCCTATTGCCTGACTGGTTGCTATTATCAAGCTCAGGTTCTGTGGAGGATGTTATTACTTGACAGAGTTTTATATCAGGACTTCCTGCAACCACTGATTCCTGCATTAGGATCCTCATAATTGGACATTATTTTTCACACTTTTGTCTTATTTCTGTCTTCCCAGCTCAAGCTAAAAAGCTCACTGTCCTGAAAGATGGATTACAGTACCCCACCTGTAACTCTCCAGAAAAAAATTGGAATCAAATCCACGAAAAGCAATGACTTCCACTTTCATGGTTGCAAAACAGCAGCTTAAGCTGTATGAATTTTAGAAAGAAATGAGAAAAAAAAAAGACTGGCAGAGCATATCCCGCCTACCCCTTATTCTCTCCTTCCTTACAGTTCCGTTAAAAGAAAGATTTACCATGTAAACTTTTTCATGTGGGAAATAGTTTTGAATTTTGAAGAGCTTAATCCTTGGAAAGTATATCTAGATCATATTTTGGTGTCTATTAGATCTTTTCTCCTTATTTTCTTTGTGTTGAAAAACTAGCCTTATTTTTAAGAAAAGATTGGTCATTGTTCAAATGAAGATTGGTGATCATACAAGTTATTATTTTTCATAAATGATATGAGAAGCAAGAGAATGTGACAATGCTTTGCCTCATCCCTTTTTATGGCACTTACCCATGTTCAATTTCCTCTCAGTGACAGATCTATACTACAAAAGTATGAAAGCTTTGTGCCAGCATTTCTTGACCTCCTTTGGTTTTCAGGCATTTTAATTACTCTTCTAGTTTAGCACCTGTCACTTTGCCTCACACAAATTGTCTACCTGAAACACACTTTTTTCTTTTCTTGTATCTTTTTGTTTGTATCCTGTTCTATTCTCTTTCACTATCTCATTTTTTCTTCAACTAAGAAGTTTAAAGGTATAAGACAAAGCTTCCTAGAGGCTACTTTCTCCCATTTTTCCATGCAACAGACTAAGCACCAACTTATACAGACTTCATGTCTTCATGTCTTTCAGTCTTGTTTGCTTCATTTTATGCCATATTGTAGGAAGAAAGAATTGTTCTACAACTGTATTTGTGCTGAGAATTTTAATCTTCACTAGCTAGCCCAAGAGTGCTGCTCATCTCTAAGAACAGTTTTGCAGCACTTTCTCATTAAGCAACTGTTGCACTGCACTGCCAGTACTACTCCTCAACAGTTCCTGACTATTCTCTCTTTAGGGAAAATGGGATAAGGTTTCTTCATTTTTCTGGAAAATGTTCTAAATCTCTGAATATTTGGATCCCTTTTCAGACGTGCTCTCAAAATGAATGTCAGGAAGAGAGCTTGGCTCTTGCTTCAAGCTTGCCACACTAAAGCTGCGATAAATGACTATTATCTGAGAAGTCATCTCAGATACTTGGTATCTGAAAAAAAGTCTGTAATAATCTGGGAAGTGTCTGACACACAGGGAAGCTTGCCACAAAACCCAGTAGAGTGCTCCCTGAAAGAGAGAAATTATTCCTGAATTTCATTTGTTCTGCATAGGTTCTTCTTGTAATGGTGCAACAGCCTAGCAAGCAATTTTTCAACATCTATATGTACAAAACACACACTGTACCCTTCAGTGGTTTATCACTATAATAAATGAAGAATTACAGGGGCAGAATTGAAGGAGTATAATATATCAGTCCTTGTTAGTAGTCTAGTACCACCCTGCAAAACAGTTGTCAGGCTTTCATTAATCACTCCTGTGCAAATTATTAAAAGTAACATTTTCTTGGAAGATTTTATCTTATCTTTCTCCATTTTGCTTTAATATTAATATGGATCTGGACTGTTTCTATAGCAAGAAGTATTAGAGATGCTAATCATGACTATTCACCCAGAGGTTATGGTACATCATCATAAAAATGCTGATGAAGCATCTTCTGGTATTACCTGAACTTTTGTTCAGTAGATTTTATTACTCCTATTCACAGCAGTTACCAAATAAATTATGTCCATGGATTTAAGAGTGCACTGATGCTGGACATTAACTCATGCTTATTGTAGGAACTTGTAAAATATCTTCTTGATATAGTGACCTAAAAGAAGGAGTGAATAGTTTTTGAGTTTGGTGAAATGTTGATCAAACAAACTATTGATTGTTTTTGCAGCAAATACAAATTTTGTGAAATACAAATTAACAGTGTGAAAAGTTCAGCATATATATCTTTGGGAATAATAAAGAGGAACTATTCTACATTACTGTTAATGATCTGATGAGAAAAATAAATCTTCTTAACAGTCATATTTGGGAACTATAAATCAAAAGAACAGAAGCTGGGGGAAGGGAAATGAATCATAGGTATGCATAAACATTTTTAATAGGACATTTTTTCTTGTCCTCTAAAATAAAAAGCTGAAATCAATTTTGTCAACATCTCATTATTTGGAAGAATCCTCAGGTGTTAAGAAGAGCAGTTGTAATGCCATTTTCTCTGCAGCTCCCAGGATCTGGGATGAGAACTTAAGTTTGTATATCTTTATATCAGCATACATTATTGTTATTTTCTGGTTCTGAATTTATTTTTTTCCCCCAAAAAATCTCTTCTACTGCGGTTGTTTAGGTATCTTTATGTGGACAGAGACACCTAGAGAGCTGCAAATTACAGCTTGAGAATCCTTTCTCTCAAGCCTGAATCCTTCTTGCTTCCCAGGCTGAGAAGCTGATGTTAGCTGCAGACAGAAAGGAAATTTCCCAAGGTGATAAATGGTCAAAAACAACTTAGAATCTGGTGAAAAACAGAGTGCTAGTCATAATAAAGATTAACACCTGTTGTTTTCCCATGGGATACATCCTGAAGCCTGGTCTCCTGGATGTTTATCCCAATTAGCCAATGAGCTACTGTCCTGTTCTAGCCTCTCGTAACATGCTTTAAATACAAGCTCTCCGCTCAATAAAGTTGGCCTTTTTTCCCTAAAAAGGTCCATGTGTATTGTTGCTCTTTTTCCCTCTCTCTAGGACCGAAACCACATCTTTAGGTACCTTTTTCTTCAAGCTCATATGAGTTTCAAACTCCATTGCCTATGATGTACTCAATCTTTCTTGCAAGAAGGAAGACTCTGACCAATATCTAAAAGAATGGAGAGTGAAATGGTTGTAAATGGAATTTTCTTTTTAAAGTATTTTGGATTCAGTATTACATTTGATAAAAGAAGAAAACTCTCTTCTTTCTACATCTTTCAAGGAAAAACTCAGGGATAGGATTTTGGAAACTTTTGCCTATTCATTTGAATTCAGAAAGCTGTTGTTCATGGAGAACAAGCAAAGCCTTTTCCCCAAAACCTGTTCTGCTGTTGGCTCACTACTGTCTGCCTACAGTTAAAACAACAGTAAACTGAAAATAAGGATGTTCCTTCTTGGTTGCAGAAAGATATATTTACACTTGTTTGGCTTGTGCTTTCTTCCAGAATAAATTCAGTGCTTCTATTACTGCAAGCTTGATGTAGTTACGAGAAACTAATGATGTGAATATCAGATTCCTTCTTCCTTTTACCTCATGCTGCAGATTCAGGGAAGTATCATGCATGCTAAAAATTGGAAAACTGCTTTTTGTTCTACTTTGGGTTACTATATAATAAAAAGGAAGATTTTAAATTAAAATTTCAGCATTAAATCATATCTCCTTCCAGTGATAGGCATGGTTAAGTCCTTTCTCTTAGTGAAGCAAATTTAAGCCACCAAATACTTCGGAAAATTGCCTTATAAATCAGCTAAACATATTATTGTATTGACCCGTTTAATATTCTGAAAATATAGTAGCGATTGTTCAGATCTAAATTTTTCCTACAATTTCAAAAAAATAATATATTTTGAAGATCTACTCATGTGTTGAATTCTTAATGCAATTTAACAAATATTTACCTTTGAAAATCTTTCCACACCTGTTCCTCAGTGTGGTTTCCTGACAAGGAACAAATAGTCTTTTTTTCTTCCTGATTTATTGACTGTCAGAATAAATAGATGGACAGAAAATTTCAGTAGTATGTACTTTCATGTTTGTAAATATCGTAGAAAACCTGCTGTGGAAAATCACTTAACAAAAAGTTTGAAATTAAGAACTAGGCGCAGATCTAACAACTTCTGCATCTCACATGGCCTTGTGTTCAGGTAACCTGTGTTCAGAGCTGGGTATTTTTCAGACTGTCTGGGTGGCTTTGCCCTGTGGTGTTAGCATGATGGGCAAATACCACACATCTGTGTTTCTGTAAGGTGTTCTTGGTTCTCAAAATCAGTTTGTATCATAGAACCACTGAATCCTAGAATGGGTCAGGTCAGAAGGGATCACAGTGGCTTATCTGGTCCAACCCCCTTGCTCAAGCAGATTCATGCCAGAGCACAGGGCACAAGATTGTGTCCAGATGGTTCTTGAGTATCTCCAGTGAGGGAGACTCCACAGCCTCTGTGGGCAATCTGTTCCAGTGCTCGGTCACCCGCACCATAAAATTCATCATTACACTCAAGTGAAACTTTCTGTCCATTTGTTTCTGCCCACTGCCTCTTGTGCTGTTGCTTGGCACCACTGACAAGAGCCTGGGTCCATCTTTTTGTCACCCTCCCTTCCAGATGCTTATAGACATAGTCTCTTGTCTTTTCTTCTTGAGGCTGAGCAGTTCTCTCAGCCCTTGTTTTTGAAAATGTTTCTGCCCTTAGAGCATCTTTGCTGCTCTCTGCTCAGCCTGCTCCAGGAGCTCCATGTCTCTCTTGTCGTGAGGAGCCCAGAACTGCACACAGCACTCCTGATGTGCCTCTCCAGGGCTGAGGAGAGTGGCAGGATCACCTCCCTCAGCCTGCTGGAAATGCCCTTCCCAATGCACCCCAGATCTGCAGTGTACCAAAGTACCCCTGTCATTATAAATATATGTGTATTAATACAGGAAGATTTCCATCTTGAGAATTGTATTCCCTATGATAGTTTTAACTCCTTGGTAAGGACAGAAATATTTACCTGCTGCTATCATAACAGCTTATGATATATTCTTTTCTACAGCAGATGTTTTTTAAAATCTCACTAGCCTGATCCTTGGTAAACATGATTCAAAATTATTAAGTTGGTTTAAAAAGATGCTGATTTCAAGCCAGATTTCAAAAACGGTAATACATATAACAAAAAACAAAAGTAGAAAAAAAATTATTCTGTCTAGGAACTCCTTCATGCTGTTTCACCCTGTTTCATCTGCAGACTCCTTAAAAAACTGCAGTGTTCTCATGAAAAGTTGGCTATTTGGATATTTCATGACTAAGGAATAAATACTCTGGTAACTAGAATGGAAAAAAGAAAGAAATGAGACACTTAAAAATTTAAAACAAACAAGCAAAATGATTTTCTTCAGCATGTCCTGCCAGTATTTTTGTACCTGTCAATCTACTTGTATCTCTGAAAATCTGTCAAAATAGCAGTCTGTAAGGAAACAACTCCCTTTCCTTACTAATTAGTGTAACATATTATGAGTGATGATACTCACAGATACTCACAGAGCCACACCTAAAGTTTTATAAAGATGTCCCAATTCTCTGGTCAGACATTTGTGTAGCATTAGACTCGTTTGAAACTGTGTTCCGAACACATGGAGATCCTACCTTTAATGGATCACATAACAGCTGGAGCTTTATGGAAGACATGCATAATGAGGATTGAGTAACTTGAATTACTGATATGATTATGAATACCTTATGATGTATAATTATCTGCACAAAGAGCCCATATAATACAATAACTCTGTCCAAGGGGCTCCAGCTTGTCTTTAATGTGACAATAATATTCAGTACTTTATTTTTATGAAGTGCTTTCTAAACACTAACTAATTAATCCTTACACTCTTGTGAAGTGCCTTGAGCTTCATTTGTGACACCCACAGAGGTCAGCACAAGTCACAGTTTCCCTGGACCACAGTGGGAGGAGGCAGGAAGCTTTTCAGGACTGATCCTATAGAACAGTTGAAGTAGACCTGGTGGATTTTAAAATGCTTGCCTTCAAATTTGGTCCTTGAGCAAACAAGGGTAGCCTCAATAGCTTGTATTGCTTAAATAAATATTCCAGCCTCAAACACAGGGAAGCTTAGCATTAAGGAAGAGGTGAAAAATCAGATGTGTACAAGACAGGGGAAATAGAAAATGCTAAAAATCCCAAAAATCCTAAAAATCCTAAAAATCCTAAAATCCTAAAAATCCTTGGCCAATGGAAAATATCATTACAGTAATTTTGAAAAAAAAAGATTGAAATACAGATTATTCTCAGAGGTTTTTCATTTTTACATCAGGATGCAACAAGGAAAAGCCAATACAAGCTAGATTCCTTGCTTTGGACAAGTGATGCAAAAGGTAGGTGGTCTTTCTTTTCTTTTGGCTGTAGGTTGCATGTGACATCTCCTGAGATCCCAAGTAGCCTGCTAGAGTTCAGGTAAAATAGTTCCAGGTACAAATTTACCTGGTGGTTGCTCATCTAGGTAAAGGCTGCTCTCCCAGGCAGCTTCTATCCCCCAACTGGTAGGTAAAGAATAGCAAACACTTTTGGAAGTCATTTGGGAATAGTTCATGATTTCCTGTTTAGATGAAGAAATAATTCTTGCTTTCTTACCTAGCTGGTATAGTAATAGAGGTTAGGGAGAGAAGAAGGAGGAATGAGTTTTAGACAGCTTTTTTTTTTCCTTTTCAAATCAGGTTTAAGTTAGGAAGAAAGGGAGGATAGTGTACAAGCATCTCGCTGCTGTGAAGAAAGCAGCTCAGCTATATGATAAAGGAAAATATATCTTTATACACTTCACAAAACCTAAAAAATTCCATATCCTCTCATTTCACTGTTATAAGCAGTATTTTAGAGAAGAGATGAACAGAGTTCCTGCAGAGAAATGAGAACCAACTAAAGAAACAGTTAAATACTGACAGAACCCTAATTCACGTGAAAATAATTAGTAGGAGATGACATTTGACTGAGTTATTGTCTACCTGCCATGGACAGAGACACCTTCCACTAGACCAGATCGCTTAGAGCTCAATTAAGCACAGTTTTAAAATGCTTCCAACGATGGGACATCCACAACCTCTCTGGGTAAGCTGTTTCAACACCTCGCCACATGCACAGTAAAGATTTTTTCCTAATATCTAATCTAAATGTAATGTCTTTCAATTTGAAACCATTCTCACTTTTCTCTGTTGCTACATGCTCTTGTAAAGTCCCACTCCATCTTTCTTGTAGGCTCCCTTCAGTTACTGGAAGGCTGCAAGTGGGTCACCCCTAAGCCTTCTCTTTTGCCGGCTGAACAATCCCCGTTTTCTCAGCCTTTCCTTGTACAAGAGGTGATCCATCCCTCTAATCAACTTGGTGACTCTCCTCTAACAGCTCCATGTCCTTCCTGTGCTGGACCCCAGAGCTGGATGCAGCACTGCAGTGGGGTCTCACCAGAGCAGAGCAGAGGGACAGAATCCCCTCCCTGGCCCTGCTGCCCACGGTGCTCTGGATGCAGCCCAGGACACGTTTGGCTTTCAGGCTGTGAGTGCCCATGGCTGGGTCATGCCCAGCCTCTCATCCATCAGCATCACCAAGTCCTCCTTCGCAGAGCTGCTCTGGATCTGTCCATCCCCATCCTGTGTTGATATCAGGGGCTGTCCTGATGGAGGTGCAGCATGTCACACTTGGTTTTGTTAAATCTCATGAGATTCCCACGGGATCTCTATATCTGATATTTACTTTAATGTAGAGCAAACCTTGTACTAATTGATTTTCCATTTCAGGAGGGGAAATAGCCTGATTGAGCCAATCTAAATTTAAAGATAACTTTTGATAATAGTCTTCCACTGATGAAAATGAAACATCCAATATTTAAACATAAAAGTATTTTCCTTTTAAAATAACTTTAAAGTTTTTAATATTCTACTATATTGTCATTATACTAGGCACATATATGACATCCTTTTACAAATACAGACAAAAATAAATAATTGAAATAATGATTCAAGTTATGTCTTTGTACATGTTTAGCAGGTCACTCCTTGAAATTATATTTCTCCAACTACTTTATAGCTCCACTTGGGAATATAATGCAAGTTATTCTATCATAATGGAAAGAACAATGTGAATATTATTAAATATTAAAGGTAAGAGTATATCTGGTCACATTGCACAATGAGATAGCTGAAGGCTAGTAATCTAAAACAGTATTTTCAGAAGTATTTACGTTGCACACTAATACTGTTGCTGCTAATGCTAATACACTAATGCTGCTGTTGTCTGATTCTCTGTTTGGTATGCAGAGTGATTAGCTTTATTGTAAATAATACTGCAAACAATTTTTAGACAATGGAATGTAAATCCAGATAGATTAATACTCCTTCTGGGAGATGAGAGATAATTTATGGCATGAATTTTGTGACATTTAAGTAATATGAATTAGCTACAGACAGTCTGTTCTTATGAACAGAGGTACCTCAAACTGTTTTCTCCCTAATTATTTTTGTCTGCTTGTCTCATTTTTGTTCCCTACTTAGTTTGTGATAAAATGTTGCCATGGAAGAGAAAAAAAGACAGTCATTTTTGACTACCTTTTGTGTTTACAAACCTTTGATGAAACAGGAAAAAAGAAAAACAGCCTCATTTGTAGAAAATTATAGTTATGACTTCATATAAGTAATATATAAATATGACATTATAAATATTGCTTAATAAACTTTGGGTATTCATAACTTTTATTTGGAAAAAAAAGTAGTTTGAAAAATTATAAGAATGACAAAATTATATGAATGACTTAAAAACATGCTTACCAATACATAAAAAAGGGTAAGATCCTTTGTAAAACACTGTTGCTAGAGACATGTACAATACAAATTCATTATAACATTTAAGTGAAACTACAGAAGGATGAAAAATGCTACAAATTTAACTGAAAATAACAAAATGAGAAGCATCAAACCCAAAACAATTACTGTTGACATAAATATGTCCCATTCATAACTGTACACAACACTTGAAAAAACTTGTTGGTCTTCATGTATGACTTAGAATGTAAAAGGTAATAAGAAGAAAAGCTGCTGATTATGAAAATATACTGTATTCTAGATTGTTCCATAATAGATGGGAAGGAATGAAGAGTTTCTTTTATTTCAACAAATAATCCTGAAGAGAGCAACATTCATACAAAGCAGAGATATTTTTGAAGTGCAATTTTCCCTAACCAGGGAAAAAGAACATGTAATTTTTGCTCTATTTAGAAGGTAGAAAGTGATGAAAAGAGAGGGACAAAAATGATCTAGCTACTCTGCATATCTATTATATTTTTGTCATCTCACATTTCACAGTGTGTTCTTGAAGGTTTTAATTTGAAAGGACTATAGCATTTAAAAAATATTTTTGCCGTGTTTGAACAGAAAAAGGAAATTCTGAAAGAAAACATTCTGGCCTGAAGTAACTTGCATTCTCTTGTTAGGTTGAAACACTGTATGAAGATTTTGACTGATCTTTAGCAGAATACAAAATATATTAATGTCAAAATTTGAGGATAATAGTCAAAATGTTCTGGGCAAAAAATTGGGACATAAAACTACAGGGACTGGCCACCCTGAGGGAGAGAAATTGCAGTGAGATTTTTAATGGTTTTGGTTTTAAACTTCAGTAGCAGAAGAGTTTCTAGAGAAAGGAAGGAGAAGACGGCGCCCTGCAACACTGACTTGCTTTTCATTAAAGGATAAGGACATATTCTGATTAGCAGAAGAAATAATTAAAGGAATTCTGTATTCTCGGAGGTCAGAAGACCAGATTTTGATATGATCCCAAATGCAATCACTGAACAAACCATTAGACATCTTTTTTAAGGAAAATACATGAATGCTATAGCTGGTGATGCAATCATATGGATTACACTCTTAATTATTTTTATTGTCTTCCTTGAAATTTTGTGGCTTTTATATGTTTTCTTACAAAAAGGGGAGGAGGGGGGAAGACCTTAGTGTAGTCAACAGCTAATTTAATGTTCCTTTTGAAGACCTTAGCAGCTTTCTAAAGCCTTGCCATGAATCACAGCGAAGGAAAAAAATCAATCTGCATGGAGGGGGTTTTATTTTAATTTAATTTTCTTTTCCATTGACCCTTTCACTTTCTAGATTTTAGTGCTTTCACCATGAAATAAATTTCATTTAATCTAAGCATGAAGACTCTTAATTATATTGAAGGATCTCTTAATTATGTCATTTCCAATAATGGTGGAACTTCTTTTTGTCTGAGACTAATCAAAGGTAAAAGAAGTCAAAGTGCACTTTGGAATTAAATTGGAATAGTTTTGTGCTCTGGTGATTTCTCACCAAGCAAATAATCCTCGAAGAACTGACGGTCATCCTCAATACAATTTTAAGTTCTGAAAATTTCTTTTATACCAGGTGAATGTTCATTATGTCTACTTATTAATCTCTAATCGCATCTACTGTGTTCCTGTACAAACTCAGAAGGGATGAGGAGACACAGATATTAACCATGATCAACCACTCAAATTGCCCAGTGTTTCCCTTAAAAAGCAGCTACCAAAAAAAAGAAGTTTCTTCAGATAATTTACATCTTAACCTTGCTTTTGTCAGGGTTTTTGGTGTCCTGAGATGGAGACTGTGCTGGTTTGGGATGGGATAGCATTCATTTTCTTCATAGTCATTAGTATGGGTCTGTGGTTTAGATTTATGCTAAATCAGCGCTAAAAATATTTGCATTACTGCTGAGGCCATTTCTGCTCCTCACACCACGCCACCAGCAAGAAGGCTGGACATGCACAAGAATTTGGGAGGGGACACAACCAGGACAGGTGAACCCAATTGACCCAAGGGATATTCCAGACCATATGGAGTCATTCCTGGAATATAATGTTGAAGGATGAAGAAGAAATGGGAGACGTTTGGAGTGATGGTGTTTGTCTCCCCAAGTCAGTGTGACAGTGATGAAATCCTGCTTTCCTAGAGATGGCTGAGCACCCTCCTGCCCGTGGGAGGTGGTGCAGTCACTTGGAAGGTTTTGTTTCCAAGCATGGCTTTTGTTTTCCCTGTTAAACTGTCTTAAACTAAACCCCTGAGTTTTCTCAATCTTGCTTTTCTGGTTCCCTCCCCTATCCTGACGTGAGGGGAGTGAGGGAATATCTGGGTGGGGCTTTGTTGGGGTTAGACCTTGACAAGGTCAATGCATGTGATTATAGAAGTTGAAAAGAGAGATGTAAAACACTTTCAGAAACAAAAAACCAACGTATTAAGTAAACATGCAAAAAAATATTTCTCTTTACTGGAATTTGGTTTTAAATGTAATACCAGAAGTCAGACTGCACAGACAATTAGGATGAAATGCTCACCCCCTAAAAAACTACCAGCAAAGTTGCTCCTAATTTCCTCTGATGCAAAGATTCATGGTAACTAGCTTTCTTAGGTAAACACAGGGGATGTTCACACAAAAATTTGAGATTTCAAGTATAAAAGGTGCTTTAAAGAAATTTAATTTTCACCATAAATATTTTAATTTTTCTCTTAGGGGCATGCTTATATTGCCTGCCAATGTGCTGTTTGATTTGGTAAGTTTTATTATTTAAGAGTGCAAATGGGTTCTTATAAGTATCAATAAGTCTTGTTCTTATTTAAATTAATAAAAGAATATATGTAAATTAAATAAATCTGTGATTAAAGCATAACGCATATAATATCTCACAGAGTTCTGCAAACTTTTTTTGCTTTTTTTTCTGCTCTACAACTTTTCTGCTTTTTTTATACAGAGGAAATATAACAGCTTCCTTTGAGAGAGATGGATATAGTAGATTCACAAAATCTAAAGCTCCTAATAAAACTAAGAATTGAATCAGGGACTACAGAATTCTTAAAGCATCCATAGCCTTGTCCAAATTGTTTCTGTATGATTTTCCTCACAAAAACCAAAACAAACGAAAACAAAACAACAAACATACAAAACAAACAACAACAACAAAACGTTGTTATAAATTCTGTTCTCGGGTTTCTATCCTTCTGTAACTATGTGACTATCTCTAAATTCAATACTTTTTCTGGAAAACGTGGATGAATTAGGCTGAATTAATATATTTTTCTTTCTGAAGGAAAATGTAATGATAAATGTTTGAGAATTTGTGTATTTCTGGATGCAGTCATACCAGTGTTTTTTGTGGCTTTATGTCAAAGTTACATTTCTGGGCGAACACTTTACTGGTGTTCCGATATTCCTTTCAAATAATTCACAACTCAAAAAAACATTAGTTTATACAAAACCAGATTGTGTTCTAACTGTAAGACTGTATAATAAACAATGTTTGCACCTTGTTAAAAAAACATGAACAATATGGGTGTGGGTAGCTTCTTTCACCCACCCTGGAAGGATTTTCTTCTTGCAGAAAGGGAATTGGCTTGGACACTGAGGAGTCCTAAACTAACAGCAAAATAATTTTTAATTGTTGGAAAATAAGAACCTTGCAAGTTGTGACATTTGGAAATAATCTGCAGGTGATAGACGTACACAGTCTTCAGGATACAGTGATCATTGAGGGTATATGTCTTACTCTTTCTGTGAATATAGGATGAACAAAATTAAATCTCCCCTATAAAGTAGAAACAGTGTTGCTCCCATGAGGATATGGGATTTACATATTCTTATCACTCAACCTACAATAATACTCCCAATACAGGCTGGTTAATTAGCTGGAGGAAAAAACAATTTCCTCCCCTTCCTGTAATACCTATAATCTTAGAATTATGATTTAGACAAATTGTCTATCACTGATTCCTGAATGCTGGTTTTTTTTTACCTGAGCTAGGAGTATCAGAAAAAATGCCTCTGGTGATTTTTGTAACTTACAAAGTCTCAGACATGAAGCCACAGATTTAATTTAGATGTGCAAAGGAACAGAGTTCTAGAAAAAAGGACATTTTTGTTGAGATCTGCAGTTAGTTTTTACTAAAAAATGAAGATCTTTTAACTAAATTCAACACCAGAAGAAGTTTAATTAATTTTACATTATTTGTTTGTGCTAGGCTTGACTATTTGATATAGCTTTTTAACAGTTGATTCCACATATCCATAAAACACAGGATGCTTATTAAAACTAGGCTTGAATGGTGATCCTGGTCAGTACTGCTGGAACAGGACAAAGGGATAAAATAAAAAAAAATGCATAAAAGGGCTGTAAAGTGTTCTTAAAATCGAATAATAGCAGCACAACTAGTACAAAAGAAGGTGAAAATATCCTACAGGAAAAATTGGGTGTCTTGTAGGTGAGAATTATACAAATGGAGTATCACAATTAAAAGGTCATATATTCAGTGACCGATATGAATTTCTGCAAAAAAGTCATGGCTAGCCAGCAGAAAATGTCAGAGGAACATTAAAAGATGACTGTAACTGATTTGTCAGTGAGACTATGACCTATTGTTATGCACTGGCTGTGCAGGAGGTAGATAGGGATATTTCCCCTCATTCTGCCTACATAGCTGTTCTGTAGCATACCACATAATAGGAGCCAACCTAAAAAGAGGTGGAAAGAGCTTACTGAGAAAACCCTATGAAGAGCTGGTCATGACACAAAGAAAGACTGAACTCTTAAGGAACTGTTTTGTGGCATGGAGAGACAAAATTAAAAAGGCCCTGTTGGCTTATCTTGGTAAAATTAAGGCTGAGTAAGTGTGAGCATTCTCTTTAATCAATATATCAGGAACCAACTTTAGAAAGGTTTTAAAAAAAAAGTCAGCAACAGAAAACAAGAACAAGAGAGGACTGCAGGACATAGCCTTTATAAGTTATGATGTTTCCTCCCACAATAAAGATTTGTGATTTTTTTCTGATTTATTCACACAGAAAATTCTAAATTGCAGTGCAATGACCAGGTTGTTCTATGGTAAAATACAGTTATGGATTAGAAAATTCATGTATCTCACCAGGAATTGACACAACTCTCAAAAGATCAGAGATAAGCAATTTCATCCTGTTACCTATTCCCTCTATGTTTCAAGTCAAAGATAGCAGATGACCCAGCTAAATATAGAAAATTTAAATACCAAGTAAACATCCTAATAAATTGCCTGCCAGCAACCATTTAAAAAAATATTGCACTTGGAAACACTGAAATCACCTACCTTGTCAAGAAAGCAAAATTCATTTATAAATGATTTATCAAATCTTAATCTATCACATCTATTATAGATATTAAATAGTTTTTCTGGGTTTTACATATTCATTTATTATACACACTTTTAGCTGATGGAATTCCATTATTTCAAAAAGATGGAAATTACCAATAATCCACAACAGAGTAGTGCTAATGTAGAAAAAAATAGAACTTTTTAAGACCAGCAGTAAATGCATTCCTAA
This sequence comes from Rhabdornis inornatus, assembly GCA_013397075.1. Taxonomy (NCBI): domain Eukaryota; kingdom Metazoa; phylum Chordata; class Aves; order Passeriformes; family Rhabdornithidae; genus Rhabdornis; species Rhabdornis inornatus. The sequence goes on from VWZS01007262.1 coordinate 89,246, forward strand.
AGGAACCAGTGGGCAGAAAGCCTAGTATTTCACATTCCTGTAGTAAACACCGTAATGAGGTCCCAGTTCAGGACAAATATTTATAGAACTACCTTACACACTTGCTAATCCCTTCCCCCATAGCAGTCACAGCACAGCTCTTCATGTATAATGGATGGCTTTGCAAATGCAGATGAAATTCTTATGGCTGCATATGAGAGACAATAGCTTTCAGAAGACTGTAAATGATAGACAAGACCTGAAACCATCATGAACAAAATAAAAATTAGGTATGTATTCATTAGGTTTGAATGTTTATTTTGATACCAGTTTATATCAGACAAAAATATTAAAAACCTCTTTCCCAAAAAATATTTTAAGTAGAGAATACATTACTATGCCTTTATTTACTTAGAGTTCTCTGTGCAAAATAAGGTGTTTAATAGAAAACAAAAAACCTGATTTTGTCCAAAAGCTTTTTAACTATTCTGGCTTGTACCTAAGTGGCTGCTTTTATTTCTTTGCTGTCAATGCATTTTTAATGTTTTTAAATTGCCTTGTTCTTACTGACTTAGGCCGAAATTCTGCTGGCACCATTTGTGAAAGGTTGCCAAACAGTGGGTAATTTGCCACTGCTGATTTCCCAGTGGAAGAAACAGGTTTTCCCAAAGTAACTTTATGCATGTAAAAGCAAGAAGGCAGGAAAATCAGGGAAGTGGGCAATTCAACAAAGCGAACTAAGTGGAGTAAAGTGAAGAAATGGGTATTTTTGACGTATGTGCAATAATTTTTTGCCAAGAAAGCAGAGACATTTCCATCTCCTCAGTCTATTCCTATCTCATTTCCAAAGGATGAGAACAATAATTGTATGTCAGTAATGTCTCATATCTGTGGCAATACCTGTTATTAGCTATACATAGCCACAAAACAGCTGATTGTAATTGATTCTAAATCTTTATAATAATTTTTTTAAAAATTGGAGATAATCCTCCAATCTTCCTCCAAGATTTGATGCCAGAAAATTATTTCTTAGAGTTTAGGGCTGTAAGGGGACAGAGATCTAATTAGATCCCATTTGCCACAAGATATTAAATTTCATTCATATAGCCAGTAGTAAGACTAAATATTTTAGACTAAGTTCCTGAAACTGAGCTGTGAATAAGAACTAAGGTATGCAACTTGAAGATCTGCTCCCAGCAGGGAACTGCTTACGCAAGATGCGCACAAGAGAACAGAAAAAGAAAATCATATCCCACAGTGAAACAGGATATTTCATGGCAATAAAAAGAATATGGCAATTAATGGCAACCCAAGTATGCAGATAACTTTAGTTGAGGAGGTAAGGAAAGGGTCCTTTCTTCTGCCTCATTTCATAAAGACTCTTAGTCTACAACATTAGAATTTTTTCTGAAGTTCCTGATGAAGCATTGCTTCTTTCAGCCCCCATTGATTCACGTAAGTTTTGTGTGCATTTAAGAATTCAGAGGGGGTGTGGTGGGTTGACCCAGCTATCAGCCAGACACTCACAAAATCACAGACTTGCTGAGGATAGACAAGACCTATGGAGGAAAGCAGGTACAAATACTCTCCCCAAGCAGGGCCACCTATAGCCCATTTCCCAGGATGGCTATTGAATATGTCTAGGAAGGAAGATCCTAGAACCTCTCTGGGCAAACTGTGTTAGTGCTCAGTCACCCTCACAAATAAAAAGTGTTTACTGAATTTTAGGGAGAACCTCCTGTGTTTTAGTTTGTGTCCACTGCAGCTTATTCACGGTGCTTGGGCACCACTGAAAAGAGCCTGGCTCCCTCTTCTTTACACCTTCCTTCAGGTACTTGCATACATTGATAAGATTCCTCACTGAACCTTGTCTTCTCCAGGTGGAATAGTCTCTGCTCACTCAGCTTTTCCTTATATGAGAGATGCTTCAATCTCTTAGCCATCTCAGTGGCCACCTTTGCTGGACTATCTACAGGATCACCAGGTCTCTGAACAGTGGTTAGCCCAAAACTGACTGAGAGCACGCCCACTGCTGTTTGCTCTGAAATGGGGAAAAAAGTGAAAGAAGGCAAGAAACTCATGGAGCAAGACAAAGTGAAGCAAAAGATGTACACTTGAGCAGAGAATGAAAAAAAGGCACTTTTGTCTACTTCTTATTAATAGGCAGTTGTCCAGCCACATCTGGGAAATGAAGACCTCAGTATTCCAAATGGATACCCGTAAGGAAACGGTAACCACACATGTACAACATCATATAATTGGGATGGGATGGGACGGGATGGTGTAGGATACTGCTTTGGTTGCTTTGGGTCCTGGTTCTGTCCCTTCCAGCCTTTCCCACTCCCAGCCTACTCATGTGTAGTGCAGAGTGGGAGAAAGGTAAGACCTTGATGCTGCACGAGCACAGTTCAGTAACAGCCAAAGCTCTTAACTGGTGTGTTTTCAGCATGGTTTTAGCCAAAATAAAGCCAAAATACAGCAGCATATGGGCATCTCTGAAGGACATTAATGCTACCCAGCCAGACCAAGGATCAGTTATAAAAGGAGAGACCTTTTACATGAACAGGCTTGAAAAAAAAAGCATGAAATCAGTGAAGATACACAAAAGAAGGGGGGGATATAGTATGTTTATTATATAAATGAATGTGCATTTTTCCTTAATATAAATCTGAATTCTGTGAGGTTGAGAACCTTCCGGAATCAGACCTGATTGCAAAATGAAAAAAGACACAAACAGCCAAAAAGGACTTAGTAGATCCTGAGAAAACCTACAAAAAAAAAAAAAAAAAAAGAATCCTTCCTCCAAAGTCCTGCTTTTCATTGTGACCTTCACTTACCTATCTGATCTCAAAGTCAAACGAGCTTATTTAAGTGCTTGCCTACTCAAGACTATTCTCCTGGTATTTATGCTTGATTAGATATGACTGGGTAAGCTCACAAATAAAAAAGCTAGGTTTATGTTTACCTGCTGGAAGCTGCTGGAAGCCTAGAAGTTCCTGACACAAACACAGCCTCTGGAATTAGGCATTTCAGTAGCAATCATAGGGAATTCTTGAAAACTGATCAGTTTTGTCTTTTTTTCCCCCAAATTCTGATGGCTAAGGGCAAGCCCATCTAAGTCTCATCAAGAAACAGATGCAGACTGAATCATCAACCCCATACTGATGCCACTGCATTTCCCTTTCCTTTTTTTTTCTCCATTTTTTTTTCTTCTAAAGTTCTTTCTTCTAAGCTCAAAGTGTTTCTTTTACAGAGTACTGTGACATAGCACTCCTAAAAAGTGCACTTGTGATTCTTACATAAAAAGTGCATTTCTGATTGCACTTTACAATGAATAGCTGGTTTAATATCACAATTTATATAAGAACAATTCAGCACACATTAAGGCAGGTCTTTAAACTAAACTGATTCAGTGTGTGGTTCAGAAATTTAAAACCAATTACAGCCTCTCTATATTAAAATCTGATGCTTGGTCATTAAATGAAATATTTTACAGAGTCTGATAGAATTGATGGAATAATCTGTTAGGAGCTGTGTATCACCTAATTTGTGACAGACTTATTTTCCACACCAGAAAAGTCTGGCTTGAAGATTACAGAATTCTTAATTCAGGAAACCTAAATGGAGAGGTATCAAATATGAATTTCTGTGTTATGATTAATGAAAGAAAAAGATTGAAGGAAATTCACTATGAGTTTTAAAGACATAAATACGAGACCATTACAAATATAAAAGCTTGCATTTTGTGAAAGAGACTTTCACTGTTCTACGTGAAACTGTACAAAAATTAGTGATCCCATAAATGAAGGCTGTACCATAGAGCAGACAAAGAGGCCAAATTATATTGACTTGAATTCTGGAGTTCCTGTATTTTAATAACTGTATTTCCAAAACTCATGTATATGTATTCATTATTCATTTATATTTAAGAGTAAAATATTTTATTTTTCCTCATAATTGTCTATAACAGCACCAACTTTTATATATATCTACAATAATGATCACTTTGAGGACTGTTGCACATCCAAAACTACTAAATCAGGGAAGATACAATATTTATAAAACACATGTAATTGACATTTGTACCATTCCTTTGTTTTCTCTCATTTATATATTTTGTGGGTATGTTTAATTTAAAATGTCTTAATATTTTGAAAACCACATAAATTCAAATAATTTTTCACAGCTTGCTTTCCTTTTCCTGGTTGTTATAAAGAATGAAGCTAAACTTTTATCTTTAATATTAGCCATGAACTAAAAATATTTCTTACAACTAGTGGCAAATTGGAAAAGTCAGAACTTCATTAGATGAAAAATATCAGCACCAAAGAGGCAACAATTGTGCAGTCAGTAATTCATAAGGTTGTTCTCAATTATTTATGAGGTAATGTGAGAATAACAGTGGAGGGAGACATTAGAAATTAAAGCAAGATTTTAGATTCCTCAAGTGAAGACAAAATTTTTTGGTTTCTGCTCAGTGTAGCACTGTTCTTCAGCTAAAAACAGTTAGAGAAACTTCCTCACAATAAATAACTTCCACTGTTAAAAGCTTTCTCTGATGCTGGAGATTTGGGTGAAGTAAATGCTCCTCTGACTCAGTACAAAGACAAAAGACACTTGAGTCAAACCTCTCCCTTTAATAATTCAAAGGTGTTCTCTTTTCTTTAGAAAAGCTCTTTTATTTTTTATTTTTTTTAATCCATCTTACAGGTAATGTTAAGGCTATTTCTCTAAATATTGCAGTTTTCTGTGGGAGGTTATTTAACTCTTTTCTTGTTCCATGAAATATTCATAAACTATTGCTTCATGTAGAATGAAACACTATGTGTTTCCCATATAGATTTATTTATTTACGGGGAATTCCAAATGGTACTTATTGAGACTATTACAGGTGGATTTGATTTATTCTCTTTTGATTGTAGTCTTCATCAATTCCTTCATGTAGGTCCAATAAATACCTCTGTCTGGAGGGTCTGACACAGTGTGAGGAAGAATAATGAAACTGTATGTGGGAGCATGAGATCATTGCTCATGAAGTGAAATTTGATGGAATTTCACTGCTTATGCAGTGAATGTTTATGGAATGGAAATAGATATGTCAGATTTGGTATCTATCTTTTTGTTTAGATCTATCAAGCTCTCAAATAATGAAACTCATATTTAATTGGAAATAATATGGGTAGATAGTTGATGATAGTAATTACATATTGTCATAAGTTTACAGTTGCACTCAAGTAGGATGTGACATGCAATTGATATTTTATTAATATAATTTGCCACCACTATGGAAAATTCTAGTGTTTGGTTCATTGTCAAACACTGGTCTTTACATGGCGGCCTCTGTGTTTGTGGAGTTGTGACAAACTCTGATATTGGTAGACCAGTTTGAATATCAAAATATCAATCTATAAATTCTGAATGTGGTAAACATTCCTTTTGTTGTCTGCCTTTTCTGGTTTTCATTTCTTACTTTCTTACCTTTTTTTTTTTAAATTAATAATACTAGGAAGAAAGATTTCCTTTGAGGCTACCAAATAGCAAGCATCTATCTTACAATTCAAAATCATCCCAACTGTTGTTTTTGACACCTTGATACATGTCCCTCAGGGGTCTGTATTGGGGCCAGTGCTATTTAATATCTTCATTAATGACATAGACAGAAGGATTGAGTGCACCCTCAGAAAATTTGCTGATGACACCAAGCTGAGTGGTGCAGATGACACTCCTGAAGGATGAGATGCTATCCAGAGGGACCTGGACAGGCTCAAGAAGTGGACATTCAGGAATTCCTTGTGGTTTAACAAGACCAAGTACAGGGTGCTGCACTTGAGCTGGGATAACTCCCAGTATCAACACAGGATGGGGATGGACAGATCCAGAGCAGCTCTGCAGAGGAGGACTTGGTGATGCCGATGGATGAGAGGCTGGGCATGACCCAGCCATGGGCACTCACAGCCTGAAAGCCAAACGTGTCCTGGGCTGCATCCAAAGCACCATGGGCAGCAGGGCCAGGGAGGGGATTCTGCACCTCTGGTCTGCTCTGGTGAGACCCCACTGCAGTGCTGCATCCAGCTCTGGGGTCCAGCACAGGAAGGACATGGAGCTGTTAGAGGAGGGTCACCAAGTTGATTAGAGGGATGGATCACCTCTCTTATGAGGAAAGGCTGAGAGAACTGGGATTGTTCAGCCTGGAAAAGAAAAGGCTTCAGGGTGACCTAATTGTAACCTTTGAGCACCTGAAGGGAACTTACAGGAGAGAGGGGGTGAGACATTTTACAAGAGCATGTAGTGACAGGACAAAGGGAATGATGTCAGACTGAAGGAGGGTAGGTTTAGATTAGATTTCTTCACTGTGAGTATGGTGAGGCACTGTCACGGGTTGCCCAGAGAAGCTGTGAAAGCTCCATCCCTGGAAGTGTTCAAGGCTAGGTTGCATGGGGCTCTGAGCAGCCTGGTGTACTTAAAAGTGTTCCTGTCCATGGCAGGGGGATTGGAACTAGATAATCTTCAATATCCCCTTTCAACTCAAACACTTCTCTGATTCTGTGATTTGGCAGTCACACGACATTTAAAAAGTTGTGTCAATGTAAAATGCAGTTTTGCTACTTTTGTTGCTCAAGTCTAGTAGTTCACGCTACAAAAGCAATACATTAAAAAATATAAACCTGAAAATGCTCAAGAATGGAGGAAATATATTAAGTTCAAAGTCTGTGCTGTAGGAGTGACGGTGGTCAGGACTGTTGGGACTGATGGAGCGATCTCTAAAGCTAGGTGTTGGAACTCGTGGTTTATTGCAAAGGGCGTGGGTAGAAGGGCCCTGCTTGGAGCTGCCAGCTGCAGCTTGGAACAGGGCTGTGAGAGCAGGAGGGCAAGAGTAAGAGAGGAAAGAAAGAAGTAAGAGAGCAAAGAGTAAGAGAGCAAGGTGTAAGAGAGCGAGGTTCCCGTTACAATACAATAAATCTTCTTCTGTGTTGAATATTCTAATTTTCACTAACCAATCTAATACAAGATACAAATTCTATAGCATTTACATACAGCCTATAACAATTGCTACATTACCATACTGTGTTAAACTTTAAACCCTAAAAACTACCCTTTGGACCCCTTCTGCTAAGCTAGTAGGGTCTTCTCTGCCCTTTGGACCTAGCTGCAAGCAGAGGGAATTGTTCAATCAAGAGGGCATTACTTTCAGCTGGCCATACTATTGTTTTCTAGTTGTTCAGTAACTAAGGTTTGGTATCTCAAACATGGCTTTCATTTCAATCTTGCTTATAGTTTCCGTATTCTCAAAATCTTTTGCCAGGCAATCATATTTATAAGGTTTTCCAGTTTCATCTTCCCCAACACTGGACTGCAACTGAAGTGTAGAGATTTCCTTTTAAAACTTCTAGGTTGTATATATATGAGAAATAAACTGTCTGCATTCATTTGTGGGATATGGAAAGATGAGTCTGAGAATCAGTGGAGTCAACTATCTACATTATTGCTCCTCACATGAGGGTTTTGTCATGCTTGAGTTCCTGTTCTAATTTGGGTTTAGGAAAAGGTACTGAATTAATTAAACAGCATAATACGTCCCTTGAAGATAGGGAGTAGGTTGAATACTGCCATAGCAATCATTCCTAGGCCAACAATTGCTGCTAATAAACCCTGAGCTAAAGAAACCTGATAATTACCATGGCAGAACAATTTCTTTCCACTGGGGAATTATTTATACCTCCTGTCTGATCTGTGACCACCGCAGAAGTAAAAATGGAAAATATAGATACTGAAATTTCTTACAAGTTTTTCCTACAAGTTTTTTTTTTTCTGGAATATGAACAGCTATCCCAGGATATCCTAGTATATATCCAGGATTTCTGCCCATTTCTTATAGTAGTTAATAGGAGAGTTGTATTTATAATATGCTCAGATCCTTACAAGAGCTTTTGGACTTTTAGAACTCAAATATTAGAGACCATCCTCTTCATAAGGATAACATTTCAAATCTGCCACCAGACTATTAATAGCAACAGACTAATTAGAGATATAATGATTAAATATCCTTTTATTAGACCATATTAACTGTTAGCCTTGAGAAGCCACCAGGTGAAACAGTCTCTGACACCATCTTTTGTATTTCTCTGAAGCAATTCTTCTATATTTTAAAAACAATCTGAAGGAGCATAAGAAGAGTTAAACTTGTAAATGAGCAGTCTCTCTTTCTTTATAATAAGGATATCGTTGGGTCTTCTATAAAATTACCAGAGCTTTTCTGCCCTTAGAATATGCTTAGGTAGCCTATTCTCCAGACTTCAGCTGATTTCAGTTATCACATTCAGTGTCATGCTTTCTTACTAGTTTTCACCAAAGCAATTTTCACATTACATATTTAATTTACTTTGAAGGCTGGCTGGGCTAATACAATATTTTGGTATTAATGGTTAGAGGCTCCATGTCCCATTGATCTTATGAATTAATAATTCAAGTCTTCTGCTCACACTTTAATTCACATAGAGAAGTAAGAATGTTTTTTGAACTTCAAATAAGTGTACTGGTCCTTTCCTTTTGATTGCATTGTATTCAAAGCTGGCGTACCACTACAGAATATCCCTAGGAACAATGGTAAGCTTTTTCCCCTCATTACTCACAAAATATGTACATGTTCATTTCTGACAGGTTATACTACATAAACCATACAGTTTCAAATCATCTGACAGGCAATCTAACAACTACCATAGCAGGACCATGTGCCAGTTCTCAAGAATACCAATATTTACTGTCTATTCAGAAAATCACTCTCAATGTGTAGAGAATGAGCAGCAACATAAAAGCTTTCAATTGCTGTCTGTCCAATGATTTTTCCACTCCATTTTTCTTCCAGAGACAGTGATCTAGTGATAATGAATGAAGTTAATAGACATTATGGCAGGCAAAGCTGACAACGTACAGCTTTGAGTTTTACTTTGGAAATAAAAGTAAATAAAATATTTTTTATATTCCTCCCCGCCTTTTTTGAATATCACAGGAAACAAATCAGCTGTTCCTGAACCAGCTCCCAGAAACTGTCAGGTCCACTGCTCCATCTCCTCTGCCGGGAGTTCCCATGGCAACATCTTCAGCTGAAGTAAAAGGCATTACAGATAGATATTTATATTTTTTCCCCCCTGGCTCCCCCCTTCCCCTCCTCTCTGTGCCAGTTCAGAAAAAGCGTTGCTCTCTAATCTCTGGGGCACTGAGAATTGCCATTGAGCCACCCAGCTACATTTGCTCTGTTTGTTGCATTTGAAAAGTCTGTCCTAGTTCCCTTCTGTCTCTTGGGTGTCTGATTTATGACATCAAACAAGAAAAAAAAGGCAAGAGACACTTTCAAGAGTGGAAGTTCTTGTTGGGGGAAAATGCTAGCCCAGAGCTGTCTTCAGTTCCAGTGCTTGAAAAACACCAGCATGTTCAATAGGTTTTTTTTCTCTTTAATTTGACTGCAACTTTCCAAGGAGTGTGGCTATAATGCTTAAAGACAAGACATCACACATGAACTGTGGCATCTAGAACCATGACTGCAGAATATTTGCAGATGCTCAGATTTGTGTCGGTGAATTGTGCTCTGATGAGATTGGTGGTTGCTTTGGCCACATTTGGCAGCTGATAAAGGCTTATAACTACAGCAATTATCTGTGAGAAAATAACCTAGACCTAGGTGAATTTTTTTGAAAATTTTGCAAAAATATCATCAAACTGTCACTCAAGAATTAATTAACCTTTTTTTTTTCCTTTTTTCTTTTTCTTTTTCTTACTGAAAAGAAAAGCACAGTGACAAGTATATAATACCCAACTGTTGCTCAGGTTGTAGTTCCAGTAAGAACACAAAAGCTGCGTGATCTTGCACAAAAATGGAACAAAAAAGTTGCTCATGGTGGCCCTGCTGCCAGCTGTAGTGAAATCAGTGAGTATCCTTTGCAAACACTCTTGGTTTTGAAGAGAACACATATCCAGGAAGAACACATGCATGGCCTAGATATCATGGAGAGGACCAAAGCTGTCTGTGTCCACAGTGTGAGAACAGAAAATTACCCTCTTTCTCTTGTTTTGGCTCAAGGTGTGTTCATCTTGATTTCTGCTCTGCCCCTGGGCCAGGGTTTACTTCAAAGTGGCATTTGAAGATGTGAGGACAGATAGCCAAGACCTAGGTGCGGAGATGCTTAAGACATGATTTGTCATTTGGAGAGCTGGAATTGCTCCCAGGTTCCTGCAACATGGTCTGGGACAACACCAGGGACCATATTTTGCTCAATCTACTCTGTGCTAAGAACGAGGATGATTCAGTCTTATGTTTCTGAGAAGTTGATTACTTAGATGTAAGGAGAGATTATGCAAGTAGGTTGTAACTCTTGTATCAATACCTGGGACAGAGAGATTAATTTTGAAAATTATAGAACAAATAGGAAAACAGAGTATCATCAGTACTGTACCATCCTGCTCTGCAATGCTTCTCAGGGATGATGCTTCAGGTAGCTGTTTTCATCATCCCATTGGGTGCTCAGATGTAACTCTCACATCCCCCATTGAGTTTGTGTAGTATAAGGATGTCAGCAACCACCTTTGCTGACCTCAACCTCAAACTGACATGAATCCAAGCACATATATTCAGTTTTAAACTGCTGACCTACAAAGCATTTTAAGATGACAGAGCCTTGAAAAGATAAATAAAGAATTTTGTAATATATGTTAGAAATTGCCAGAAAAAGTATATAATCAGAGTGGTAGCATCTACAACAGAGACTGTATTAATAGCTTTTAAAGAAAGTTTAATACTTTCAACTAAAAAGTATACATAAAATGGGACTGTAGGAACTGTATGAAATAAACTAATGCATTGGTTTTGTTTCTTTTAAGAAGTCTTCCTGAAACTTTGGTGAGGTCTGGGATTGCTTTTATCCCTAGAAAAGAGCTTCTGCCATCATTTGCTACTTCAATGGATAGTTTGCCTCTCCTCTTTACCACTCTAAACCCAGTGAGAACCTGGCTTGGAAGCAAGCCTACAGCAAATAACAGACTCCAGAGCCCTCAGCTGAATTCTGGAACTCTGTGAACAGAATTTCTCTGCTGCTGTTACGAAGAATGAAGAATTGTTTTTGTAAAATAAATGAAAACTACTAGTGATTTAAATTTGTTTCAGAAATTCTGAAATAAGTAGGAATATTTGAGATTTTTCTTGAAGCAGAAGCATTCAATAAATCAAATATGTATATCCAGTGCATATCACAGCTTAGCTGTTTATATTCTAACTACATAATTATGATCACTAGTAATCTTAAATTCAGAGTGTCTGTTTCTTCAAAGGTGTGAAAAAACAGCCTATAGTCCAAGTTTTGTTCTTGATTTAAAAAAAAGTTGAACATGTGTCCCTGCCCTGATCCTGCTTTGAGCATCTTAAAAATCTCCCTTGTTTCTTTAATTTCATTTAGTTGCTGACCAAAGTAATTGTGCCTTCAAAATCCTGTACAATTCTTTTTGTATTACTGGTCAGGCTTTGTCTTTTAACCTAATTATCAAGCAAAAAATTAGTATAATGTCTCATGGCAAACAGTTTGCTTTTTAGTTATGAAGAAGCCTGTCACCTAATAAACAGTTTCACAGGTGAAGAGTCTCCTGTGATCCTCCACTGACTCAACATTGTCTGTTCCACTTTCAGTTAAAGAGAGCTCTTGGAATCGTACAGCACATGGAGGTTTTCCTCATCCCTTGACAAATGTTGTGTAACAAAGACTTGCTGTGGTAAGAAGATTAAAAAATAATAACATGATGGTAAAATAGATGCTAGCAGTGCAATAAAGATCTCATGTACTCTAGACCACCAATAATAATGATATATATCTCTATGGTAGGAACATCTCACCATCCTTTTTGAAACATTCTGCTTGTCTCATAGTGCATATAATCGAAATTTTGTTTCCCCCATATAGTTCACTTGAAGTTCTTATGTTATTCATATATGAGCACTAACTGGAATGGATAAAATACTTTCACACAGTAATAAAACTAATGAATTGTGCAGTAAGGTTTAGGTACAGGAGCTTAGGCACGCTAAGAAGTTAACTGTGTGTCAACTGTTTCATGAGAAGTGTGCAAAAATACACAATTAACAGCCTATAAAAATTTAACCCTTTTTTACAGATTCCTGTAGAATATGTTAATAGAACTTTTTAATAAAAGGTATTTGATAGACTTTTTTTCTCTAAAAATGTATTTTCAACTCTTTTTTTGAAGGAGCTCTAAAATTATTCTAAAGTTTAAAATTTCTTTGGGCATTAGTCTGAATTTCCTTAGATAACATTTTAATAGGAATTTCTTTTGTTACTAGTGCTAGTACATATGGCATTTCCAGAACAAGTATATTGCTCTTTCCAGCACCTGGTCCCTGCTTCTGCCTGCAACATAATACATTCCTGTTTCCATTGGTTTATTTTGAAGAGTGTGGTCTTAAACATTTTCCCTTTTCAATAAAGGCAATCCTGCATTTTCACTAATATGGTTATCTCAGTTTTATTTTAACATCTCTCTGTATATAACCTTCAATGTATTTAGTGGCATCAAGTATTGAGGTTTAATTTTCTATAGCATGTTACAGGGAATTTAGGTGGTGAATGAATTCAAATGCTTATGAACTGAGTTTATCCATCCCATTATTAAATAGAAACAGTCCTTTTAAACTTTAATTGCCTGTGCTTTAAATTAAATTTAAAAAAACAAAAAACAAAAGAAAGCAATTTATTAACACAAGGCACTTTATATAACTGCAGAAAATGTGGACATACAGTGGGCATAAAAGGAACATCTCACTAACAGATCAAGAAAAATATTTCATAATTGCATTTTTGCTAGTGATGTTTTTTATACTTCTGTGAAATAATACATTTCCTACTTTTTCTTTTATTATTTGTAACCTTTTTTTTCTCCAAAAGAAGAGTTAAATGAACATTAACCTTTACTCTTAGTTTTGATTCCTGCGGAAAATTATAAGTGAGGTGTTTCTTTTCTTCTCTAAAATTTAATTTAGGGTATCTTCTACTTGTAGATTAACAATGCTTCACATCTTTTTCACTTTCACTGGAACAGCTTAATATTTTATGCAGCTGAATCTTGTGTACTGCTACTTTTATTCTTCCTCTTTGAAATTATTAAAGGTTTTATCATTATTACATACTTCTGGGCTTGCTCCAAGGCCTGTAGTTACCAACTGAAATATTCTCTGTCACAAATATATTTTTTCATGCTGTAAATTGATTCTTCAAGCATGAAAAATCATGTGGTTGAAACAAACTAAGCAGATTCTTCTTTAAAACCAAAAATAAAACTGTAATAATCTGTGTCTGGTTCATGCCATACAAAATAGATCAGAAATTCATTTCACGGTGAGAATGTTATAAAACTAATATATAAAGAGATGCTAATAAGGCCATGCTACTGTTAGTGCCCAATTCATTTATTCTACTCCTGGATTTGTGGCTGGTTTAATCCTCTCACTGGGACAGGGTTTGGGTTTTGGTGAGTGAGGGATGTGTTTCTTCAGCGCTCTTCTTGCCTTTATTTTCCCCATACACCCAGAATACACCAAGTGCCTTTTCTGGCCTCTAGTCAAAGTGTGTCATCAGGCTGCTGATAAAACACTCATACTTTGTTATCTCACTATTTTTCCATAACTTGCGAGTGAACACTGTTTTTCAGTGTTCAGACAATCATATTTGCTCTTCGGGGCTTGATTCATGAAGGTGGTATACATTATACACATGGCTTTCTCACAGATACACATGCAGTGTTGAACAGACTTTTTTCAAGCTCTCAAAAATTTAAAGCTTTGTGTATTTTATTGAATAGGTACTAATATGGTATCAGCACTAAAATTCAGGTTTTTTTGAAGACAAAAAATTGCAAGTATGCTTAAGCCATTAATTCTTTAAAGACAGGTGGTCTATTTTATTTCTTGTATGATGTCTAATAGAGTATTGTCTTTGTATGTGACTGAAGATGCCAATAGCTTTCACGTTAGAAATCACTAATTGTAAATGTAGACTCAAAAGTGTATTGGAAAAATATTGTAAGCCTGCATTCTTACATCAACGGGTATAAAGAAAAGGAATCAAGGCTTTTTTATTCTCATATTTATCATGAATTATTAATACTCTATTTCTTTTCATTTTATAATAAAATAAAATAACTTTTAAAAAGCAATAAGGAGCATTTTTAAGATCTCCAAGTCTTTCTCACAAAAGAAATGGTTAAATGTCCTGAAGTGATATTATGAAGTATAATCAGGCATTTGCTTTCTAGCATAAAATCTGAAAATTATGGCTTTCAGAGAAAAAAAGGAAACAGCACATACACTATGTGACTCTTGTTCTCCTCATTGATAGTCAAAATAAACTTCTATATCTTGTGGATAAAATGCTATTCATTTCCTACAGTCATCTCCATAAAAAAGAATGTGCCTCTGTTACCAGTCCATGTCTCAGCACGCTGATGGTAGCATAGCAGTTTGGAGCACAGGATTACTTGGAAAAGGATATTTTTAAAAGTTGTTAAAAAGATCTATTTAACAGTTGTCTGTGGGATTGGCAGAGCCAAAAAAGTAAGATATGAGGAGAACAAGTCAACATCAAGAGGAGCCAACATCAGTGAGTGTATGTCTTGGGTACTCACAGCACATAGGTATAAAAAGAACTGACATCTCCAAGAAAGCTGAAGAGATAGTAGCAATATTCTCTCTGGGATCTATTTAATATAATGGCTTTTATTAAAGAGAGATGGGGAAGATAGCATAGAAAATACAAATCCTTTCAACAATGTCATGAAAGAATATTCAAGTTATGTGCTAAAATTTTAAGGATGATGTTTACTCGTCTGCCTACATGCAGGTGCAATTCCCTCAACACTCAAGGTAATTAATGATGGGAGTTAACACCAGAACAGGTCCCTGGAAGAATCATAGATTTTGGTAGTGAAGTGAAAATTACTTAATTCTTGACTCACTGGAGACAGTGGGTTATTTAAATGATGTTGATTCATTATCTCTAATACCAATTAGTAATGTTTCTTAATGGCAAACCTACAAAAGACACTAAATGAATTGCTTTCTTAATGTAGTAATATCTTTCATTAACAATAAACACGTGATATTACTGGAGTCAGAAGCAATAATTTGTAACAATTCTACAATACTGTGGAATTCTAGCTGTGTGATTTAACTTAGGTAGATTATTATTCAATTAAATTGTTAGAAATAAACCATGTGAGAATGAGTTACAGATTTCAAACACGGATTCATTCAGACCTGAAATGAATGAAAGTGCTGAAATGAAGACCAATGCTGAACTCTAGGAAAATAAGTTGTGCAGCACTGCACAAGTGCTTAATTTAGGATATTTAGCAAAGTTTAATTTTAAAAGGGATTTGAAAACTTGTTGCTTTCTTATACAAGAACTGGAGATGGTATGGAGAGAAATTACTCAGGCTGTGAAGGTCCCATTTCTAATATTGTCACTAATTGTTCTTAACAAATCTCTTGTCTGAATTCCTTCCTTTCTGTGGCATTCATATACCACTTGTAATACAATGCAACAATATTAAAACTGTTCAAAACCGATAGTGCTGTCTGTTGCTGGAAACAGATGAGTCCCATAAAGATGCCCATTAGCTGAGTATGGTCTGGGTATACTGAAATCTCTCAGCTTGTGAAGGGAATGGGACCCCTACCCTTTCCACAAAAAGTCCAATTGACCCATAAAAAGTGTCAGTATTTATTAAAACTTCATCCACAGCTTTGGTAAAAGATTTTTATGTTGGGGTCTATTTCAAGAACCAGATGTATGAGATGTTACTCAGTGTGGTAAGCATACACATATAAATATACACAAATGCATGCACAGCCCCACATGTGTGTACAGGAACATACATGGGCTCTACAGTAGTGATAAAATCCATCAAAAGAAATGCTACTGAATGCATCTGTAGCCAAGTAGCCTTTAGCAAGTCAGCCTTCCAATTTGTCCTTACCACTTTTTAAACATGTCTTATTTTACTTTTTGCAGCAATTATTAATATTTCTTCACCTTTACTCATCGTTATTATCTTTTGCTGACAACTTATTTAAGCTTTACAATTTCCTAGGACATGTTAGTTGATATTTCTACCCTCAACGAGGTAATATTGGCAGTAATTGATATTTCTAAGTGCTTTTCTTTTTCTGCATGAGTGTGTCTTCCATATATGTATATGCACAAAATTTGCTTCTAATGTCCCAGAATTCAGCTTAGCACTCTATTATGAAAGAAAGATGGATAGGTGTCTCTTTTTCTACACAACCAAGATGTGTATCACACATGCATAGGGAATGAAAGGTCCCTGTATCATTGCAAAGCAACTCTTAACAGCAGTTTACAATTAAAGACTATCTACCAGGAGTTGTAATGCAGGTCTCAATTTCCTCCTTCAACCAGTCTGTATTTAACCATTCAGCCAGTTTGTGTTACTGTGTCTGCACAAAATATTTAAAACTGTAAAGTGAATGAACAGTTTAAAGGAAATATTTTCACTCACCTTTTGATATAAATGCATATTGTACAAGAGTGGTCCCCAACAAATAAATTCAATGTTAATTCAGATGTTGATGTGGTTTCTACATTTCAAGAAAGACTGTGTTGAAATAAACCAGGTTAGAGTGACAAAAACCTGACTAAATTAATTTGAGCGCATAGTTCAGGAAAAAGTATCCACAGCTACTTGGCCTAATACAGGCAAAGCTAATTTCCCTCATGTATTCCTCCATATGTTTCAGCATGCAAAATGCAAAACGTGCTAATAAGGGTTCTTTTCTGCTGGAAAAACATCACTATGAAAATGAGGTTCTTGCCATCTTTAATACCAGTCTTTCAAAAGCCTCAGATACCTGGATTTCCTGGCCAGAAATCCTTCTAAAGATTCATGAAGCTGGTGAAGTTTGTTGTAGATTTGGTTATTAACATGTTAATATTTCAGGTGCTTTTATAGTTTGTAAAATTTAGTTGCAACCATTATGCAAAAAATACATGCCAAAGTTTTGGTGCTTATGTGTCCTGTGTATTGCTGTTTGTTGGAAAATGTTCAGTGAAGTGAAAAAAATGCACACAACTTTCTCTGCATAGCACAATAACAATTAGAAAAATGAGCTAATTTTCTAATTTGGAGGTAAGAGCTACTCTAATCAAAAGCTGATGAGAGAAACAGGAACTTTCCCAAAAGACAATAACTGTTTCATGAAAAGCCAGCCAGTCCAGTGCTGTGAAATTTTACATATCCCAGCTTGGTCTGGCATAAGTTATTCAGCTCTTGCTTTGTCTCTGAGAGGGAGAGATAGTTTTACAGATTAAAACCATAGCCTCCAGTCTACTGGGACCAGTCAGCTAATTTGTGTTTAAAATGTTGCAAGAAATTGAATTAAATACCCACTATCCTAGCAAGCACATTTAATACTGTCAAAGAGCTATTTTTAGCCCCCGAGGCACGTAATTACCAGCTCTGGTCCATAAGGGAATTGCATCATGAGAGATTTTCATTATATTTCAGAAGGATCCTCTGCTAGTGGTAGCAGATACATCCTAAACAACGTTCAGCTTCTTGCCAATGGGATACTGAGGTTTCCAAAGAGTGGAAATTCATACCACTGACACGCTGACATGGGAAAAACCATTTATACCAGAATACTGTTATATTACTCTTGGAGCTACTTGTTATTTGTGCTTTCCTATTAGTAAGAAAAATAAATAACTCATAGAAAGCTCTACCATGAATAAGACTCAAGCAATAAAAAACTCCATCCAGCTCTGTCAGTCATTCAATTCTTCACAGTATCAGTGTGTCTGGCTTATTAATGAAATGGATTTTTGTTTGAGAATGGCTGCTTCCCCATAAAGTTGTGAAAATATGCTAAAGGCAGCTCAATAGGCTCTTTTTCCAAGACAACTATTGCTATTATTTATTTCTTCAACATCAAGGTGAGGAAAGGAGAGGTTTTTTACACTGTTATCGTGAAGTACTTTCCATATTTTAAAAAGCTGGTCTGGTTTAAACATAAATAATTTTCCTCTATTGATTTTTTTTTCAATTGGGTAATTCATGGATAGCACAACTCTCCAGGTCCAAAATTTACAGCTGACACCTGCTTTAATTTTCTTCCTACTTCCCTGATCAAAAGTACCATGACAAATGAGGTTGATGAAAATACTTATAAGCATTTTAAATACAAAATTTCACTGTTAATAGAAAGTTATTTAACATTTTATTCTTAACTATCAATGTGGCAATCAAGATAATATTCTGAGCAGATATTTTAAACCGTGATTTGTGTAATTAAAAGGAACATTGAAATAATATTTTTTCTTCCACCAATAGTGAAGTTTTTTCCTCTCATGTAAAATAAATTTACTTTTTCCCAATAGTACCACAATGTATTTTGCCTCCAATGCCTACACACTTAAATCATTTGCCTCATTTAGCACTAAAAAGACAGGGAAGATCAGGAAAAAAAGAGGAAATATGAAGTCCAGTATGATCCAGCTGAGCACTTAAGATCAAATTATTTCAGTTATTATATATCCAATCTAGTGTCAATATACAGGAAAGTGTAATCCAAAGCATAATAAATTTTGCATATCTGCACACTTCTGAATGAACACTCTTACGATGTTACTGACTCTAGTAGTAATAATTTTGCATTAGAGGAATTGCTTTCCACTATACCTTCAGGCAATATTTGTTCTCAGCTGTATACAAACAGAGTTTTGAAGAATTGCTTAGGATAGCCATCCTGCTGAGCATCCCCAGTTATCAGAAGGGCAAAATGGTCTGGCTTAAGATGAACCATCATGGCAATATTCTTTCACCTGTTAAGTAACAAAGCATAAAGAATAATCCTAAATATATTTAAAATCTAATTAATTTAGTGTCTCCAAAATTCATGATGGGAAAGTATTTTTAAACAGATGCATTACAAGCACAGAGCCAAAGATGACAAAACTCCTGACAGTACTCTGAGAGTACTGTGTGACATCAGTGGAATTAAGGACCTACAGTTACCAGTTGGTAACATGCACAGCTCTTCTCTTCACGTGCATCAGATACAAGCAGAGGACACACTGCTGAGGTTAACAAAGGAAGATGAAGTATACTTCCATTAAAAAATATCTTCAAAACTATAGATCATTAAATTACCCTATTCTATCTCCTTGCTTTTTAAAAGTAATTAATGCTAGTCAGTTATATGTGTGTGGGAATTTTCAGTTTGTTTTTATATGACAGCAACAGCTTCGCTGGAAAGAAAAATCCATCTATGCAAATAGATATTATTAGGTTGTTTTTTTACAGTCATGTTTGCCATTATTTCTTCTTAATTCTGTTCCTTCTAATTTAATGTTGCATTGAGTGCATGCTATTTTTTTGTCTAAAAAAACCCAAAAACACAATTAGTGTATCTGAATGGCAAGATGGCATTTCTTAGCCTGAGAATGATAAATACATTGTTGCTAGGAAACAGTTTCCAAAGACAAATTTTTTGAAGGACAGCAATTATATAGATTTTAAAAAAGGCTGGAATATAACCTCAAAGTGATGTAAAAACAAAAAGTTCCCTTATGGGATTAGAAGGAGAAGGACAGAGAGGCTCTGTAGGCAGAGACAGCTAGTTAGTAACCTGTTTTACTAGGTAACTCTTTTTTTACATATCCTTGTTTTACTGTCTGCCTATACCATGTAAAATATACCTTTCTGTGACTATAATTCAAGCAGTATTCAACCATGATTGTAGCTCCCACTTTTCAGGCATATAATACAGACTTCAGCATATAATACAGACTTCAGAAACAATGTCCATAAGAATAAAAACAGGTTAGCTCAGAAATGGGCATAGTATGGCCCTTCCTCAAAAGTACTGATTTGCATATTTTGCTATATTTAATTGATGTATTTATATATATATATGTGTGTGTGTATGTATATAAAGATTGGATAAGTCTATTTGGAAAGTCTCATTAATGTGCCATCATGGCAACCTCAGTAAAAGCTGGGTGAGGTGACAGCTGCACTGAAATTATTGACACTAGAAATGTTTCTGCATGGCCCAGCTGCCAAATCTGTGAGATTTTTATTTCCTAAAGTGTCTTTTAGATGATGCTGATTTGAGAAGACCAAATGCTACTGTGCCGAAGTTGCACTTCTGCAGAATATTCTATGTAGTCTTGATTCCTGGGCATAACTTTAGAGAATTCACTGTTCTGCCACTGGTCCCAGAGGCTCTCATGTCCAGTTTGGGATCTCCCCCCACTGTGGGCTCCAGACAAGGTGAAACCACCACATATTCTCCAGGGAAGCAGCCACACACTCAGCTCACAGCCTCTACACTGAGCATGGCAGAACAGACCCTTCCCCTGCCCCCTGCGTTCTTTTCACATCAATCCCTTGTAGATCCCTTCCCTGCCAGGCTGTCCTTTGCTCTGAGACATCTTCTGTAATAACACCCAGGCTGCATTTCAGAAGCATCTGTAAGAAAAAACCCAAACCTGCTCCATCTGCTGCCCCTGTTCTTGTTTCAGGGACAGTATTTTGCAGCAGCTGTTTTCTGAAGAGAGATTTAGGCACAGCCACGGGATGCAAATAGATCCGTGAACGCCTGCAATGGCCATGGCCAGTAGAGGATGTATCCTTCATTATGCTGATGGAAACCTTCAGGACTCGATGCAATTTTGGTGGAGAAAAAGAGTGCCTTTGAGCTCAGAAGATAAAATTATATTTATGCATAGATTTAGGCAGTAGCACCCTAATTATTGATTGAGATTCTCAAGTAACATAAATAAATACTTAGCTGTCTGGCCAGTATTCACTTCCTCTGATTGCTTCATTTGCCAACATCCAGATGAGATTTTCCAGTCTGTCCTGTAAAACTCCCTTTTTGCTTTACCAGAGAAAGTTGTTTCCAGAAGCTAACTAATTCACAGGTAGTGAAAGTCTATCAGGAGGCAAAAAGAATGAGGTAAAGGCTCTAAAGTCAGAGCTCAAGGGATGCTTGGTTGAACAAGAAAAATGCTGCTGAGAGATTCTAGCTGTGCAGCTGCATGTGATAAGGTATCTATGTAATGATCATTTCTTTTTCACAGAACAGTAATTCTAACGTTCCTTTGGTTCTTGCAATGGAAATTGGTTTGGGTTTTTTTTCAAAATGTGAAGCTTTCATTACTTTCTTGATGCAAACCTTAAAATTAAGTCAAATTTCCATTAAGATTAGAAGAATTTAGTATTTCCTTTATATACTGTAAAATACAAAAATATGCAAAATATATCTAGGCAGAGAAAATCTGTATAGTTTTATAACTAATAAATACAATTTTGCGGATGCATCACTGAATGCAGGATTTCCTTTGCATGTTTCTCACTTCAGAGTTTTGATCCAAAGTAAACATCTGTTTCTAAAGAAACGATAGTAGCACGAAGCTGCTCAGACAATGACTATGGAATTTTTCATTGCAATAAATTAAAATTGAAGTATTGGTCACCAAAGTATAGAATCATAGAACCATAGAATCACTGGAGTTAGATAAATGACCTCCAAGATCATTGAGTGCAACCTTTGACTGAACATCACTATGCCATGAATCTCATACGATTGGCCTCAGCCCATTGATCCAGCCTGTCCAGATCCCTTTGCAGAACCTTCCCTGAAGTGGAACAACATTCTTCTCCAACTTAGTGTCATCTGCAAATCTAGAAGAGTGCACTCAATCTCCTCATCCAAACGATCTTTAAAGATAAAGTTCTATTGCAAGGTATCCTTGTTATATAAAGGCA
The DNA here is from genome assembly GCA_013397075.1 of Rhabdornis inornatus. NCBI lineage: Eukaryota > Metazoa > Chordata > Aves > Passeriformes > Rhabdornithidae > Rhabdornis > Rhabdornis inornatus. The sequence goes on from VWZS01007262.1 coordinate 111,071, forward strand.
GGAGCTCTGAAATATACAAATTGAGAAGCATATTTTTCTGATTTTAGGCTTTTGTGGTCTTACAATAGATAAGGATCACCTCTACTGGAACTGCATTTATGTCTGCAATATGCACTGGCATTAAAACAAAATGGGCAGGGTGACCAAAATGAAATATGCTTAAATATGTCAGAATGTAATAGTGGTTCCTATGTTATGTCTCTGGGCCTCTAAACTAATGGCTAAAAAAAGCCAAAACAAAACATAAGTATCCAAGTTGACAAGTACAGTTCCAAAAGGCTGCCCTTTACTAGCTCTTTAGTTAGGGAGATTATATTAACTAATAAAATCTAAAAGTTTTGTTTTTAGGATCCTGCAGTTTTTCAGCCCCGGCAACTGCTATATCATGTATTTCAGGTACGTCAGGTATCCCCTAGTCCTCACTCAACTCTCAGGGGCTCCTCAGCCCTCTGAGGTTTCCATTCTGTTGGGTGTTCAGTGCTGGTATCCAACATTTTGCGGGAAAATTCACCAATGCATTTCACCAAAACTTGGAACCAAACAAAAGCATTACAGAGCATTAGTGTCAAGCATGCCCTAGCAGCCAAAAATTGTGTTCTGGACCAAAACATCTTTGGAATGCAAGATATTCTGGAGGTATTTCATGCATTCAAAATGTTTTCTCCGTGTTTTTTTTTTTGTGAAGACATGAAAAGATAATTTCTTTACAACTACAGTGGGATTGCCTTGTATCTTTTCTCTAGATAAATTAACTAATTATATTTGTTTCCTCATTCCTGTGTGTGTGTATGTGTATTAGTAAAAGTACTTGAAATGTTTTATGTATAGGAAGAATGTTTTCAGTTTTGGTGTGATCAGGTGTCACTGGAGGACCAAAGTTCCATCTTTCTTGAAATGAAGTATAACAGATGTGTCCTTCTAAATTCAGAGGAGCAGGGAAAAACTCTTCTTTTACTCCAGTCAGCAACTGAACCCCACACAGCTGCTCATTCACTCCTTGCTGGTTAGATGGGAGACAATCACGATAAAATTTGTGGGTTGAGATAAGGGCAGTTTAACTGGTATGGCAAAATCCTTGCACAAAAGCAACAAAACCAAAGAAATTAATTTACCACTTTTTATGGGCAGGTAGGTGTTCAGCCATCCCCAGGGATGCCTATCTGTCACGGTCTGTCATGTATAATGGTGACTTGGGAAGACAAACATCATCACGGTGAAACTCCTTCCTTTCTTCTTCATTGGCCAGCTCTCCATGCCGAGCATGACCCTACATGGGTTGGAATATCCCTTGGCTCAGCTGGGATCAGATGTGTACCTCCCAAAATATTTTGCTCCCCAGCCTCATCAGTGGTGAAGTGGGGTGAGGAATAGAGAAGGCCTTGGCTCTGTGTAAGCACTACTCAGCAGCGAAAAAGCATCCCTGTGTTACCAACACTGTTTCCAGCACAAATCCAAAGTATATCCTCCTACTAGCTACACTGAAGGAAATTAACTCCATCCCAGCCAAAACCAGCACAGCTTGTATGATCTCTAGTTAATTCAAATTCTCTTGAGTAGTAATATAATACACAGAAATTACTATCCTCTGATTATTTTCTACTCTGTAATTGATGACATGGTCTTCCTTCTAATTCTCTAATGTTCCTCATTGATGCAATCAAACAGAAACAGCTCTGTCATGAGGCTTTATAAGGATGAAATTATTTAGGTTTGACAAGATTTGGGCAGACAAAAAAGGACTTTCTAAGGCTGTTATGTGATTATACTACATAATGGCTGCTGTAATTCAACATGTAGAAATGCAAAGCATTGAATGGGAGAGGGACCAATTTAACACTTCTCACATATACAAAAAGTCCTGAGAAGGGAAATTATAATTATTGGCATGTAGAAGATCAAGAACTTCCTTCAAAGGAGAGATTGAAAGAAACTGGACTAATTAATTTGAAAGGAGTGGAGAGTAGGTTTGTTGCAAGACAGTAAAATCTCTTATGGCAAAGACGTATATTAAATCAGAAATAATAAAAAGAATGTTAGTCTGTGCCCTTCCCATAATATGAATACAGAAAAGCATGCAGAGACAGTAAGATTAATGTATTTGAAATGGTTCAGGGGAATACTTTTTTGTGCAAAGTGAAATTTATCTGCAAAACTCCCTGTGGAAGATATCTTTCTTCCATATTGTTTAGGATATTAACTCCTCAGTTCCACTGACAAGTAAGAGTAATTGTTCCCAAGACATTTAGTATTATTGATTACAATTTCCTCTGAACCATTAGTTACAGTATGTTCTCAGAGACACACAGTGTTAAAGGAGCTACGTGGTGTTCAGCTGTTCCAGCAGAAAAAACACCTACAGAAGGGGAGAGCAGCCAATTCCTAGTTCTCATTGCTGGGGCAGGAGAAGTAAGGTTCAGGCAGTTGAGCATTTCCCAGCAGTCTACTCCAAAGGAGTATTTAAAAAATCCCATTGTGCGAAGTGTTGTACACCTGGATTCATGTCCATAAGGCTACTTTAATTTTTTCTTAAATTAGGCATTTAAACTGGTTTCCTTTCTGCACAAATTTTACCCATTGGATCTAGAGATAACTACAGAGAAAAAGAAGAAAGAAAATGGATGTGCCTGTATCCATTCACTTCAGAGACAGCAAACCTCAGCCCATGCCATTCCCTTGTGACACCTCATAGAAGAAAACCTTTTCTGACTTTCTCCACAAAGTGTATAAAGAAAGTAAAAACTCAGCAAGCAAACCTTATTTTACAACATAGTAGGGTGATTTTTTCCCCCAATGCTTCTCACTTCCTGATGGAGCTTGGTAAAATGATCAGTCCTTGCACTTAAGGCCCCTCTGGATTTTCTTCCATGCGTCTTTGTCACTCCTATTTCTAATAAAAATGCTAAATTAATGTATTTTCTCCTTGATGCAGTATGGGATTTATATAAACTTACTGATGGTTATAAAACTATTTTCAGGTGTGTATCTCATAACACTTTCTCAGAAATCATCTGATTGATTTTATAGATTTTTAAAATCTTCTGTGTCACATTCCAGAAATAAAGTACTAAAAAATATTCCTTGTAACAACAAAGTCCTCTACAAGCCCAGCCATTCTGAATACATGATGAGTTTCCTGCACATAGAGTAACTTAGCAAAAAGTCAGGAAGTTAATTGTAAAGGGGTTTAAAACATCTGATAACTCTCTTTTTATAACACTTTTCAAAATATTTAAAAGTCTCAGAAGTATCCTTCTCTGAAAGGCAGCACATGCATTTTTAGCTTTGTTTTGGGGTTTTTTTAGGGATAAAGATTGAAAATTTGACATATAATGCAATGTTATATTTGGTCATAATTGTGGTTTAAGGAATTACTGTCTTTCATGAATATCCAAATAGCTAACAAAAAGAAAAGGAAAAAGATTATGTAAATAAAAGCAGCAGGAGTTTTGGATACAGGGCGACTTTACAAGCCTAGTTAAGCATGGTAGGACACTTATACAGCCCAGTCAAGTATGGCTGATTGATTTTTATCTGCAAATTGTTGTCAACTGTGAAAGCTGGCTGCAGGTTGTTAAAATCAAGAGCCCTGTTCATTCTATTTAGAGAACACTGGTTGCATAATAAATCTGTTTTCCTGTGAAAAGCAGGCAATTAGTATTAATGATTTCATCACAAAGAGCAAGAGAACACTTATAAGTTGCCAGAGATGCTGGGTTGAAAAACACTGTTAAAACAAAGATTATGATGTTACATAGGAAGAGCTGCATCCCTCAAAGCCTGGAGAAAAAGAGTAAGAGCTCAGAGACATGGTGCTAATAACAGCACAATATGCAAAGTACACATAAAGGACTTTCAGACAAATTGGGTACTCTCTAGATACAAGAAAAGTTAAGAGAGGAAGGTAGCCCACTAATACACAGTGGCCCTGTGTTAGGCATGCCACATGATACAATTTTAGCCTCATATTTTGATGGGATACAGAATTAAACATGGAGTTAAAAATTGATGGGAAAAGGCTGGACAGCTTTCTGGATGACAGCGGACTAAAAAAAGCTGGATTTTTAGCCTACGAAAAAGGAAAAAAAAAAGAAGAAGCAGCTCATAAGGGTTATAATTATTGTCTATAAATGCAGCAAAATGCATACATATGGAAAGGAAAGAGAAAATATGAGACAACATATCCAAAACATTTTTATCTGAATTATTGAAAATACACACTTTGAATATATTTATCTTTTGTTAGGTCGGTTTGTCATGATGTCTCAGCTTTCTAGAAGACAACCGTATGAAGTTGAATATGAATTTATAATGAAAGTTAAGGAATTGGTCTAATTTGAGGAACATTTCATGGCAGGAGGGAGTTTTGAAGAGAACAGGGGGAAATAGTCTTAGATGTAGGCTACAGGCTTTACATGAAAGTTAATTTCTCTAGCAGTGCCAAGCAGGTAGCAGGGATCTTTAACCATGAGTGATGACAAATTAACAAGTAGGATGTGTTGTGGTTCATTATATTACATTGAGTGTAAATCTACAGAAAAGTTAGTGATATGGCATTATATGAATTAGGATATAGAGACCTCCCAATAAGGCTTATCTAAATAACTAGCATATGAATAATTAATTAGCTCCCACAGTGCCTTGTAGATATGCAATAGAAGATGACAACAGTAAAAGAGTGATGAAATATATGAGAAACTAATTAAAAGCCTAAAGGGGATGCTGTAGTTCAGATTGTCTGCATCTCAGCCACTGGCCTTTTGGGCCCATGGGTGCTTTGGTGTCCACTGTGTTGTAGTAATGTGAGTTGGATATGTATGACACTGTTCTGAATTGATATAACTGGGTGATAGAATGGATGCTGATGAAAGCTTAAAAAGGAGGTTGAGCCTAATTTCTGTAAAATTTGGAAGCAGGAAAAATTCTGGAGGAAACATCTCCAGGCAGTAAGTGAGCTTCTCTGCTCCAGGGCATTGAGAGTACTGGTATGGGACAGATGCTGTGAAGAGTATCTGGCTTCTGGGCTGCAGGCTTTGGGCTTCTGGAAGAAGAGTTTTGTACAGCAGAAGTCAGTTTCTCAGGACAGAGGTGCAATCCTCTGCTTTATTCTGCAGCCAAAGTCATCCACTCAAGTGAGAAAAATTATTTCTGGTACCTTTTCCTTGAAAGCTCTTGCTGACATTCTGCAAATAATTCTACTACCAATGGTGAGTGGAGACTGAGCCAAAGGTAGGAGGGAAAGAGGGAGTTCATCTTATGAAAAAAAAATATTAAAATCAATACTCTACTGATAAGAGCCATCTCAGAGTCATAATATACTGTCATGGACTATACCCTGACTGACACAATCACTTTCACTGACAATGTGCAACATTCTCATTACCAGTGGACACTTCAGAAGACGTGACTGAAAAAGTCCTTGGATAAAATAAAAAAACCCAGACCACAGTATCTACAAGATACTGTGAGAAACATTTAGAAATGAGAACAGTTACAAAGCTTATTCTTAGTGTGAATTCTCTAAAACAATTAGACAGGTTTTGTATTCCAGTGAGGCAGCTTCTTGCTTAAATACCAGGGATCTGACTGAGATACATTTTAAGCCAGGTCATGCTTTCTTTTTTCTGCCAAATATAATTAAAAATGTATTGAAATGTGCAAGCTGCACCATTCATTAAGCATTTGCAGATGTAACACCATGAGGAGCACTGCTGCTGTTCTGCTTTTGGCACTTGACATCACCATGGCAAAAAACATGCTGAGCTAATAGAGTGTCTGCACATTGGAAACTAAAGCACGGCTGGGGTTGAGAAAAGCAATTCCCTAAACTAAAAATTACCTGTAATGCAAGTTTTTGGAATTCTCCTTTAACTAAACAAATTTGTGGTGAAAATCTAACAAATAAAGACCAGGACTGGCTAAAAATATAAGTAGGGTTTTTTGGGTTTTTTTGTCTTTCTACCGAATGTGCAGGTTTGGATTCCTGTTCTTATTTAGAACTAAACCAGAATTAGCAAGTTTGAAGTCCTTTACAAACTTTTTTCTTTTTATTTATGATATATATTCAACCATCATCTTAAATTATGAAATTTGATTTTAAACCACAATATCATTGATAGCAATATGAATTCAAGACCAGGGAGAATTCTTCCTGAAAGGTGCAGGTTTGATAGGGTTGTAGTTGATAGGGTAAGTGCAAGAGGCTACTTAAGTACATACTTTATATCAGAAAAATGCAAAGTCATAGAATCTTTTAGGTTACAAAAGGAGCTTTAAAACCATTGAGTCCAATCATTAGTCTAACATTTCCAAGACAACCACTAAAGAATGTCCCTAAGTGCCACATCTACTTGTCTTTTAACAGAGATGGTGACTCAATTGCTTCCCTGAGCAGCTGTTACAATGTCTGACAACTCCTTTGGTGAAGAAATTTGTCCTAATATCCAGTCCAAACCTCCCCTGCTGAATCCTGAGGCCATTTCCTCCTGTTTCATTTCTGGTTTCTTTGGAGAAGAGACCAACCCACACTTGTCTACTCTTCTTTCAGGAACTTGTAGAGAGTAATAAGTCCTCCTGAGCCTTCTTTTCTCCATTATAAACCACCCCAGTTCCCTCAGAGTAATGGCTTCCAGCTCCTCCTCTTTGTTGGCCATGCTGTGTGCACTGATCCCACCACCTTACTCTTTTTGTGACTGAAATGAACTTGATCACATTCAGTAAAAGCTTGGTTCCCTGGTCTTCTGGCTCAGCAAAATTCCCTATTTTGCAGCTTATCTTCTAGATTTTTGCTCTGGCTCTGGCCAATGATACAGGGTTTTTTAAGCCAGACCTTAATTTGAATTATTCTTATTGGTAGGTTGTCAAGTCTCAGTTTGAATTTTCCTTCGAGAATCTCAGAAAATCCATTTAATGGAGCTCCCATCAAGGTAGTCTATCTGCTGTAATGAATCATCATTGTCTCTTTTTTGCTTCTTTTCATTCATGGATGAGAATCCCTGGTCCCTAGTGCACTAACTAGAGAAGCACTCCCCATGTATTCTTTTTCTCAGTAATAGGTAAGCCCTATGTAGTGAGACACTACATATCAGATATTTCCCTTGGCAGACAGTGACTCCTGTTTACTGAAAACTTCCTCACTACTGGTTATTTTTACAAACTGTGTAATAATTTTGATGTGTCATAACCCACCAATAATTTTGAATAGTAGCTTATCTCAGTCCAATGTCATTCTTGGCTGATGGCCTGGCAGCGTTATCTAGATCTGGAAAGGTCAAAAATAAATTCAGTGCCAAAGCTACGATAAGCTGCAGGTGGGACTGCAAGCTTTCCAAATCACATAAAATAACAGGAAATTTTCTCAAAAAGGTTTTTCAACATTTATAAAATAACTGAAATAAAAATTATTAATATGTCTGTGATACATAAGTAGCAGAAGAAATTGCTGTCTTTAGATTATTGTATTCATCAGAATTTTTTGAAACATAGTACTAGAATCAGTGAAATTGTACCAGATCATGTTCCATATTACAAGCTCTCTTCAGTGAATGTTGTGGCTCAATATTTTGTTCTTTGTATGTGTATGTGTTACGTGAACATTTGGAAATAATTTTTGCAATCAGACCAGTGAAAAATACATGTTTTTATGATGTATGGACTTCTCACTCCTTAAAGTCCACAGTTAATCCAGAACTTTGTGGTTACTTAGGAAGAAAACAAAACACCTGTGAAAAATTCATAGATGGAGAAAATTCAAAAGCTTAAAGAAGAGACAGGCTGATAGGAGCAGGAAGTTATAGATAGTCAGTGAGTTACCCATGCCCAGTTTGGCTGGTAAAATGGCAGTGGAAAATAAACCAGGCATCCCAGCAAAGCAGAGGTCTAATGCAGAATGTTCAGAAGGATCTGAGTCAGGAGCCTTGCTCCCAGCTGAGCACTGAGAGTCAGGTGGAGCTCTGCTCTCATAGCATTGCCAATGTCCTTGACACATCATTCAGGCCTGTCTTTTGCATCTGTGCATGATGAGAGATTAATAAAGACATGTGTCCATGCCAGATCATAGAAAAAAAGCCAAGTAGAGGTATTGAAGGACAGATATGTGCCATCTAGAAATGCAAAAATATTAAGAAAAAAAAGCTGGATTACCCAACATCATCTTTTTTTTTGTTTCCAAGTCAAACGAACATTTTACGTGAGTCTTGTGAATTTCTCCTTTTTCAAATGGGTGAAAACAGTTTAATTTGGAGCCTACAACTCTGATATATCAGGTAGTCAGGAGCTGAGACTGTCACTGCAAAGCCCACAGCTTTGGTGAGAACTGCAGCAGCCTGCTCATGTGATTGTTTCTCTCCGTTCTCTTTCCAAATACTCTGTGCATACCATTGGTCTATTGAATGAAACTGTTTTTTAACCCCAAGAGGTAATTGCCACCTTGAAAGATCTACGGTTTCATTGCAACTTGGGAGTGCTTCTGGAACGGTTATTTTTGTTGATGGCAGTGTTGATATGAACTGCAGCATGCTTCAAGGTGTTTCTCCAGCAGATGGTGAAAAATATTTTATAATGTGGTTGATTGTAACAGTTGGAGTAGTTCTTATGTTCCTGGGCAAGCAGACTTTAAAAAAACCAAAAATTTTCATGATTGCAAGGATGGTTAAGCAGTTCTCAGGAAAAATATAGCAATACTTACTATTATCCCTACAAGTTATAGTCTTCGTATAGCAATGGCTAGATTTCTTCATCTTGCTGCTTTGATGGTATTGAAGTAAGACAAGCAGTAAAGATTGCAACCAGACATTTTATTACTGTTTACAAGCATTAAGTGATGAGAAATAAATGAATAATTATCTTTGCATTTTAGCATCAAGAGATAACAAGACCAAAGTCTTGGAAATGTCATCATCTCTGAGGGTGCTGTGAAAAACAGGGGATAACACACGTACAGAGACATTAATCCTTTGTTAATGCCTTGAGACTTCTGTATCTATATGGCTGCTGTGTGGTTACTCAATGCTTGTGCCACTCAGATAAATGTACAGTCATAGCTACTTGCCTTGGCATTCAGAATAAACTTATTTAAGAATGAAACAGCACAGAGATTATCAATGGAGGTGGATTTTCTATGTGTATCTTCAATACCTGCAAATTTTTGCCATAGATTAAACAGAGCATATCAACCCCTTATCATTTCTCTTTCGTCTTTGTCCTTCAGGCTCCAAAAACACTGGACTTTCTCACTATAATTTGTTTAGTTTGGATCTGGATACTAATGAAAACCTAGAAAAATACTAAATATATTTCTAATTTGATATTTATTAAAGTCCAATTTGGAAAAAAATATGTATTCACATTAACCTCATGGCTGTACTGAAATTCCTTTCAGCTGTCAAAAAAGTTAAATGCAGAGGAAGCACACATTACTTATGAGGTTGATATTAAAGACTTCATTTTGAGAAGTCTGTTTTAAAGATATATGCTTTCCTAGCTACTATAGTTTACAAATAAAATGAATCATCATAAAAATATTTATTAATACGTATTTTACATTAATTGCTTCTGCCAATGTAAGGGCTTTAGGAGTCTGTATTGAAAACTGAACTCATTAATGCTATTGAAAAGCTTTTGTATTCTGATAATCATTGAAGTAATCTGAGATCCATTTTTTTTGTTTTTCCCTGTCACAAAAAAGGTTGGTTTCCTATCTACCGTGCAAAATTTTTTCTCATATATCTTAAAATATACTGTATGGTACTTGTGTGTGTGAGTTCAATTTCAGCACATTTCCCCCCAGTTAATTGACTTCTTTAGTTTATTAACTGCTCAAAACAAGTCATGAAGTGCAGTTAAGTTGTACCATACTTAGAATTGACAATATTTACTCCTGGTTTACTTGAAAAATATAATTTTCTGATTGAGATATCTGCAAAATCTTTCTGACTTAACCACCACAAATGTGGTGCTTATTCCATTTTCCAAAGAAAATTTTATCAAGTTTAATTAAAACCTAAACTGGATTTAATTACAATCACTTAAAACATGATTTTATGAAAATACTGTCACTATTTTCAAAGCAAACTTTTGTCTGTGAATGTCTCCTTTTACCCTACCCTCTAGGATACACACGACCCCTGACAGCTGATCTGGGGCACAGCAAGTCCCCATGCTTTGCCAGACCCTCACTCCTAATTAACCTCTCTCCATGCTACCCCAGTTCTATGACTTTCAACAAAGTATTATGAGTTGGAAGAGACCAACAAGGATCATCGAGCCCAACTCTTAAGTGAATGGCCTGTAGGGAGATCAAACCCACAACTTTGGTGTTATTCCTTGTTCTTCTGGAACACACCAACAAAATCCTCCAGTCCACAGGTTTGCAGGTGCTAAGCTGGGGCTGAATTATTTTGAGTGAAGTATATTTGTTTCAGATTGTGTGAGCAAGTCTCACCAGGCTCTCCAACCTGTGTACACTGTGACCATTTGCTTCTACTCTTTCCTTTGCCGTGGCAAGGACTCCTAACATCCTCAGAAGGGCAATTTGCCACCTCTGTCTGGCCTCCCTATTTTGTATCAGCAGAAGTAAAGGCAGGATTTAGGGCAAGAATAACTTAAGAGCTTTTACTTTCTATAATTAATTTTTCTGCAATCTTGTCCTATGTACCTAGGCACTATTAACAAGGTACAATTCAATCCTTCTTTTGTTGTGTTTGGGTTTGTTCATTTGGGCTTTTTGTTTGGTTGTTTTTGTTTTTTATTGTTTTGATTGGTTTGATTTGGTTTAGGGTTTTTTCTTTTGTTTGAGTAGGCTTTTTTGTTGTTTTTTTTTTGTGTTTTGAGGCATAAAAAATTAAAATAGGATAATTCCTATTCGGATGTCAAAGTACTGAGGTAAACAGATAGTAATAGACTTTCACTCAGACATTATGATTACTTAAATTACATTGCCATGAAAAGGCAAACAATCAACAGAGTTCTTTAAAAGGTTCAGTGCAAATTAGTTTCTGGCAAGGACTGTGCACTGTTCAAGGTTTCATTAAAGCCTCTCATTTATGAATTATGTCAGGAAAAAGCAAAGGATGCTATGTATGATATAAAATGAGACAAAAGCCTCAGAAGCCCTCATAGGGCATTGGGCAGCTCATTTTAAGATGGTTGTGAGGACCATTACCTATCACTCTCTTGGGCTCACAAATAGCAGCAGGACTTGGGAAATAAAGGCATTAATCAGAAATGAACATTTGTTTGTGTGTGTCTCCAGAGTTTAATTGTAATCTGGAACAGTATTTTAAACATTAAATACGAATATTTATTGTCCCCATTTTTCAAAGGAAAAGTGTATATGAGGACGTGCAGCACCATGCTGACTCATATCTGTTATCTCTGACAACAGGTGGCACTGGAAATTTTCACATGTAAATCTGTTGAGCTTAACCTTCAGGTTTTTTGTAATCGAAGTAGTCCCCAGTAAACATTTTCCTGTATAAAATATTTTGGAAATATCACTGAAGCTGTATCCTTCAGTTATTTACATAGTTTCATTCCATTGTTTTGAGACTATTTGTTAAAGAAATATAATGAATATTTACGTTTCTGGTCACACTATTGACACTGGAAGACAGTTTTATTTTTCTGTTTTCTCAGATGTTTATTTTCCATCATACTTTCATACCTGCATGAGTTAATTTGTCAGTTTCTTTATCAGCTCTCTAGGGTGTTTGACCAGAACATGACAAATGTTCTGGTTCACCTATTTTACGAACACTTTCCACAACTTTTTCCATTCTTGTTCAGTGGAAGAAGGAAATGAAAGACACTTGCATTCCATCAGATGAGGTTTCTCCTTAGAGCACAACTGCAGCAGCAGAATGCTCTTGCTAGATTCTCTTCTTGTCAAACAGGGTCTGATGGTTCAATGTTCTTCACGAGGAGGTTGTATCTGTGAACATGCTCTCTGGTTCCTTTCCAAACCTTCTGTGGTAAGACGTCAGTGTGATGCAAACAAGCTTATACTACCTCAGTGTGATGCAAACAAGTTTCTGCTGGCTCCAGTGGGAGCTGGGCACCTGAGAGCTTCTGAGACATTTCCAGCTCTTGCAGGGAATGGAGCATGTGAGTTTTTGGGGTTTTTTTAATTGACTCTGCTATTAAAAGATCAATAGGTTTGTGATAGAAAAATTTGTTTTTCTAATGCTCTTCTAATGGCTCCTCTTCTGACCTTGCTGATGGTCAACAAATTTTTACTGGACTGAGGTTGCAATCATTCTTGTGGATTCTGAGCAGAATTGTGTCATATGCAGTGTTTGAAAAAGAGTACTTTAGTCAAATCTGTCTGTGTGGGAGACAAATGGACACTTGAAACTGAATAAGAAATAGGCTGAAAGGAGGTGGGGGGAAATAAAAACAAAGGAAAGAAAAAGATGGGAAACCTCATAGAAATGTGGGGAGATGTGCAGTCAATACAAGATGAATAGTCAAATACAAAATGCAAATAAATATTGGAAAGAAAATGGAAGAAAACAATGCCCTTTTACTGATATGTTTATGTTGAAAGAGTTGCCTCTGTACTTTGTAAACTGCATTTCTCTAGCAAGCAGTGAAACAAAAAGTAACAGCGACAGGGTGAGCTCTGACCTTGCTGCCTGCCCCAGTGCTGGAGTAGCAATGACCTCTGCTAGCTCTCTGTTCAGAAAGTCAGCACCAGTAGGCTTCTCCTGGTTCACACTGAACTCTTCCTCAGGACCTCTGGTTAGTTCAGACAGCATGAACGAAACCCAGTTGCAACAACTTGGAAAAAAAATGCACACAGCAGGCTGTGTCAAATACTCCATTTTATTTGAAACCATTGGTTCCTGGAGAAATTATATCAGACCATTCAGTGATGTTCTGCCTCTGGGGCTCTTAAAGAGCATTACAAGCCAGCAGGCACCATGAATAGGCTTCTACTCCTGGACCAGGCTAACACAGAGACTAAACCTGAAAATTGAATATCTGCTTTCATGTGGGCAAACAGCAGAGTGAAGGTGCAGGAGAAGCAGCCACTGACTGTGGAGATATCCCTGGTAACATTCCTGCTCTCAGTGACACTCTTACAATGCAGTTGGATTTTTTGTTTTTATTAAAACACCTAATCCACTTTAAAGAATATGTGAAATAACTCAGATCGTATTTTTCCTGATGGAAAAAATGCTTTGTAGGCCTTACAGCTGATAGGGAGTGCAAACTTTGAAACCCCTGGAGGCTGGGGCTGCGTGGAGGAGAAGGTGCTGAGCAGTGCACAGCTTGTAGCAGCCATCCACCAAGACGTAGCAGCTGTACCAAGTGCCATCATGCTTTTCAGCATGTGTTTCCAGCAAGAAACAAATGCCCATATTTCCTGAGGCTTCAAGTAGCAAAGAGGAATGGGAAGTCCTACAGCTGTGGAGTTCTCACCTCAAGGCCAGTCTCACACCTGGGAACATCTTGTGTCAGGGGAATAGAAGAGGAGAAGGAAAGAAACTGGAATCCTCCCAGGACTTTCTCTGAGATCTCTTTCTCTGGATCCAAAGTGCTTCCCAAGTCATCTATAGCTCATTTCCTTAGCAAAGACAGTATATATAGTTGTTTTCTGGACAATTAATTTTTTCTTAAAGAATCTCCATCATTAGGCTCATGGCAAATATAAATATTTGAGGAGGAGCTCATGCTTGTGACCCTCCTTAAGAGGGAAGAAAAACCTTCTGCCAGAAGAGACCATCATTACAAATCTTCATTTTAGAAAAACTGTGCAGCTATATCTAACTAATGGATATAAACCCACAAGTATGTACATAAAATCACATAGACTATGGAGAGCAGGATAGAAAATGAATACCACAAGGCAAGCATCAAACATATTTAAAAAACTAGCCAAACATTCTCAACACTATAATGTTAAGAACAATATAGGAAATTATATAATGTTAAGAACAATATAGGAAATTATATAAGCAAAATCAGAAGATGGGTAAGCATATATACTCGGTATTTCTCAGCCAAGTTTGACAGAAAAAGTTGTTTTAAAGCTTTCTTGGGGCATTTTGCTGCAATTTACATTGACACCTGACAAATAATTGCTGAAAATATCATTCAACATATGTTGCAAATTTTCATAACAGATTTTGCAATGGCTGTGATATTAAATTTGCATCACCAGTCTTTTTAAAAATCAAATAATAACAATTGGAAAGCACTAAAGTGATTACCAGGAAGAAATATTTTTAAAAATCCAATTAATTTTGTATTTTCTAAGACCTCTGGTATTTTCTGAAGTCATCTCAGAATTCTGAGCTTGTTATATTGTCAAAGCTTTCACTCTTGATTAGTGTATGTCTTCCTGAATATTAATTTGTGTTTTGGAAAGAACATTTTTTACAAATGGTTTTGTAAAATTGTATGAAATTTTCTTCTAAGATGCTTTGATACTAAAGATTTTTAATATATTTGACGTGGATGTTTTCCTCTGCACTTAATATTTGCAGTCACTACTTTTTGGGTGCAACAGAAGACATCTGGCTATTATGAGAAGCTAGCTTTGCTAATATACTTAATTCTTATTAGTGCTGCTTCTTACCTATTACTCAAATGGGTCCATTAGCAAAACCTCTTTCTGAAATCACAGGCACTACAAAGGACTTGGGAATTTTCTGTCATTCCTTTCACTGTTGCTTTCAGCAGCTTGATTATATAGAGCAGGGCTTGTGTCCCTACTCCTTTTGTACATTTTCTAAACAAGATTTATCATGCCAACAACATACAATATACTTCTGTGAACAGAAGTTGTGGAGCAAGCAGCTTTTGCTGACCCAGTCCATCTGTTCTTTTCTGTTCTTTGTGGCTGGAATTCTGTTTCTGTTTCATCCTGGACTTTGACCAGGATTTTATCATCAAAAAAGTACTTTAAAACTGCTCCTATTATGAATATTTGCTTAATTAATTCAGATTTTTGTCATTATAATGGATTGATTAAGAAGTGTGGCTTACTCCATCATACCAGTAAGTGGAATTGTTTTAGTTTCAAACTCATAAACTACACAATCATTCAGTGCCCTGACGACCTTGGATTTTATGACATGAAATACAGAAATAACTAGTTTTGCATGAAATGACATCCTGCTTTTCTTTTAAACCCTAATATTCTTGACAGAAAATGTATTCAGTTATATTTTTCACTAGCTTTGAATGCTCAGCACCTGCCTGCTGGCTCAGTTAGCAGAGTTGCAGGCTAAGCCTGGGGAATCTCAATACTGTGTACGTTTTGTCAAGACACTATCTTTTTCTTAACCTGCAAAATCTGAGGTTAACAAAAATAAAATCTTCCTAAAGGAGAATTAGATAGACCGAAATGACTGATCATTGAACATAGTTTTTTCTCATGTTTCTCAGGTTTTTCTCATGTGTGCAGTGACAGCAGTGTTTAATACTAATTTTACAGGTAGACTGGTTTTTGCAGACAAATGTTGAGCAAATTGAGCAGTTAAGGTTACCGGATCCTAATTTCTTGAATTACTGAAAACCTCATGAGAGATGTTGAAGATGTTCTTCCTATCGGACTGAAAGAAAAAAAAAAGGCATTAGGTCTCCTCAGAAGCACACACATAATGGATTTAGACTCATCTGTAATGAAGTCAATATTCAAAACATACCATTAATGTATTGATATTATACTGAGAGGGGATAGTTTTGTGGCTATGAAGAGAATTGCTTAATCTTCCTTTATTCTTTTGAATAAACTAGGACCCTGTTAACTAGCTTAATGATTTGTAGTCCTTAGCACATTGTTTTTAGATTTAGGGCATAATTATTTCTGGCTTGTTTCTTCCATTTCACAAGAGAAAACACACAGAACAACAAGAATTTGTGAAAAAAATAGAAATAAAATGAACTTCCCTAATCATCAAAGGACCTGTCCTAATTAATTTTTTCCATTGCTGCTTATCTTCCATAGGTGTAGGGAGGTGTCCTGAAGCACATTGTATGGGTTCCACCAAGGCAAGGAATCCTCCCTTTGGGACTCCTGCATGATGTTTCTTTGGTTTCAAATGCAGCAACTGCTAACGAGACATCTTAGCTGACATAATCTTTTCCATTAGCATACAACTGAGCTGTAACTTCTGGTTACAATGCTTTATTATATGCCATTAAATTAAGGAAAGATTCATTTATCTCATGAGGCTGAGTGAAGTAGCAGATGAAATTCCACATTGATAAACATCAAGTAAGTTTTCTCAGAGAAAAAGAAGATAAACTATACATACCTTATAATGAGTTTTAACTTGACCATTACAACTGTGAAAGAAGATCTTTAAGACATCTTGAATAGGATTGAAAACATTATCTCCATCCTTAGAAACTGTAGAAAGATAGTAGTAGAATGTCTTAAAAAAAGAGAGAGAGAATTATAAGTGGTTATACTACTGAATACCTCTTTGATATACTCACATCTTTATACCAAGCTTTTCTGAAATCACGTAAAAAACACTGCAGAAGTGAAATAGGCAGAAAGACAAACAGGAAGGATGGTCAGTGTCTTTGAATAGTGTCTCCTCAGGAAGCCTGAAATGGATCAAGTTCCTCGGTCAAGAACCAGCAATGACTCAATAAGAGAAATTTATCAAATCAGGAATAAACTAGAGATCATAGGAAATACTTGCATTGGAACTTACTTAAGCAGTACTTACTGGTATTTGTACCTAAGAATTTTGAGCAATACAACTCTAGAAGGAGTAATGTCAATATTCATACTGAAAGTTTTAAAAAAAACTTCATTATTTTCCATAAAGTTTCTAATTACTGACCCATTGTCAGAGGACATATAGTTGTTAAAAGCTGATGTGATTTCAAAAGATGATTTGACATAGTTTTGGAATAAATAATTAAAAAAAAATCCATTAAAGGCAACATAAGCCCAGATATACAATCTATAACTTTGGAAGTCCTTAACTTCCAAACTAGAGGAACAGGAAGTAGAAATATGCCTGTATACTTGCTCTGTTCCTGCACCTTTGCCTAAAATTTGCATCTAGACATCAACAAGTCCACCTTGTAAAGTTCAGTGCAAGGAGAGGATTTCTCACATTAGTTCTTCAATAATAGTAATAGGAGAGCAAGTGAAAAAGCTTGAGCAGAGAAAAAAAGTTTTCTTCAAAGAGGCTCTTCCTATTGTGTTCCTGGACTGCAGTGCATTATAAAAATGAGTCAAAAATTGAGAAGCTGATTGGAAATTTCTTGGATCAACTCATTCACTCGGACAGGTAATTCAGCTAAGAGTGGAGGATCAATGACTTTTTTTCTGTCTGAGAAGTTGCTCCACAGTCAGGCCAGACACTAATTACAGCATCACAGTTCTGTACCTCAGTGATGAACATGACCATTAGCATGGTCTAATGAATATAATGAAAGGCTTTAGGGTTTGACCTTCAACCCTGGGGCATAATACTGGCCATTGGGCTGCCTGCTTTGAGCAAAGTGAAGCCACCTGGACTTAATCATTTCATGTGAACAAAACATCTTCTTCCAGGTATTTCTGAAAACCGTGGAGATATCACATTAATCAGAAAGCCAGTGTCTCAGGACTCTGTTTCCAAACTGAGAGTATCCAATGCAAGCCTAGAGGTTGCAAATACTGTGCAGGGCTAATGCTAAGTGCATATTAAATCATGGCTGGCAGATACACTGAGAGGCCCAGGAGTGCCTGACAGGTGCCAGTTCTGGCTGTACTAGCTGGCTGCAGACTTGTTCCATGCCATGCATGGAAGGACACTGCATGTGTGGAAGAGGTTCAGCTCCTTCACCCGTTTTCATTGCAGGAGGTCATTGCGTCGGAACTGAACGACACTTAATCTAACAGCTCCAGGAATCACCCCGAAACGTGGGATGTGCTGCTAATGTACCTGCTTTCCCAGTCAGGGCTAGAGAGATAAGTTAAAGCGTTTTCAGACATGCAGTAGGAACAAAACAAGGAAAGGTAAATTTAATTTTCCTAGACCTTCCATCAAAACTTTTGGTAAAGACAGGAGAATTTCCTTTGGACAGGTCAGACATTTTTATGCAACGTGTATGTAAGTAGATCATGCTCCTTGTCTGGTAAGCATTTCATGTTATTATTCTGTGAAATAAAATCTGCAGTTTTCTTCACAAGGTTTGACTTGGGGCATAGCTCTGTTTTTTCGCTCTACTTGTAGTCTACAGGTTTTATTTGTAAACGTAACCATGTAAAAGAAATAACCTTGCCTAATTAATAATTTATTGTTGTTTCTTCTGTTTCAAATCTAACTGCTTCCAATTTTCTACTTCCTGCAGGGTGCCGTGACCCATAATTAGTCTGTTAAAAGGATTTGTTGGTATCAGATCTATTTTCAGGCATACCAACCACCTCATGTATTACAAGAACTCTTTGTAATAAATACTTGTTTATCTTGCAGAACTGTCAGAATCCCAGCAAAAGCCAAATATAACAAAATCATATTTTTAATTTATTTTATAAAATATTTTTAATTTGAAAATCAATTGCTTTATAAAAAATGGTGCTCTTATATTCTGTCCAGCAGTGATTTGGACTTCTGGGCTCAGGACTCACTAGTTAAGCTGCACAACACAATCCATAGGAGGTGAGGATCCTGTCAGTTAGGAGATCCATGGTAGGTGTAATTATACACATTCCTTGAGCTCCTCAGGGAGACTTTCATAATTATTTAAACAGCTTTTAAGTAATTAGCACTTTTGAATGTCATTTTCTGTGTCCTTAATTAACAATTTCCTTAATTAACAGAGAGATTCAGAAAAAAAAATTGATGGAATGTACATTGAAAATTTTTAATATATTAGATTTTTACTTGCATTGAAGTTTTATATCTTACAATTCAAACTGATCTCATTATTGCAAAAGAACTAAAATATTTAACAGAATATGACAGAAAAGTGATTTTACCCATTTAAATAATATGCTGATGTCTACTTTTTGAAAACAGAAGATAGTCCTCCTCTGTCTCCACCTGGACGATTCTAAATTAGTATTTCCTTTGGTATTGAGAGTTGGCAGTGCTTTAGTCTATGAGGATGTTGTAAGAGACCCAAACTGAGACAAGTTATTATATTTTGGCATCTTTACATAATATGATTACATGAAGAAATTGTTTTAGATAATATTTATTTGCTACACATCAGTCTTTATATTCCTAAAGTGAATCTTACAACAATGAATTGGGAGATTAACTTTTTTCAGTGTTAATGGAAATAGTTCTGCATTTTGCAAATGTTAATGTTGATGAAGCTGCACATGATGGATAAAATGTAAAATATATATATGGAAAAATTTAATACTTGGGTTTTTTTTCCGCTTGTCAAACACAGAAAGACGTGAGCTTTTGATGCTGGAGATCGGCAATAAAGAATTAACAATATCTTTCTTTTGTAATAAATAAACTAAATGTTAGGTTTACATTGTTCATTACTTTCAGTAGTAATCTGAAAGGCGAAAAGGTGTGAAAGGGTAAGATATCCCCAGGAACAACAACAGGTGTCCTTGCATCCTTTTTTCTAGCATGCTAAGGATGTTATGGTATGTGATACTTCAGAACATAAACCCTCCTTTATCTTCCTATTCGTGTTGCCTCCATTTCCCTCCAGTGCTTCGTCTTCTATGATGATAAACAAATTTTTAAAAGAAAAATGGAAGATTCTTAATTTAAAAAGAAGATGAAATTGCTCTTTTTATCCCATATGAATATTCTATGAACGTCATTTATTATTTCGTTCCTAAATCAACACTGCACAATAATTTAATGCATTTGTTGATTCTTCAGACCCTCAGTAGTACTCAGACCTTCTACATAATTTAGTCTAAAATGTCAAAGGCTAAGAGCCAGTGGAAATAAGCTATGGAAAATGGTGTAATGGCTCTTATTCTATGATCTCAAAGGATGGAAATACCTGCCCCTGTTTTGAAACATTTCTTCCTTTTTGGTTGCATGGGTTGTTTTTTTTTTCATTTTTTTTGAGAGTGACAAAACTGGTAAGAAGTGGAAACTGCAATCTTGCCAGGAAATCGAATCATCTTGCCAAGAAATTGAATAATCCTGCCAGAAAGGGTACATAGCAAGTACTATTTACTATTGGTAGCAACCTCCATTTACTCTGTTTTTCTGTTCAGTTAGAACATGTTTTTATCTTGACACCTGCAACTGGGATATTGTGTTTTTAAAAGAAGAGAAGGGGGGAGAGGGGAGGATGAAGAGCAAAATCATCCATAAGGAGAAGAAAAATCAGCAAATACAAAAAATCAAACCATATAGAAACAGCCTATTTTTTTGTTTTGTTTTGTTTGGTTTGGCTTGGTTTGGTTTGGTTTGGTTTGGTTTGGGTTTTCTTTGTTTGTTTTTTTTTTTTCTGTTTTTTTTTAATGTAGGTTTCAGGAGGATGCCATTGTTAAAATCATTCATCTGCTATGTGTAAAGTGTACCAGAGACATCAAAAAATCTTTTTCTTGCACATGGTAGGAGACATGCATCAGTAAGGTAGCCTGAGGATGGGTCTAGCATGTAAGATCCCAATTCTGCATCTGGGAACCATTCCATCTTTCTTTGGAGTGAGACAAAAAGAAAAACATAGTAAAAACTGCCACAGTGATGAACTCAGACAGCCAGCATGGCAAAACCAGACAATTGTTTACCCTTGTGGTAAAGCCCAGGAAGACACTGCAAATCCATTTATTAATAATAAACTCAATAGTGAAGTGCTTTAGCTACATAATCCTAAATGTTTATTTAGTAGCTGACCATGGTTGTTACTTTTTAGTGATGTCAACAAACATTCACAAAAAGTAACAAATCTTTTGACCTGGTGCTCTTGGAAATGAGTACCTGCCTCATACATGTACTAAAATAATTAACAAAGCTGAAGAAGGCAGATATTTTCTTTCCCTGTCAGAAAATAGTCTTAGAAGAAAGTGGGATGAGTACATGAATCTTGCTTACTTTGGAATGAGTTTTCCCTTTATCTCTTGAAATAATACACTTGGTCTGTGAATAGTCATTTTGAAGAAGCCTGAATTCTATAAATTGCTGTATCTCTACATTTTTCTTAGATAATAATCCATATCAGTGTACCAAGGTTCCTAGAGAAAAATAATGCTACGAATCAAAGCAAGATCAAGAAAATAGGCAGAATACCCACTGCTAATAATTCCTTTAGCTATTCACTAGGTTATGGATTTTGTTTCTGTCATTTCAATTACACTATCTGCATTCCATTTTCTTTCCCACTAAGAGGGTTATAATTCCTTTCTAAAATTAATTTGATGTCTATGGATAGTTTCATTTTGCTAGGTCTAGTCAGTGAGGCTAATTTGACATATCGAATCATGTTATTTAAGTCAAGAAGGAATGCTTAAATTACTTCGTTTCATCTCCTGTATCCTTTGGGTTATATATTTTTCCACAGGTGTTAGACTTACTGATTGTGTATGAATTAATTGTTCCATTGAATAAGATATTATTTTATCATCCATTTAATCCATTTTTAATCCATTTTTTCAGTATGTTGTACACTGCTTGGTCACATTTGCAGTCACAAATAAGGAAATAACTGTCAATTTGTAACCATAGATTTTTATTTAAGAAGACTGTTAGGATCTTGTATTCCTTGGATTTTGGTTTGATTTTTTTTCTTACTTTAAACTGTTTCTCAGGAACTGGTGTATGTGGGTGTGTGTGTATGTGTGAGTTGTAATTAACTTTCATCTTTGCACATGTTTTTAAAATACATTAGAATTTGCGTATTTTCCATACCATACTTACAAATTGCCTTCCTCAATTTATTTACTGCTGTCTATTAGTATAGTGGAAGTTTCTTATGCTGTTTTGGTCCATTCCTTGCTTTGGAAGTTGATGTTGTCTTTTTTGGTCCATGAGATTTTAAATCTATCTTAGATTCACTCCTTCCCTTCACAGTCTCCTCCAGTATGGCTGTCATGTCTTTCCAGATGTAAAAGTTTGAAACTGGCTACATTAAACATAAATCTGCTCAAATTATCAAAGGCTCCAATTTATCTGCACAGCTGTTCTGAATTCGTGGTGAATTATTAGACTTCCAGTGTGGTCTTTCCATTTTATAACTAAAAATAAGTATTATTTCATATTTGCTCTGGATAAAGACTAGAAATTGTTGAAGCTTTTTAAGCCCGTGGGGAACCTTGCCCATATTTCCTGGCTATTCAATCTGAGAACAACTTTTGAAATCCGAAATACAGCCCTATTTTTAATATCAGAACACAGGGTGCTTGTATGTCAGATGCCTGGTGCCATTACATCTAATAATCAAACCTGCAATTTTCTCAGATAATTGAACAGAATCATTTGACAAGATACATTTTCTGGGAAAGCATGTCAATTGTTTGCACTATATTTTTACTCTTTGTCTTATATTAATTACCATCCTTTATATTCATTATTTTTTGAATTCTATATGAGCTCTCTCATTACTTTCCCCAGGGCTGATGTCTAGCTAGCATGCCCATAGTCATGTGGGTCAGCCAGCACACTCTGGCTCAATGGCTTCAATGGCATACTTTATTCATTTGTATTTTCTCTGGCATGCAGAGACCTAATTAAAATTGCTACCAGGGGGTCAGAGATGTCCTCTATCTACAATTGCAGTAAAGTGGGGTGATAATTTTAAAATGTTTCCCCCCAGCAAAATCCCCAGAATTAGAGCTAAAACAGCTTTGAGATTATCAATTTAAATATAATTTTAAAAATTATTACGCAATGTTATGAAGAATGCAATAATCAAATAGTGAACTAAGGAGAGCTATAACCTCCATTTTTAAAAAGAGAAATTTGGAAGATCTGGGTAACTACAGGTTGATCTTTCCTTTATGCATGGCAAGATCATAGAGAAAATCCTCCTGGAAACTATGCTAAGGCACATGGAAAACAAGGAGGTGATTGGTGACAGCCAACATGGCTCCACAAAGGACAAATCACAAGTGATAAATCTGGCAGGATTCTAAAATGGAGTTACAATACTGGTGGAACAGGGAAAAACAATTGATGTCATTTACCTGGACTTGTGTCTCTTTGTTGGTGACATGCACAAAATTTGAGGCTGCATCAGGATTTATCTGTACTTGAAGCTTCTTCTTTCCTCCCTCTAGGTGTGAAATGCAGATGCACACCGAGTTTTACCTGATTAAATTTGGGCAGACTGGTCAGATGGTCACAGAAATGCAGTCTAAGGTGCCCTGTGGCATTTCGAAATCTAGTGCAATACACTTCTCAGTACACCACACTCAAGGAGCTTCTGGAACTGATAAGTGAAGCTGGGTGAAGGTAACTAATTTAACTAATAACTAATTTATAAGCTTAGCAGAAATACTTCCATCTCAAGGATTATGTTAGAAATCTCAGAGAGCGCAAATGAAAGAGGAAAAAACAAAAGTAAAAAAATGTGAATCACAAATTCAGGTATAGGAACAAGACTGGTCTCTTAAAATATTGTTTCAGTCAGATCTGATATTAGCGTACTGAGCTGGAACAGGAAATGAAGGATTATTTGAAAACCAAACAATAAGGTATCAGCCAAACCTTATCTTCACAGCATGATAATTTGTGTAATGGCTCACAATCAGATTTTATGGTCCTGACATTGCTTTTCTTCTAAATAACTAGCTGAGTAATCCTTAAAAAGTTGTAGACAATGAGTTAATTTGACCTAATTCCCGTGTTCGTATTGTAACAGTTACGCAGGTTTTAATAATTTCTAACATTATGAATTCATCCGGTAAGAGACTGACAAGCAGACACTGCTGATCTTATTTAATCCTAATTTTAGCTAAATCATACACAAATCTGTCTATCCCTTCCCTAATGACTTCCCCACCACCATCACCCCAGCTAGATGTGTGTCTCCAGCAGGGGCTGTTCTCTGCTGTTGCTTGGTGGCTGCCTTGCACTGTGGAGCTTGAGGCACCAGGCACTGCCAGGGCACAGCTGGTGTGCTGCTGTGGGGCTCTTCACAAATTGCAGCACACAGGGAAAAAAGGGTGGCTACACCTATTTGTAGAATAGGTGGTTAATTATAAAAACCTTGGGGTCATTTTTGGACCTGCTGGAGCTATGTGGAAAGGAGAGAATCTGAAGAAGGAAGGAAAGATTAAAAAGAGAACATGGAGTGGCAGTGCTGCTGCTGACTCCCAAATCTCAAAAAAATTCTGTACATTTGTTCAAAACTGAGTGAAGCACACACATAGTTTGGACCAAAACCATGACTGAAGGTATGGGTTCTTTTATGTTGCTGCTCCTTTGTTCTTTAGATTGTTTTCACTATTTCTCCACTGCTGTTGTGAATTTTGAGTCTTCCATAGACAGGTGACTTCTAAAGCAGTCTGAATGAATGTGATAAGACAAAGATGGAAAATAGGTGTTTAGAGAAGGTCTAATATTATTTTCCAGTTGATGCAAGTGTAACTCTCAACTATTTTGTCCTGCTTATTTTAAAGTCTGCTTGTATATGTAGGTTTATCCATATATATAGATGTAATTTTTGCTCTATTTTAGACTTTCTGGATTCATAATTGCTGCATATCTGAATCCCAGTATTGACTACACAATGATTAAAATTTAATACTTTGCTATTAGTCAGCTATTCACTGTGTCCATTTTCAAAGTGATGAAACTGTGTGAAATGAACAGACTTCTCCCTTTGGAACTAAACCCTTTCCCTCTTATTGGCTATTTATATCAGACTTCTAGGCCTTCCACCCTTTCCCTGTGGTCCTAAGTGCATTTCTTGGTAACTAGGTGTCACTCATATCCATTAAAAAATACTTCACCTAGGACTGACTATGCTTGGAAACTGAACATAAAGTATATAATTTCTGGGGTCACTTCCCTCAAGAAATGAAAAAAATCTTCTTTTTTCCAGCTCTTTGGTTTTCAGACTGCCATTCTCATTCAGTGAGGTCACAGGATGAAAACTCCCTTGCTGAAAGCCTGTGTATCGATCACGGTTATGTCTCTGCAGATGCACCATTTTATTGCCTTGCTCTGACATTTCCCTCTGCTTCCTGAGCTGTGCTCTGTTGGTTTATTACATTAGGTATTGCCTTCAATGACAGCGATATTCTAGCCTTGACACACGAAATAATCCATCGGTTTATGCAACAATCATGAAAACATCACACATGAGTAAAATCTACATAAACTGGTGCAGATGAACCATGAATGTCTCTGGTCAGGCTACATTAAAATATGCAATGAAATATATTCTGTGAAGTGCAAGTGCCATTGCACAAGGGTATTATTAATGCAAGTGGATGAAAATGGATATTTCTGAGGATGAGAAATGTTCTATAGCTCTTTAAGGTAATTCTTGTTCTTACTACCAACAGCCACTACAAGAATATGATGAAAAAAAAGGTAATTGTGTTTATTTTCATCTCAGTAGTTTTTCCCAATTTCCTAAATCCTTCAACTAAATAAAGCTTAGATGTTGTTCTGTGGCTGAAATGATTTGACACAACACTTTTCTTGTTTTAGGGGTGATGCTTTGGGTTTTAGCTTTTTTAGGGGGGGTTGATTTTTGTAGATTTTCTAAAAAATATAATTATTTATTTGAATTCAAACAGATTTTGATGAATGGAGACAGCCAAAAATAATTGGGAAAAAAAAATCATCCTCCATATATAGCTGTGGAAGAGTTTGCACAGGTAGATTCATTATTCTTAGGTCACTACAGGTCAATAAAAGCCAATTCTGGTCAAGCAGTATCAGTTTTCTGTGTTACAGTGTTATTGTTAGGTAAATCATTGCTCATTTGTTTCTCTGAGTCTACTCTAGGAGCCACTTCTATGGAGGATGAGGCATGTGCAAGGAAGTGAAGGAGAAAAACAGCTGTTTTAAAAATAACAATTTCCCAAACAAAATAATTCCAATAGAGCAATTTTGTGAAACAGCAAATCTTGAATATGTTCAAGTGAACATACTGCTCACTGCTCTCAGCTCTGAGACAGTGGCTGATCTGAATCTTCAGATAATCTTGTGGTGAGATGAGAGGTAAATAGTGCTTTTTCTAATGCTGATCTACTGCTATTTAATGTTGCATTTTTGATGTACAGGACAATGAGAGGGAAAGGAAAAATAACCATAGTTTACTTCCTGTACA
This sequence comes from Rhabdornis inornatus, assembly GCA_013397075.1. Lineage (NCBI taxonomy): Eukaryota > Metazoa > Chordata > Aves > Passeriformes > Rhabdornithidae > Rhabdornis > Rhabdornis inornatus. The sequence continues at coordinate 137,237 of VWZS01007262.1, forward strand.
AAAGATATTGGGAAGAGTGCTGAAAAAGGGAGTTGTGGTAAGCCCAAGAAAGCACATAGTCATTTTAGGAATCTGTCATATCCTAAATATTAAAACAATTTAGAAACAACAGTACAAATTGAAAATTGAAAAGAAATTATTCACAATTTTCTATTCTTGCAGCTTTCTGTAAAATCTTTTAACCAAAGAAAGCACAGCAAAAAATTAGAAATTACATAAAGTGTGTCTTAAGACACTGTTTTTTCAAGATTGCCCTCCGTAGTTTTACCATACATTCTTTATTTCTGAGAATATGCATCTGTGCTAACAGCGCACAGAGAAGTATTTTAGTCTCTTAGTGCTTCCAGCCACATGAGCAGGCAGATGAGGCAACTGAGAATATGAAGGATCCATACTCTGACTCACTATGGTCTTTTTAGGGGGCACCTTGGGAAGTGCTGGGCTGTTTTGTTTTCTGTCTGAGAAACTTGTGTGTCAGGAAAAGGAACATTTTCCCTGCATGCCTGAAAACCTCACAGATGCAGACTTCATATGCCAGCACTCTAGCTGAGCTGCTGGGAGAATCAGGCTAAGCCACATCCTTGGAATAGGTTGCTTTGTGGGGACTCAGTAGAAGTCTGTCCACGTGGTCATTCAGGATGGATCAAATCCCATGCAGATGTTTTTTCTCATCTTGGATTTAAGCCAAACACCGTGCACTGGAAGGGGAAAAGCTCAAGCTCTTGGTTCTAGACTTGCCTTTTAGCTGTCTCATTATGGGCTGTGAGCCAGTGCTGGTGGGGCAGGTTGCTCTCCAGCTGGGCTCACCATCTTATGTCCTGAACATAGCCCCAAGCCCAGGTGAACATTTCAAATCAGAGCTATAACAGGCTGGCTGCATGGAATGAGAATTTGCTGGCACAAGAGCTTAGCAGATTTGATCCTTCTCTGAAGTTATCCTTCGGTCACTTTGTGGGGCAGATACGACTTCAGGGTTAGAGAGGATCAACAAAAAGAGCTGAGGATGTCATGAGTACATGAGTACATCAGTTCAAACATTGCCTCCCTCTTACAGAAGACTCAAAGAATTGAGCCTTACAGAAAATGTGCTTTGAAAAACGTCAACACAGTGTACAACAAAACCCCTGCACTGTTTATGAGGGACAACCTTTTTACTGTTTCCTCAGCCTGGCTGTTTTTACTCCACATTGCTTTTTGGACCATTATACTGGAACTCATATTTCATTAGCATTGCAGAGATCTGAAAATCTCTCTTTAGTTGTTTAGAACCCGACAAACCCTATTAAATTTTTGACCTAAGAATCTGAAAACCATGTAAAGGATTAAAACCAGAACTGCATCTCACAAAATATTACTATGTTTCTGTAGTTTTTAAACTGGGTATCCCAAAGGGAGTCTCTATAATAGCCTTCATATAACAAGAAAAGAAAATAGCAACCATAAACCCCCTTACCTGTTAATGTATCTTCTATTGATCTTGCAAATAAGTTCATCAGAGAAATACAAAGTGTTTAAAGTGATTTCTGGGTAAAGCACTGCACATCCTCTTGCAGCATAAATGGTCCCTAAATAGGCATTTTTGAGAAGAAGCACAGAAAAATAACTCATTAGTAAAACTATTTTAAAATAGTTTGTTTCTTTATTGAGGGAATGTGGTATTATTGCCCTAGAATGATTTAATTCACCCTAATTATATTCTGTTTGATATCTGCAGCTGCCTTGGAAGCAGGCTTCTGCTATGTAAATCCAAGAAATAGTCCTCATCTCATTTGAAACCCCAAAGTACTCTAATTTTCAAAGGAATTTTAAGCTGATCTCTACTTATGTTCATTGACTTTTTCAGAGGAATAGCAAAAGAATAACTCAGATTTCTGAATCCTGTCGCTTATATAGACTATTCATCCTCAGCATACCTCATAAATGTATATACATGGAATGCAGTATGTATTTGCAATACAGTGTTAGAAAGTGGTGTAGAGGCATAATTCTATGTGACACCTTTGTTTTGAAATGTTCATAGAACAAATCAGTATAAATTGTGGGGATTTTTTTCTTTTTTCTTTGAATTTCAGTTTACTTTAGAGCAGATGTGAAGCTGTCTCTTCAGCAACTTTTTAACATAGTCATTAAACAGCGCCATTTTGGTTGACATGGAAGAACAAAAAGAGGAAAAGTTTCCGAAAAAAATAAATGTTTTATATGCATCCTTAAATGTCTTTGGCAGTAGCTGTCCTTGTTACAGTGCCACACTGCATAATACATGTAATGATAATGTGCAGGAATTTTTAATAAAATGTTTATTCATGGATGGCCACCAGAAATGGCAATCAGAAAACATTGGTATTTATTCTGGAATATTGCCATCAGTTCCAGGCAAGGTAGGAAAGTGAACAACATGGAGCGAAAAACCACAAGGACCTGTAAAATGCATGAACTCTCAGTAAATGATGGCTTCTTTCTCCTCTCTACAAATTACTAGTCAACAAAACAGAGCAGCTTGCTTTCTTCTACACTGAAGGAAAATGCCCCCTTTAGTAATCTTGGGAACGGTTACAAATAGTTTGGAAACAAAAATAGGGAAGTAAAATGCCTTCTTTCAAATAAAAATACCTTATAAAGATAGAATTTTAATCAGGGATTAGAAATTTTAAAGTAAAAGCAGTTTTATGCTGTGAAGGTAGAAAATTAGCAGAATTTAGGTAGTGATTCAAAAAAAAATTCCACAAACTCCCATCCATAAGTACTAAGGGTGTTTTTCAGATAAACTCCTTGGGAAACTATATGTCTGTTTTGGTGCCACACCATCTTAACAGGACTAGCTAAACTGAACATGAGCAGTCTTGAAATGGGAACCTTCTACATTAATTTTACCATACAAGTCAGTTCATTAGACACAGTTTTAGACTATCCAGTGCTTCCCAGGTTCCTACTTCTCTATTGCCAAATCTCCCACACACTCTCTGTTGCAACTCATATGTGCAAAGGGACAGCACCACCAAAAATAGAAAGACTGCTCTTGTTTGTCTTTGAAAGAATTAAATACAAGGTTTGGTCAATGAATCCCAATTTGCCATGAATGTTCAAATCTCTCATCCTCAAGTTCTTAAAATCAATTCTTCCTTGGCTCACAGTTTCTTATTTTATCTATTTTATCCGCTCCATCCTGACATGCTAGTTGCAATGGTTCCCTTTACAAGTTTCCCAAGGCTCTTCATGTACTAAGCAGTGAATGTTATTATGTAATGTAATGTAATGTAATTATGTTATTAGCACCCAAGTTAAAAATTTGGTTTAATATGGAGGTTCATGAAATTAAAGTTCTTGTGTGGATGTAGCATTGGATATGAAAACCAACAAAAAGCTGCAGTGATGTTAAAATGGTCACCTGAATCTCCTGAGGTTATCTTTTGGGGACTGGAAACTTCCATTCACAAAGGAAGACATCAGAAATTATTTTAAAAATACTCATAATCTATAAATAAATGTTATATTGGGAAAACAGATTAAAGCTGTTGTATCCTAACTTTTACACAATTTTAATAAAATAAACTTCATACATTTTAAACACATGCAAGATTATTCTTCAGGGAGTGTTTCAAAACTACGTTTAGGGAATGTTCTGGAAAGAACCATACCTCAGAATTTTGCCAAACTCTTGTAATGTACAAAGATCTCAGGATTCAGAATTAAAATAATTTTCTGTCAAATTTTCAGTCATTTCCCTCTGTCTTAAATAAATGGGCAAGTCATGAGTAAATGTCAGTGTACAAAAACACCTTTATTTTCAATTGCAGGTAAAACTGATAAAAGAATATGGGAAAATCTGCGGGGAAAAAATGGCATTCAACAGATGCAGTTTATTATTTCCCTGAATTACTCCACTTCATGGAATGTGAGAAATAGCAAATGTTGGAACTACGGAGATGTATGTGACCATAGAAACTGTGCCAATGTGTGAAAAAACTTTGATATAATACCAGTATAATAAGGTCTTCAGGTGACAGTTTGAATACCAGCAGCTAAGGATGTTCACCTTATGTCTAAATAAATGTTAGAGTAATAAACAAATTTTAAAGATTTTACTTGCTAAAAAGCAATTTCTACAGCAAATTATAGGCATATCAGAGGAATAAACCGCTAAATTTCCAATGGAAGCCTTTCACTTTTAAGTCACAATTTTGATTTTTTATGATGATGACTTTATCCAGCTTTCAGAGATATCTTCTATTCTTCACCACCTTTTCAAAATGATAGAAATTGGCCTTGAAAGGATGCCATCTATCTCTTTCAGCACCTTAGTTGTCTTTCATTGGGTGTCATAGACTAGTGTATGTCAATTTTTTCAAAGTAGTACCAAATAGATCTTTATTTACAGCTAGTGGTTCTTCTCCTGGACTCTTTTTCCCTAAGCACCGGGCTCTAGAAGACCTTGTTGGTGAAGACTGAAACAAAGAATGAAGAGAGCATCTCAGCCTAATACAGCATCCAAGGATGCATCACGAAGAGGTTGAGTACTGGGACTGTTTACCTGTTTACCCTGGAGAAGAAAAAACTTCCAGGGATCTTATCAATGTGTGTGAGTAGCTGGTGGGGGGAATAAATAAGACAGAGTAATTTTCTCCTTCATGTTATCCAGAGGCAGGACAAGAGACAATGGGCACAAACCAAAATGCAAAAAAATTTCTTTTAAGCTTTTTTACTGTGAGGATGTTTGAACCTTGGAACACATTGCCCAAAGATGCAGTCATGTTTCCTTGGAGATGCTCAAAACTGACTGGATATGGCCCTGAACCCCCTGCTCTAGCTGATCCTCCCTGTGACTCCATGTGTTGTACCAGATGACTTATGGGTGCCCCATTCAAACCTCAACTAGTCTGAAATTGTGTGGTTCTGTGACAGATACTGCTTAATAAATTCACATTCCCAGACATAATTACTAGAGTTTGTGATAAAACAACATTCATGCATTTTTTACTCTCATTTTTAATTTTTATAAATTTATATTATATAAAAATAGATGTATTTGTTGACATATGGGAATAAGTACTTTAGAATGGCCACATGCTTAAAGTCTATGTAACAGAATGGTGGATGATAGCATATGGACACTACCAGCATATCCTTTAGTGAAAGAAAAGACAAGACTTCTGCATGAAACTTACTTTTAAACATTTCTTACTCTGCTGCTCTCCAAGACCCTTCATCTGTGCACTTGTTCATGACTGCAGCATTCTAACACCTGATGTAAGGCAGGCGGGAATTTTTATTCAGCAGATATGTAAATTTTATGTTGATGAAGATTTTTACAGTGCATGTCTGGAGATGTCTGGCTTGTACTTTTCAAATTCCCATTGCAGACAGAGTCTTGCTGAGCAGAGTAGTCTGCTTTAATCTTGGGCTCAGCAATTTGCCAAGGATTACATGATTTAGACTGCATTCATAAGTAAATCAGGACCTGATGAGACCCTTTCACTTTATATCACTTAGAAGAAGGAGGCAAAGGAGATCTAATGTTGTATGAAGCTAAGTCCATGTATTTGGAAAGCTACAGACAAAATTCTTACTATCTTTTGAAAAGTATCCTATGATAGTGGTAGAGGGTAGTAAACAAGGTCTGCAGAACAGAGGTATGAAAAAAAAGCAGGTGAAGAAGATGCAGAGATGTCTGAAACATATTTTTATTAAGATGTTTGTTGGGACAGCGGGAAATAATTTTTTTTTTTTTTTTGCTGTGCATTTTCAATAGAACTAAAAAAATTAATTACATGGCATTCTTTGAAATGATTCATAAACAGCAGTAGGCAAGGTAAAAACGATGGGTTTGGATTTACGCAGAAACTATGCAAAAACAAACCAATTTGCAACAAATATGTCACAACAGGGGCAAACTGCTGCTGGAAAAATTAACTTTTATTTGAAAAATTAAATCATACAAACAGGTGCACACATTCTGTAGTATGAAAGTCACTGTAGTGTCTCTCTGCAGGACTTTTCTTCATGATTCATAAACCTTTGTACATATATACAAGTGATGTATAGTACAATAGTTGGAAAAGATTGAAAGAAAAGTTGTCAGAAATTAACAGCTTAAAGCTGTGTGAGATGTCTGAGGTTTAAAGAATAGACTTAGTGACAGAATTCTAGCTTTGCAGAGTAGTGGGCAGCTGAGATGTTTTACCCTGTATGGAATGGGCATTACCAACCAAAGACAATTGGCTGTGTTGTTAGTTGAGTTTCTTGACGTCCTATAATGCCAGGATTGTCACTGCTTCTGGCAAGAGTTTCTTTTGAGCAGTACCATGGATTTTTATATATGACAAACTTTATGGTTCTGTCAGCACTGTTGGTTCAGCCACTTGCTAGGGCAGCTGATGTGCTGTGAGAATATTGAGTGCTGAAGAATTCTGTACATGTCTACATTTATTTTCTGTGAATAGCAGGGTTGGTCTGTAGCACAAACTGATCTATTCTGGAAATACAAAATAATATATACACAGTCTTAAATGTGAAAGTAAGATACCACAACACAGACCAACTCTGTGTACTCAGCTGCTCTCTAAGATTGTTGTAGATTCCTATACCTAACTTGCAGTTTTGACTGCTAGAAATTCCATGTGTTCCTGAAATATTTGGTTTTTGTTTTAACAAGCTCTTGTCTTCTTTCTCAAACTATTCACCCATTTTCTTTGCTGATGGACAGACTCTCTGCATAGCAGCCTGGCAAGTATCTTAGGAATTTTTGGCTTGTGCACAATATCCCACAGAAAGTTGTTCAGTAGATTATAATGCAATTTGGTATTTGGTTCCAAATCTGTGAAAAACATGGTAAAAACATGGTAAGTCATATAAGTCAAACAAGATTTTGCGAGGAGCAAGAAAACCATCTTGTTTGAGTGCAATTAAGATGACTTGCTGGAATCAGTAGTTTCACTATTCAGTGCTTTAATGGTATATTAGCTGGTGATAAACTTGACAAAATTTGAAGTGTTTATTCAAAATATATGATATGAGACTGTTACATCTGTCTACACAGCTGATCCTATCTTTGGTGTTCCTGAATAGTCTTGCTTTGTACCTCACTGTTGAGATGTCAATTTTCATTTCTAGATATTTCTCCAAAAGTGCTCTGTACTACCCTAACTCTCATTGGACAGGTATCTAAAAATAGATATTCTATAAACTCTACAGGCCATGCAGAAAATGTTGGTTTGCTAACTCATTTCAAAACGGTTTGCTTTCTCTCTAGGTCTAAGGGAGGATCAGGAGAAACAGAAGCTTTATAGTTCCATTAAGAGTCTTCTCTGGAGGCATTCAAGGCCAGGTTGGGTCAGGCTCCGAGTAACCTGGTCTAGTGGTAAGTGGAAGAAGGTAATATTTATGGTCCCTTCCAATGCTTACCATTCTATCATTCTACAATTCTATGATTTTCTAAACTATTTTCTCTGAGAGATAAGTAGCTACAACAGTATTTCCTGTCCTTCAATTATTATTTCATCAGTCTAACAGGACATCAGAGCTGAGGTACCATTTTGGATGAAGACAACACAAGTGTGATTATTGAAATACTACAAATGATATTTTAAAGCACCTTTTCAGTCATACAAACTTTCTTGTATATAGATAAAAATGGTGCTTTTGCCAACAGATATATTAGGAAGATGTATTTTCCCAATATGCAAATGTTCTTCGATACACTGCAGTCTTTCAAGAAAACAAAATTTCAGGAAATCTCTGACTTATATGAGTATGAGGGAAGTGTTTGTATAATTTGCAGTAAACACTGTGTGGTTATAAAGACATACAAACTGTTCACTGCAGAAAGAAAGCAGAAAATGGAAATGCAGATAACACTGAAAAACTGTGTTAATGGAGGCAGTTTTCATAACTGGTATTGAAAATAACAACAAAAAATATTCAACTACCAGTTAACATAGACAAAAGTTTCTGCAGTTTAAGGTAGACTATGATGTTGACTGATACACAATTTGCCTGAATCTAAGCATAGCTGGGCTTGATAATACTTGATAATAAATCTTGGTTTGGGTTGTTTCTATAATATGAACTCACACAGGTAACATTTCCATGCACATTTGGTCATATGCATGTTTTCCAATACCAAGACTGAACACAAGGAGTATAGAAAGCAAAAAAGCCATAATTTTTTTCAAAATTCACCCCTCATATAAACAGAAGTCCGAGCAGCCACAGCTATATTTAAAACAAACTAAGCAAAGACTGAAGACAAGATTTTTTTTCCTTCTTCAAGAAGTGTATTTACATTGCTTTTTCTTTCAGATTTCCATTTAAAGAAATGCCATTCTAAATGACATAATCTTTTGAGGCAGAACATTTGCCACTTTTTAAACAATAACCAGTGGAACAGAGACAGCATGTGTAAACGTGAGCCACTTATTTTTCCTCATTTAGCACCTAGTTTCTTATACAGAGTATAGAAACAAAAGTAGTTATGCAAGGGACAAAACAGAATTTGTTGAAGGTACATATATTGCAATAATTTGCACCAGAGTCTAGTTCATTAATTCCATTGAACTTTTTATAATCTCCTGCTAATTTCTCTGCTTTTTTTTTCCTTTTTTTTTTTTCTCTTGGTAATATAAATTCATTCTCTACCCAGAGCTAAGAAGCTAAAAAGATTTAGGTCATGATTAAATGCTCCAGTACCAACGACTATCAGTAGACGTAAACCTATGAAAAGGATTCAGTTTCTCAGTTAACTATGAAGATAACAGAGTCCACAGCTTTTTTTTTACTCATTTTCAAGACATTGAGTGAAAATAGCACCATTCCATAGTTTCTACATCTAGGAAGTATAGATGTACACAGCCACTTCTGTCTTAAATTTACAGTAGGCAGAGCACACTAGCCACTGCGAAGAAAATTGACTCTACCTCAGCCAAAACCAGCACAACTGGATGTCAAATAATGGCCTTACAATAAATGTATTTTCTTTAAGTAATTGAGAATGAGGTGTTTGTCTACAAGGGGTTTGTCACTAAGTTGAAACAAGCTGCATTAAACAGAATGCTCACAGCTTAATCACAGATTGATAAAATGCCTATGTCTTAACCACTCTCACTGATAAGGACAAATCAAAATCACATTTATTCAGTTATTATTACTGAATACAATTTCCTCAGTGTATTAAAATGGGCTTAGTAAAAAAAATATATATATATATTAAAAAAGCATAATTCTCTCAAGTTGCGTACACTATTAAGATGGGAATCAGAAGCAGACACGATAAACAATAAAAAACTGGCAAATCATATATTTAAACACATAGAAATTTCTATCTACATAAACAATCCTTTTGTATGGGCCAACACATGCACAGTAGATAGCATCTTAATCCTGGGTTACTTTTAAATTCTAGGATTATAAAAGAAATTTGCAAGAATGAGGCGCTTAAACCATGTCCATATATTGCTGACTCTAAAAGTAGAAGAAACAGATATGGCAGCTACCCATTGCTAGAAAGCATAGAGGTATGCACATTGATAACCCCTCTTCAGTCTGAAGGGAGTGTTTTTCTTCAAATTTCACTTCTTCCAGATTCCCCAAATGGCTGAATGGGCCAGAGGATTAATGTTGAAAGAAAGGACTATGTGAAAAGATGACTCCTAAGCTTCATGTGCAGGGTGATGACAACTCTCTGTTCAATTTCTTAATCTCTTTCCACATTTTTCTAGATACAGATGCTGTATTAAAAATATAATCATATTGTAAACTCACAGTCCTGGTCATGTTCTGGCTTCAACAGGAGATACTTACCCTAATTATGTGAAAGATATTCTGTTGTATTACCAAAGATATGAAATCTGCATGGGCTGTTCGGCCTCTGCAGTCCTGAATCAAATCAAAGCTTAGTTGGAGTAGGATGCATGGTGATTTCACAAGTTAAAATATTAAAATATTGCTAGTTCTTCACATATAACAAGAAATTGCTTCAAAACACCTTGCACTTTTTCTTTCTTTAGTAGGAACTGTCACTTGGCTTCTGCCATGAAAAAGTTTTACTGGAAAAAAACTTCCATGAGTACAATTTGTGAGAAATACTGATGAGATGCAGATGCAGTCCTTGCTTGACCTAGGAGACCTCCAGATATATTTTATGGGGATTAGCTAGCTGTACCTCAGCCTTGAGGATTTATGAGTGTTGCCTAGGAACAATTCTGTTTATTTATTTNTGGATGTCAAATAATGGCCTTACAATAAATGTATTTTCTTTAAGTAATTGAGAATGAGGTGTTTGTCTACAAGGGGTTTGTCACTAAGTTGAAACAAGCTGCATTAAACAGAATGCTCACAGCTTAATCACAGATTGATAAAATGCCTATGTCTTAACCACTCTCACTGATAAGGACAAATCAAAATCACATTTATTCAGTTATTATTACTGAATACAATTTCCTCAGTGTATTAAAATGGGCTTAGTAAAAAAAATATATATATATATTAAAAAAGCATAATTCTCTCAAGTTGCGTACACTATTAAGATGGGAATCAGAAGCAGACACGATAAACAATAAAAAACTGGCAAATCATATATTTAAACACATAGAAATTTCTATCTACATAAACAATCCTTTTGTATGGGCCAACACATGCACAGTAGATAGCATCTTAATCCTGGGTTACTTTTAAATTCTAGGATTATAAAAGAAATTTGCAAGAATGAGGCGCTTAAACCATGTCCATATATTGCTGACTCTAAAAGTAGAAGAAACAGATATGGCAGCTACCCATTGCTAGAAAGCATAGAGGTATGCACATTGATAACCCCTCTTCAGTCTGAAGGGAGTGTTTTTCTTCAAATTTCACTTCTTCCAGATTCCCCAAATGGCTGAATGGGCCAGAGGATTAATGTTGAAAGAAAGGACTATGTGAAAAGATGACTCCTAAGCTTCATGTGCAGGGTGATGACAACTCTCTGTTCAATTTCTTAATCTCTTTCCACATTTTTCTAGATACAGATGCTGTATTAAAAATATAATCATATTGTAAACTCACAGTCCTGGTCATGTTCTGGCTTCAACAGGAGATACTTACCCTAATTATGTGAAAGATATTCTGTTGTATTACCAAAGATATGAAATCTGCATGGGCTGTTCGGCCTCTGCAGTCCTGAATCAAATCAAAGCTTAGTTGGAGTAGGATGCATGGTGATTTCACAAGTTAAAATATTAAAATATTGCTAGTTCTTCACATATAACAAGAAATTGCTTCAAAACACCTTGCACTTTTTCTTTCTTTAGTAGGAACTGTCACTTGGCTTCTGCCATGAAAAAGTTTTACTGGAAAAAAACTTCCATGAGTACAATTTGTGAGAAATACTGATGAGATGCAGATGCAGTCCTTGCTTGACCTAGGAGACCTCCAGATATATTTTATGGGGATTAGCTAGCTGTACCTCAGCCTTGAGGATTTATGAGTGTTGCCTAGGAACAATTCTGTTTATTTATTTCAGTGCATACTCAGTCATTGAAACAAGCCACTGGCAGCTAGAAAGAAAAAGTGTTCTCAAATTACTAGTGATGCATTCTCAAGAGATGGAGTGGATCCCTAGCCATAGTCTTTAGTGCTGTACATTGTGCAACTCTTTCCTCTTGTAGGCTATGAAAATATTTCCTTTGATGTATAATGGTTTTGTGTCTGTGAGTCTGCATGGAATTTTTCTACAGTTTTCTATTGTTTTTTTATGTCTCAGAGGATGCCATCAAGGAGGCAGAATACACTTTTTTATTTAATCAACCATCCCAAGCCCCTTGCTTGGTTTCCTCTTTCCCCATGCTCAGCTCTCCTGTTTAGATACTCTTCCTCAAGAGTGCCATCTAAGTTGCATTCTTTACCTGCAATGATTTATCAGCAGCTCTAACACCTTTAAAATATGGAGAGTACATAGAAAACATACTAACGGGAGAAAAGAAAAGGAGAAGGGCATGACAGAAACACGCAGAGACTTTGGAAAATATTCAAAAGTAAAACTAGGCAGAAAAAATATACAATTCCTAGAGGAAAATAATATGTCTGGGAGAAAAATATACAGAAAGGAACACAGATAGACTCTGGCAAAGAGACTGCCTCTGATAATCTGTCTGATCTTGTTTCTTGCAATCTTATATGTTGCAGGTTCAAGAGAAGCACAGTGTTAATGAACTCAAGCAGAAGAGGAGGGTTGTCTAAGCCCATGAGTGTGAAAGAAGTCTATCTATCTAAATATCTTTATTTATAGTTAGTTTAGGTACCTGCCAAATGTATTCCTTACCTCTCAATAATATTTCATTTGTGAACATACAGTCTGCAAACTGAATGCAGGACTGTAAAAGTTTCTGAGTGCAGACATACTTGTTAGGGTGTCTGGCCATAGAGCACTTGGGTAAAGTGCCTGAGTCTGATAAAAATTGCTTGTCATTAAATGAGACAAAATATGGACTTATTGCCACAAATCCTGCCCAGAGAAAAAGCCTGCAACCAGATATCAATGCTGTCAGTATAATGCTGCAGCAACTTCAATGCTGTCAGTATATGCTGTAGCAATATGGCATGGGCTGCCTGGGTCCTGTGCCTTACAGGTATTTCCTGATGGGTAATAGTATCTCCTAAACACTTGAGAAATCTAGGATAAAGGGAGTGCTTCATGTCATTGAGTGAATGGTGGAGTTGAGAAAGGTGGCAAGGTGGCCTGTGGATGCCAGTCAAGCAGTTCCACTACTGGGAGTCACAGCCACCTTCTGGAGGGGAGCTTGTGAGAAAAAAAGCAGCTCCAGGAAAATGGGAAGGGACTGTGTGGGGGGCTTCTACAGTGGCAGATGGGAGCAACGGAACTCCAGAGGATCAAGCAACCTATAGTTGGACTATCAATACTGATATTTCACTTGGCAAGAAAGAGGGAGTTAGGAGACTGCTAGGTTCAGAGATAGGCAGCTCTACTAATTGCTTCTTGCCATGGGTGTTCAGCCAGAAGTTGAGCATAAAAGATCCCTGGTAGTGGCAAAGTAAGCACTAACTTTTGAGTTTCTCATTTTCCCAGAAAAATACAGGTTTTTTAATGAACTCTCTTCCTGCTGGTGTCCTTCAGCCTCACTCCTTACACAAGCAGCATGTCCGGCTCTACCAGACTGCATCTTCAGGGTATCCCCTTTCTCTTCTCAGTCAGTCCTATCTTTCCAGGTTACACTGAGTTTAGGGCCAGAATCAATAACATAGGTAAGGCATGAATAATTTATATCACTAGGATCAGTTTTAGTCTCCCACAGGAGCCTATGAGAGTGATCATTTTGTAAACTCATCTCTCAGGTTTGTGTACTCACTCTGCCACTTCACAACAGCCAGAGTCACAAGACAACCTATACTTCTTGAAACTTGTATTGCAGCTGTCTTTGCTTTGTCAATAAAAAATTGATTCTGCAGATGGGTCTTATTGATATTGTAGGAAGTTTAGACACATTATTTTTTCTTTTTACTTTCCTCCTTGAATTCAGTTCTAAAATACCTATGTAAAATCTCCTGTTATATGAAACAAAATATATTTGGCCTAATTCTAGCTATATTTCATTTGGATTTATAGTTGTTAACTGTCTTCTGTTAAATAAGTGCTGATTTACATTACCTTGAGTAAAACTTCACCAGCCATTATGCCAGGCTGCAAAAATATCCTCTAAAATCCCTCTCAGGTATTGCAAAGTTAACCCACAGCAGCAGACAGGTTAGACAATCTGACTCATGTTAACAAGGAATTTTTTTCCCCCATCTATTTAATAGCTCATGAAGTTTAAAAGCCAGGTTCCTCAATTACTTTTTGCATTTCAACCAATTCATTCTGGTAGCATCTCCCTGTAAAAATGAGATAACATGCTGTAAAGATAAAAGTGTGTCAATGTGCACTTTACTGAATGTCTGCATTGTGGGGGTTCTGCATGTCAGAGCTGCTCTGCTATTTGAAGATGACTTGAAATAAGCCCTTTAATTGTTCTGCACATCAAATACTCTGGAAATGTAAAAGAGGGGCTTAGACTGCCAGTAGTTGGTTAGCTCACAGTGTATTGTCTCCAGTCTAATTTCTTTAACGTGCATGGTGATAGCAATGGCTAAAATTTGTCTCCTGTCATGTGTCAATACATTTCAACAACAGTTAATAACTGATTGTTGGAAAGTTTTCTTGTATTTCTTTCTTGAATATAGAATCGCTAAAGCAGCGTCAGGGTATTTTAGCATAATATCTCTCAGGTCATTTGTGGTGCCCATTTTTGCATGAAACTCCTTTTCCCCATCTCTGGCGGACATAAGAAGTTCACAGTGTTTATAGAGAGGAAAAACATTGGGAAATCGTTCCAGTGTGCTGCAGGCTTTCTGAGAACAGATGTCAGTTAGACATAAAAAAACCCTTGGCTCAACTGAGTTTACCTTATAGACATCCTTGGGCTATTAAAAAAACAACCTTGACTTCTGTTCCTCATCACACAGAATTAGTTTGCTGTTGACTTCATGCTTGATCTAACACCGCTGAATTTAGTAGTCCTATGCCAGGGATGAATTCGGCCCTTGGTCTTTAAAGCAATCTTTCCCCTTGTGTGTAACAAAAACACCATATGGTGAGCCCTTGGCTTGGTGTCTATAGCTCAGCTTGCTATCACTCCTTTGTGATGCTGTTGCTGGAAAAGGTTAGAGTCTGCAGATCTGGTTCAGTCAGTTCAAAATCTGCAGCAACAACAGAGGCTGAAAAAGGAGTTAACAGAGAGCTTCATCCATACAAGTCCTCCTGCTCATACTCCAGAGGCTTTACATCATACAGGTTGAATTGTTTATTGTTTATGAAATAATAGACTTGAGATGCATGCAGAATCAGAACAACAATCCTCTTCTTAAAACTGTTCAATTATTCCTGTGGTTCAGTCAGTGAGATATCCCTCCTAGGTACTTGGAAAAGAAGCAGTGCCTGGATAAGCTCCCCTTCACACCATCTCAAATGAAGACCTTTGCCATAGAATGTGGTCACCAGTGGCACAGCAAGGAATTAGGGAGCAGTGAAGCAGCTTTGTCATAGTGCACAATGTATTCACAAACAATCTGAAGGTCTTCACTCAAAAATTCTCCTCCCTGTGTTGAAACTGTAAGCCAGGAAAGTACAGTTACATCAATATATCTGCTGAATTTAATTGTCCAAACTGCTTTTTCCCTATACTGGCAAAAACCTGCATTTGCATATTGCAAACTAGGTGGAATTGTAATTTGACCATGCCAGTTTCTTCAAAACCTGTCCAGTGGTTTCCTCCCTAAAACCATATCCAGCACAAACCCTGTGCCATGAACTGCACAGCTGCACCTCTGCCTTTTGCCACCAGCCTTGTAGCAGGTTTAGCTCCTGTTTGGTCTGTTTTGCCAACCTTTGACTTGCTGTTTGTCTCAAGCATGTCTCCAGTTTCTCTGCAGAGCTGCATGTGGAAAATAGCTTGCAGATAAAAAATGTCAGTTTGATGCTTTCAGTTCTCTCCCTGAAGCTGTTCTAACACATTCAAAAGACTTCCACTGTTGGGTATCAAAATACTAAATTAAGATGGATTTGTGTACAAAGAATTCAAACACCCTATATATAAAGAATGATATTGTTTTATCCAAAGTTTTGGGAAGTGTTGGATTTCTTTTGCAAATAAATTAATTAGTCTTTAGCTTGAAAATCAATCCTTTAGGAACTTTTCATGCTGTTTCCAATCATGCATTTGTCTCAGTTAAACTCAGAAACAGAGAGACAGCTCTTCAAACTTCTTCTGTATCATTAAAATTCACAGGGCATTTATGGAAGAAGAACCATTAAAAGATTTATTTCAATGTTACTGGTGGGGTTGCTTTCTCTTGTTTTTAATAATTGATGGTTCTTTTTCCTGCAGAATGAGTATATACACTTGCAGTATGGCACAGAGGAAAATTCACAAAGCATGGATGAGCTGAAAAGGTGCTACCTCTCCTGGGTCCCTCCTCTTTTGAGGGGGAGAGGCAAACTTTTCTGAAGAGCAATTCTAGAATAAGAGCCCATTTTAAGGCATATAAATCTTCTCCCAAAGGAGCTGTCTCTGTCAGTTGACAACAGGCCTGGAGGTTAAAATCTCCAGTACTAAAGTCAGCCTTTGTGGACATCCATTGAAGGGCTTTTTACTGAACAATCATCTACTTTCTATTTCACAGATTTCTGCCTCATTGGGTGCACTGAAGGGAAGAACAGGCTGTGTCAGTACTTATTTATTTTTCCTGCCAGCCTCTCTGTCAACCTGTGGTCTTTTGCTTTATTTACTGCCAACTGTTCAGATCCTACTCCGAGTGCAGAAAACATATCATTTTCCAATCCAACTGTGAGACGAGAGGGTAGGATTCTTCTCCTTTTACTAATCAGGACATGAAGGGCAGTGAAATTACAGACATAAAAGAAAACTAGAAACACCTTGAGACACATGAGCAGGGCTTGAATGTTCAGAGCAGAGCTCCTGTGGCTGGGGCAGTAGCTGATAAACATAACGGAGTTTTATTCTCTGTATGAACCAGTACTAGTGGAGGATGAGATCCACAATTTCGCAGAGGATTTTCCAGCTTCGATGGCTGGTGTGTCTCTGGCATGTGTGGGTCCATTTCTTCACTTGGAGAGATGCTTCACCCTGCTCTAGGTCTGCATCTCCCTGTCCCTTTAGCTTGTTCCTGCAGGACACCAGTCCTCTTATGAACTCCTGAGTTGCTCTCTCTCTCTAACCCTGAATGCCATACCCTTGTCTGCAGATCTTTATTCAACTTATTGCATCCTTTGTTCATCTCTTTGCATGTGTTCACTATTTTCAGCTTTGCTGTCCTAGTTTCACTGTATATTTCCCTCTCCCAGCATACTTCTTGCTCATCTAGGTCTTTTGCCTTGTAAGGCTGCATTACCCCATTTCACAGGCTGTTGTGCTTTCTCCTGGGCTCCAGCAAGAGCCACACTTAGAGCAGTGGAAGAGCATAGACCTATTGCTCATAGCAGTCATAAGTAATAATTTCAATAAGTAAAAATTCCTATTTCAGAGGTAATTTGCACGCTCTTCAGAAGGAAGAACACTTGAAATGTGAAAAGCAGTAAGGATGTTTTTGTGGACTAGTAGGTTGATCATGCTTTTTGGGCATTCTTTGAAACAGATGCTTTCTTGAGACAAAGCAGGAATATATTGGAAGGCCTTATTCCACAGAGTCTTGGTCTCAACGGAACATAAACCAATTACTAGTCCTTGCTACTATTGTTGGAAACTTTTTAAAAGAAACTTTCTAAAAGAAATTCTGTCTGAAGTGCATTTGCTGACATGGAAAATTTTAGCAGCGACAGCTGAAATTTGACAAACTGGTAGATAATTGAATGCAGGATCTTATACAGAAAGTGTTAGATGGCAGCCGTTTTTATGCTTATATTCCTACTCAGCTCCATTTATAATGTGCCACTTTTCAATTGCTACAGTAATGGATGAGAAAAATATTATTCAACTTTTCATCGTTTTCTTGCAATTATAAGTGGAATAATTACATTATTAAGTGTATCAAACTTTTCACATAAAATGTGTTGGTGGGTTCAGGATATTCTTATTTAGCTTTTAATGACAAAATGCATAACACTATTTTGGACTGAAATAATGAAAAAAATTTAAGTTATTATGAATATGTGTTAGTTTTGTACTCAAGTCCTATTCTTTTTTTACATTTTGTGTTGCTTGATTTTACACATAATAATGTGTAAACACTGTTGAAGAAAAATTGTGTTAGCAGGAAAAAACAGGTTATTCTTTTTAAGGTAATTATTTTGTTGAGTCAACATAAACTGCTTGCTCTTTCTCCAGACTGCTGCAACTCATAGGAAGATTATGAGTCACCAAGCAGCAGACCTCCATAAACAGAATAGGAAATTGGATTTGTAAGAGCTTTTCCATTTAGGCATGAAGTTGTTTTAAAACCAGAACCATTGTTTGAATCTTCATGTAACTATTGTAATATAATTACAACTAATAAAGAAAGTTTAAAGGGCTATTTGGGTAGAACAGATGAAATAGTCAGATATAAACCCCATGTTTAGCAGAGGAAGTAGCTGTTTAGCTGGAAGGGCTTGTATCCCTATTTCATTTCTTTTCCATGACACAAGAAGACAATGTTCAGCCTTAACCAATACAGAATAGACAATCTTGAAGAAGCCCTGAGGTATTTTGTTTCAATACTCTTTCTTTAACAAATGCAAACTGGCACTCTCCAGTAACTGTGTGTGTGCAAAAACGCAGGCTGGGGCTTTTCCTCTGACTGCAGAAACTATGGAGTAATCAACCGAATACTCCACAGAGCTCCTACCCATCTGCCATATGATACAATTTAATAAACTGCATTTTTTGTAATCCCCAGACAAAATTTGCACATCTGTTAGCTGCATTAGCCACCTGGGCTTGTAATAATATTTCTGAAGTATTTTAAAATAAATGTGTTTAAAATAGTTAGTGCATTTCTTTGAAATTGTCTATCAGAAAAATGTATTCTTGAAGTCTGAGTTTGTAGTGATTTGAACTCAATTTTCTCACCTTCAACTGCTCTCAAGCAACAGGATAACTCCTGGGAATCATGAGCATAGATATTTATAAGCTACAGGAAATGGATATAGACAGTACTTGTTTCTCCTCCTGTGGTAATATCTCTAGGTTTTCAACTATATAGGCAAAAAAATAAAAAAGAATGCTTACTTGCACCATATTTATCAGCCTTTGAAATGAACTTCAGGTTTAGCACTGCTTACAGTTGCAGAGTAGTGCTTACTCACGATGGGAGCACAAGGTAGTTTGTCTTGCACAAGATACTAACTTTTCATTTCTTTATTTGTGGCAGGGACTCTGCACACTACAGCTGTATTTGCTTTCTGTGAAGCAGGACTCTAGGTCTGTCCTTGTCAATGGTTAAAAATAGCTGAGAAGACAGATGTTTCTTTAATGTGAAAGCAGAAAACAGAGCTGGGGCTATAACTTGTCCTACTGACATTAGCAGACAATTACCTAAGTTTCTGAAACTCATGTGTGTATTCTGCCTTTGAGATGCTCAGTAATAGTGATGAAAAGACACATGATGTAGTTTTTATGCACAGCAGTACAGAAAACATATGCATGTTACAGCAGAGCATCCAATGGCTTTTGTATTTCTAGTACAGACATTAGTACATACATGTTTTATTGAGAAAGAGTATTTAATTCCTAAGACATCAGAAGAGTGCAGGGTCACTTCATTCTTTTTATCTAATCATTGAGTGTGAAGAAGAAACATCTAGGAGTTTTAACTCAGTATCATTGAAATATCATTTTCTTAGATAGTGTTCTTGGGAAGTTAAATTTTGTCTTTATTATATACTTTACACAGTTTCCACAAGGCGTAAATGATTATTAATAGCAGATCTTGCACATTTAATGAACACCTGCTATGCAGTGTGGGTCAGAGTTTTTGATGAAACATTATGAAACACTATAATTAGTACAATTAGGCCTTTCAAAAAGCCGCTCTGTCTAGTAGAAAATCAGATTCCGAAACTTACTTTGTGGTTGTTCTACTACCCGCTGATTTGAACAGGTTTCCGGCTGTTTGGGAACCATTTATTAAATTGCCAGCTTTTCTGGAGAAGTGCTTAGCAGTAGTGGTCATAACCATGCAGAAATGTCCATATTTGATTAGGCCAACTGCCCATTTATGCATCTATCCTATCTTTGGCAATGGCTTATATGAAATAATTCAATGGGAAATGTGAGAGATTGCCTCCTATACAAGTACAAAACCTCATCCTTAATTGAAAGTCTCTTTTTGGCAGTCCTCAACTGAATTCCCTGCAAGCATGTGTTTGACATCTAAAATGGGTGGTTCTTGTCTAATTTAGCTCTCTACTTGCTTTTTTCTGACGAAAAATCTTTGTTCAAACATGCATTGTATGAACCAGCACTGCTATGCTGATGCCACGCTGCTAAATTTGGGTGTGACCTGCACATGACCTATGCACTGTCCCTGTCCTGCTTCATCTTTAATCTACCTCATTTATTGAGACCATCAGTTCTGCATGCAGAACAGCCAAAAAAAATCATCCCTTATACAGAAACCCCACATCTCTACATCTGTATATAGCAAAAATAATTAACAAGATTCTTCTTAAGTTTCGTAGCAAATTGGATTACTAAGATCATGATATTTATTTATTTATTTATGAGGGTTATTTTCAGCAATATTGGTTCCTTTCATGCAAAAGCTTTGATTTTGTCTAAGGTTTTTCTTTAAACCAAATTAACTTATACCAAATGTCACTACTAAGAAGGCAACGTTATCCCAATCTGAAATTATTTGCTTTACTTCTGAAATATTAAAATGTTGTTTGAAATGTTCAATCAAACAGTTTTAATAGGAATTTTTAAACCATTAATTCTGCAAAAAATGTTCATGTTACTTTTGAAATACTCTTCTGTAATGAGTTCTGAGAACTGGCCTTCTGTGTTTGCTTGTTGAACTGAAAAAAAAAGTTAATATAATATTTTGTTTTAGTCAAATAACATCCTTGGAATGTAACTGTGAAACCATAAAAGTCACAAAATATTTTTTTCACTGAAAACTGGTTAATTAGCTTATTTAGAGGATTAAATTAC
Organism: Rhabdornis inornatus; assembly: GCA_013397075.1. NCBI lineage: Eukaryota > Metazoa > Chordata > Aves > Passeriformes > Rhabdornithidae > Rhabdornis > Rhabdornis inornatus. Next base: position 157,906 of record VWZS01007262.1, read on the forward strand.
CTTTAATTTCAGTTTAAGACCTTCGAAAAACCTAGAAAAAAACTTTAAATTATCTTAAAGAAGATAATTTAATGCTGCCATTTATTAAATGAAATGTTGGGGTGGTATTTTAACAGAATTTACTGCAACTGCACTGTCTTCTAGTTTCATGACCTGCTGTTCTTCCAAATACTATGGCTAGTAGTGTTTTAGAAGCCCAAATTCTTGTAAATAACTAACTCTTCTGTTGATGAAAGAAATTTATCTAATCTTTTGGTTTACATTGTAGTAAGACTCATTTTCAAACCCCAGTTTTACTCATTTTTGCTTGAAGGACAAAAACCAGAAACCATTTAGCACAGAGTATGATACATAAAGCTGTGAGATTGCTGTGGGCAAGTTAATAATTAACTTTGAAATTCAGTTTGACTAACTTTTCCATGCACATTATGCAAAGTTATATTCAGATTCAGCAAATATTTCCAGCATGAGAAAATATTGGTGCAAAATAAACACATGGAAAGTTATCAACTCAAACATTGAAAATGTTTGCAAATACAGGTGAAGTTCTGCCTTATGCTTGTAGAAAATTCACTTTTCTTCAAAAATATGAAACTTGAAAGGAAGACATTTTTAAAGATAATATTAGTATATACCAGTTTCTGCAGTTTATTCTTGAGTCTTCTCTGTTCACAGTTTGACTAATAATTGCCAAATCTGAACTAAGAATATCTGTAATGCTGGTATTTTATGATTACAGTGTGATGCATGTAGACATTTTGTGTATGCCTGTATCATCTACACGATGTTAAGCAACATTTTTCCTTTCACATATTTTGGCTCAGGGAAAGCACTTGTTTTAGCAGGGTCAAAAAGCACTGCAGGCAGGATGCCAGCTCAGAATGAATCATTATGTTTACAATTTGGAGAAATCAGTTCAGTTTCCAATTTTAAAAGAAAAAAAAATTAAAATATTATGCTAAACTACCTAAAGACTCTAGCATTAGTTTCTTATATATGTTGTGGGCTCGAAGTACAGCAAATGAAATAAATCTATCCTCTTTCCACTTCCCAATCCCTATCATTGCTTCCTAACAATAATTTTCAAAATGATTGTCAAAATATTTCATATATTGCTGATATGACTTGGGAAAAAGCTAGTAAACAAAGGAGTGCTTTGATCAAAGACTCCTCTTGAAGAGAAGATGCAGTTTATTTGGAGGTTAATAATCTTGGAGTGCTTCAATACTTTAGATCTGCTACAGTGAAACTGTCAAAATATTTTTAATTTCAGAAGCCTTGACTTCAGAGAAGCAACTCTTACTGTCACAATGATCCATGACCTAGTTACAAACAGATGCTTCCTTTTTTCCTCACCAGTTCTCTTTTCCCTTCCCTTCCCTTCCCTTCCCTTCCCTTCCCTTTTACTTTACTCCTGCCATGGGATGGTTTAAGGAGGAGAATCACACCAGTGTCAAAAGGAGGGAGCATTGTTGGCCAGTACAAGTGCCAGTACAAAGGCTGGAGCTACCAGGGCAACCTGAGCTCCAGCTACACAGAGTAGAAATAGTACAAGTTCTGTACAAGTTGTGTGCAGCTGTGTTCTGTCACAAGTAATCTGTAATGAAAGCAGAGTAAGCTTTTTTCCTCAGTTCCTTTTCCTTCATTGGCCTTAGCCTCGTTTGGGAATTGCCCTAAGAACATGCATGTAACCACTTACATCAGAATAGTGTAGGTAAACCAAATTTAAAGTTCCTATGAGCTGAATAGCTTTACACACAAAATCTCAAAGCAGGAAGAAAAGTTATTCCATGTTTCAACGACCCAAGAAATGCTTTTTCTTTCAAATGAGTGGTTCAGGCAGAGAGTACTTTTCAGGGATCAGAAAAAGCACCAGAGATTGCTTTCATATACTATTTTCAAGTCACACCTGCTCACTATGAGGCAAGATGTCAGAAAATAATGAAGCAACATTATACATATTAAAGTTGCAAGATGGGAAATGGGAATCAGATCAAAGGTCTCTGAAAGAGGAAACTTAGAAACAAATGAATTTCTGACACTGAAGAGTGAATAGACTATCTTTGAAATTCTTTCTTCAGTCATTGGAGCATGGTAATGGGTTTTCTATTTCTTTTTTTTTCCTTCATCTTATTTTTTTAAACATCTCATACGACCGAATTAAATATTACAAACAAAAAATTCAGTAGAGCTACTGCTGTAAATTTTCCACAAAGCAAAAAATATTACACTGGTATCTTACATACAGATGTATATACTTAATGTATTTTACTGACCTCAATATGTGTTCTGGGTAAAACTACAGAAAGATTGCCACTTCACATATTAATCTCTGGGAATTTACACTGTAGTGGTGGATTTCAGCTGTATGTTCCCAGACTTGCTGCCTTTTGGGAAGTGCAGCTCTTTGCAATTTTTGCTTTTGAACCCCTATATAGAATTCAAACATGGTGATGCAAACTAGTGTGAGCACTTGCAAAAGAGATCAGTACAGCCTACTAGGGAGTCAGTCAAAATTTTCCAGGATATTCTCATGTTGGGCTGCTGTAGCCCACGTGGTAGGGGCTGTCACCATCAAAAGCAGGGAGCTCATTTCTCTGAAATGAGAAGCTGTAATTGGCATTGCAGCTGCTGCTGCACTGGCAGGCTCAGCCCAGGTGATCAAAGCCAGTGAGTGAGTAGGAGCTGGAACTGGGGGAAGCAGCTCCTGCCCTGACCCAGAGCACTGAGCTGGCTGCAGACACACGATTGACTCCAGGTGAGGCTGGGGCCAAGCAATGAGTTCTCACATTTTGAGCACTGTTGAACTTCCATGTCACCCCAGCACAGAGCATGCTCCTTTCATTTTCACCAGTGCTTTCAGCTACTCTCTACAGATGCTGTAAATCCTGCCCTGCACTGAAAATAGCCCTCTCTTCAGTAATTTTTTCTGTAAACATCACAAGATCATAGATGAAACCTTGAAAAGGTGTCTCTTTTTACCCTGTATTAATTCATTGATATTCTATTCATATTTAATGTAAAAGGCAAAATATTTCCCCTGAATCTTTGGTCAATTAACTTTTCAATGTTCTTAAATAATCCTTTGCCAGAAACATTAATGCTTAGAGTAATGAAAATTGCTTCCCAAATCCACAGGGTGTTGAAAGTCTTTGGAAAATAAGATATAACAAAGAATATTAGAAAAGAAAATATAGATATGAGCTTATTTCTTTACTGAAAAGTCAGACCTGCGAGTCAAAGTGAATTTAAATAATTGTTTTCCATTTTTTAACAGACTTCCAAGAAAGACTATTGTTTCTTTTGACATAGTAAAACAATTCTGAGAACAGGCAATCTTATTTGAAATGACTGTGTAGGTGTCATGCTTAGCTAATCATGAAATGTCATTTTCAAAAACATTAATGTATTCCTCTTAGAATGGGAGGCAAAGTAATGCACTTTGTAAATGAGATCAGCATTCATTAAGCCTAGAGAAATACTATTCACTGGCTGCACCATAATGCTGGTTCCTGTCTTCTAGTAATAAAAGCTGTCATGCTTCCTCCTATGAACTGCTTGAAGGCTGAGGACAGATAAGATGAACAAACAATAAAACCCACACATAACTCCTACAAACAAACAACACTCCTGCAAAGAGAGAGTAAAGCTGTAATAGCAGATTATAGAAATTCAAATACAACAATGGAACTAAACTTCCAAGATGGGTTCCACATTCTAAAAAATTGTTCTTATATTCACATCTTACCCAGGTCAATTGGATAGGGGGATTTGTAGTACTCCTCATGGAATATCCAAGCCTGGAAAGTTGCATTGGGATAATCTCTAATCAGCTTTTAGAATGAACAAAATATATTCTGAACCTGTTGTGTAAATCTAATTAAACAGTACAGCTCTTTCTATTGCATGATGAAGCTTATTCTAAAGCAGTTAAGGGGTTACTGTCAGATCAAAAGAAAAATATGTCCCCCACAACTGCAATATACAGCCCCAGACAATAAGAACATTTTATTTTCGATTTCAAGCAATTCTGCCTTTTTTTCTACTTTTTTGTAAAGTTTTCTCCATGAGCCTAGCATGCAAATTTTCACCATCATTTAAGGATTACTGAAAGTGAAATCCTGGAGCACAAAATCTGAAACCTCTCAGACTTGACTTAGTTTATTTTCTGAAGCAGTTATTTATGTGACAATGTTGATTTTTCAACAATTCATGCATGAACTTGTCAAAAAAAACCTATTTCCACTTTCCAGTAGTACAGTAAGTTTTTTGACATACGTATTGGTGATAGACTGAACAAATAAACTATCTGAAAAAATTTTAGAGGGTTGAAAAATAAGGAAATTTTTCCAGATCAGTAAACTCCTTCATGTAGCCTCCTCATAAACCAAGAGCTGCCAAAGCACACATTAATTTTGTTGGGTTTGTTTCATATCCATTTTCTTCTGTTTGTACTTTTGTACCATAAATCACAATGTCAAAGCCTGTTATATTTTACTGCTTTTAACTTTTAGGCTGAGATAATAGAACAAATATATTTTTCTTGGAATGATGGGCACATAATATTTTCTGATGAAAAACAACAAGCAACTATGGAGTAACTAACAATAAAGACGGGGCAAAAATTATTTTTCTTGTTGTCTGGAAGTGTTATTTATAATGACAGGCTTCGTGCTAATGCCCAGCACGCAAAGTGTACTCACTCAGGCAAAAAAATAGGAGTATGTATTTAAAACTTTCCCAACGTACAATCTTCTTTGTTAACATTTTAGAATTTTGCCTACAATACCTTTTTGATACATGAAAAGGGCATTTCATTCAACATTCAAACTCCTGATTATTTTCCTGCTACTTAGAGAAACTGGGCAAAGCAACTTGATTATAGTGGAATAAAGACAGATTTTCAATTGATGACTCTTTAATAATCATGCATAAAATTCTATAGAAACTGAGCAATGCAGTTTTAATCGGTGGTGGTTTGGGACTAATACTGCCCTTTATTATATATTCCTGGACAGCTTTTTCGAAACGAGTCCCAGTCTGTTCTCAATTGTTACTGTTTCATTTCTTTAACACTTCCCTGTTTATAATCACAATGGTGGAAACAGAAAACAGTTCAGTGTGACTCAATTGACCTATCAGTTTTCTAACTCAAAGATTTGTCCTTCCCTGCAGCCTGGATCTTCTCCCCAGATCCTCAATTTTAGAATAATCATATATTTTTTTTTAGACATGGCATTTTATTTCTGTGTTAGCTATGAAAAGAAAGCCAATCCCCATTTTCACAGAAGTATGACTATCTCTTATAAAGTCCTTTCCATATGTTAGTAAGTATGAAAAAAGATGAATATTCAGATACTGAAGTAACAGGCCCTCGTTCTATTGACACAGAACTCTACTAATGTGACTGAAAGTTAATATGGTTTTTGTTCGCTCACATGTTTTTTCTTTTAGGAAAATGCTAGTGTCCATCCTTGTCCTCCTTGCCAAGTGGGAACCATAAGATTTCTGGTCAGAAATGAGATTAAAGGACTTTACCTCTGATATGCAGATTTCTTGGGGAAGCATTGTTCTTTCAATTCATTGTTTGAATATTAAATCAACTTTTGTTGCTATAACTCTGCCTAAACTGTTGGATAAATTTGGTTCAATGTTGTTTGTCATGCTTTGGGTCATGCCTGAATTATTCAATTATCTCATGGGTATCATCACCCATGCAAGATGGAGTTAGTCCAAGTGAAAACAAACTCTTCATTGACAGTCACTAGCATTTGAGGAGACCAATGGATCTCACTGTCTCACTCTAATTTTTTTGCTAACAAGAATTGAGTGAACAGTCAAAAAAGGCAATCATTGCATACGAACTCTGAGACATTGGCAGGATCAATACATATCAGCACTAGTCAGCCAGCACAGTGTCTGCAACCTGCCATTTTCATTTATTCTTCATATTTTTTTTTACATACAGAATACAAAAATGTGCAGGATTTAATAAAGGTATATTGGAGATGTTTCAAATTCACCCTTTTACCTTTTCTTTCTAAATTTTTATTTTGTTTCTGGTAAATTTGCTTGGGTATCTATGCAGGGCTCTTCTTCTGTATACTGTATATTCTTCTGAACCAGCAGTGTTCAAGGCAAGTCTCTCTTAATTTTAATGGCTATTTATGCTTGTTAAAAAACATCTTCTCTTGCCTACCATTTATGTTTGTTCTCTTGCTTCCTTTTCAAAGATGCTAATACTTCCTGAGAGAGATGCACCTAGGCCAAGCAGCTGTGCTGCTATTCATTTTCACCCCCTGCTTTCATTCCTGTAAGAGGCTGGCACTAACAGTGTATATGTTGAGTCATTTATCTCAGTACTGGAGAATGTAGCAAGTGGACTTCTCTTGAAGGAGAATACTTGCACTTGAAACAGTCTTCTCATCAATCCCAATAGTGAACTGAGAAAATCAGAATGGATAAATACAGTTATCACTGGTGCTATTCTATACAATCACTAATGAAGAGATATGCTAAAGGCTGCTTCGTTTAAATCCATCCTGAAAATATTGCTGTAAGAATCTTGTCCAAAAAGTCCCTTTTTATATAAAGAATATAATAATTGCAATAAAAATATATGTTTTTCTAGGTACTTGGAATAAGACTAAAGACAGAGAGGTAAGAAACACCCTCTCTGCTACATTTGCATGACTTCTACCAAACAGCTCAAACAAAACCGGTTTCCAAAAGGATAAATGCAACACACGAATTTTAACACTAATTTTCTCTTGCTGTGCTACAAAGTCTTTGAAAACTTGCAAATGGTCCCCTGTCTGATTTATCATTTTATTGTATATATATTAAGGGATGTCCCTTTCAATTAAAAAAAAAAAAAAAAGGAAAGAAAAGAAAAAACCATTACTTTCCTGTTTCCAGTAATGGAATACACAAACCTAAACTTTGCCAGCAAAACTTTTGCAGCAAAGACTTTTGCTTGTGGAGCAATATAATGCCCCTTAGAAACAAGAAAAATGCATGAGCACAGCTGAATCTACATAAATTTTACATTAAAATAAGTCCTAGTGAAAATGTTGTTATGCTAATTGCCTGACTCAGTATGATATCATGTCAAAATGTAATCATCCAAATTCATCTCTAGATCCAAATGTGTCACCAGCTGCATAGATCAGCAATTGAGTTACGTGAGCCATTCATTTGGCCCAGTATGTAATTTATCTAGTATTTATGTGATCTATATAAAACTAATTCCTCCCCAGGTCGGGACACCACTGCAAAGTTGATTAATGCTTTTGTCATTTCACATATTGATTATTGTGATTCACTACTTATTGGTTCCCTCATTGCATATTGCACAGGCTTCAGCTTATGTAAAATGCTGCTGCACATATCACAGTCAAATTATAAAAGTTTAATAACATCACTCTGGTTTTAATGAAACCTTGCTGCCTCACTGCTCATCCCTGGAATAAGTACAGTGTCCACAACTGTCAGAGTAATGTGTAATATTTCTGAACATTTGCTGACGTTGTGAGGAATGACCTTCCTCTTTTGTCACATATTAGTTTCTTGCTTGATAACGCACGGGGAGCTTGGTGACAGCACTCAGGCCTTAGACAAAACCATGACTAGTTTCTTTCTGAAACTCTAATGCCTGAGTTGGAAGGGACCCACAGCAGAGTCCAGCTCTTAGGTGGGTGGCCCATGGTGGAGATCAAACCCATCACCTTGGTGTTGTTAGCACCGTGTTCTGACCAAGACCTCATCCCAGGGTCACTTATCACTTTTCTTTCTTATTGCTTGGTTGTGTCATCAACTTTAAGCATGCTCTCTGGAACACTCTTTTTCCAGGGAAAAGGCGAACTATAGAGAAAATTGATTGTAGTCTTTGTGAGTTGTTTATTAAATTTAAGTGGTACCACTTAACTTTTTGGAGTCATAATCTGCTCCAAATATGTTTCCCCTGTTAATGATATATTTGAGTCTCTGAAAGGTGTGCTAAATCTCTCATATTTTCCCTAAAATCTGGAAACAAAGTCAACCAACAAATTTTAAAGGAATTCAGGAAATAAATATATTTAAATACTTGAAGTTTTCTGAAACTAGATTTTATTTTAAGGTTCACATTATCTTTGAGAAAGAAATTACCAGCCTATCTTTTCTATTTGGTGCAACTGAAGGAGTATGTAAACAGGCAAGTAGACAGTGAACATAAAAGGTGCAATTTATTTCAAGACTTCTTGAAAGAGCAGTGCTTCTGTTGTCAAAAGAGAGTTGTCTTTCAATAGAGGTAGAATATATTTACTTTCAATAATGGAGACAGTTTAGGACAGGCAGGTGTTTAATAAAAAGTCTTTCCTGAAGTCTACACTCTACATATTTATGTTATGTGAATTATATAGAACTTAAACTGTAAATATAAGGAAAAATAGAGTATGGCAAACATACAGGATATCTTACTGTTCTCCATAGCTCACACAAGGGGTTACAGAAAACGATTCCTGGGCATAAGTAATTATTTAGACAGCGATACAATGATTGAATGTCATTTTATGCCGTTAGCATATTTTTGATGTAACTGAGTAATAATGATCAAGTGAGAGCAATTTCTAATGATTAGCAATTAAAAAGAAAACATGATGGCCTCAGGTTCAGCTGCTGCTAATTCTTAAATTATGTCTGAACCAAATCCAGTTTCATTATTTTAAGTTGAAGTCCATTTCCTTCCCATATTTTAGTATGATTGACAACAGCGAAGATTAAAACATCCTTTTTTTTGTCCAGAGACTTGCTTTTAGATGACTACACAACAGTGTGACTCAAGACCAGACACAGGCTGGCACATGTGTTAGAAGTAGCCCAAGAGATGATGCTCTGCAGTTAACATGGGTCTAGTTTTGGACCATGTGCTTGTAGTGCCTTTTAGGGGACAGACATCAGTTGCCTTACTCCTGATGTGCAAAAAAAGGGTGTTACTGTGGATTTAAAACCAGCCCTGATATCAAACACATTCTTCTGAGGGCAAGTTTGAAAAAAACACTCAACTATAAACAGGATTTTACTTCAGGATGATAAACCTGGTTAGATCGTGCTCTCAGCTGAAAGAAAATGGGGCTGAATTTTACTTGAACATTCACTTCTCATGTGTTTTTTAGCCTGTTTCTATCCTCATAGTTAATATTAATTTCAAAGATATTTACAGTAATCAGTGCAAATGTGTAGTAGACACTAGATTGAATTCTAGGCTGAAATTCCAGGCAATTCCTTACTTCAATGCGACAGAGTAAAAGAAACTGACAAAAAGAACAAGAAGCTTTTCTTCCTGCAGACAGAAGAGAATATCAGGTAAAACCAAATATTTATCTAGTATGTGGTGAGTTTAGCCCTTTTTTCTTGATTTTCTAGGTAGTCTTGTTTAGGGTGTAAGAAATTGTGAATTTAGCAGATTAACTTTTGCAATTGAATGACTAGAGAGTTCCTGCTGGAACTGTTCCAGATCTCTTTTTGGGCATTTGATATAGTTCCTTTGGACTGTTTTCCCCAGCATAACAAAGACACAACAATACAGATAAATATTTTAGGTAAGTGAAATGGGCAAAAATTTCATATTTTATTCAGTCATCATCATATATTTAAATCTACTCAAATATATCACTGAAGCTAGGAAACGTCTACTATTGTATCTATGAAAGGGTACATAGACTGCTAAAAATATGGGCAAAAGCAAAATGCATTTCAATAGCATAGGTTTAATAGTAGTATTTTTCTTCAAGATCAACCAGAAGGAATCAATATCGTGGGTAAAATTCTTCTACCATGTATGAAGAGAAAGTAGAGAAGTTAGGTTGCACAGTAAGCAAAGATGAGAAGATCAGAGAGTGAGGGTACCTTGGCAGTCCCAGCAGGGTAACAGCCAAGATGGTCTTTCCACATCAGCATAGGTGTAATCAACATTTTTGGCAGATTTACACAGGCAGTAGAGTAGCAGAGTTGTTAAGAAGATGATAAGAAAGTGAAAGAGATGTTCCATACCCTATGGAATGTGACCATGAGCCTCGTGTTCAGCATACAGAGCTTGGGGAAGACAGTGGGATACAGGGATATTTAACATCATGGTGCTGGTTCTCCAAAGTAATTGTTAGGCATGCTGGACCCCAGCTTTCTTGGGTATGGCTGAACACCTGCCTGCCCATGGGAAGAGGTGAATGGATTCCTTGGCTTGTTTTGCTTGCATGTGCAGCTTTTGCTTTACTTATAAGCTGTCTATATCAACCCACAAGTTTTCTCACTTTTATCTTTCCAATTCTCTCTCCCATATATATATGGTGGGGCATGAGCAAGCGGCTGGGTGGGACTTAGTTGCTGGTTGGGACACCAACTTAACCCCAAATACTCTCAGAAGATCCATCCCTGTGGGTGAGGAGGGCCTGATGAGATTCACCTTCCAAGAAATGTATCAGGAAGCTCTTAGCAAAACATTATGACTGCAATGATAGGGGAGCACTCAATAATACATCATGTTCTTACTGCAAAATTTTCTTTCTGGTGGTATAAAGCTTCACGTTGCCATTTTGAAATGTTTTCCAAAAAGTCCACAAAATGAAAATTTTCAAAATTAATTTCAAAAATTTCTTACTGGCCAAATGTTCTTTTAGTAATTTTATTTTTTAAGAAATATTAGAATTTCTGTTTTTAAGCAAAACTAAATGCTTAAGTCATAGGAAATTGAAATGGAAATTCTTACCTACCTCTATTTAAACTAATGTTCTTCTTAGGATGAAAGCTGATGAAATGTGTGCTTTGCAGAAATCTTAAAGGTCTGTCCTTAAAAGTATGTAAACCAAAATGTGTTCTGACAGGATTAGGAGGTATGCACATTCACTTGAAACGGTAAATTAAATTCTAGTTAGCTCTAAACCCATTCTGATATTTCTTAGGGGAAAAAAAGCCAGGATGTGAAACATAAAGGCTAAAACCTGTGTGAGAAAATAAAAGCTCTGCCTATTTTTTGTCTGTGTTTTCTGATAGTTCGGTTTTTGTGGCATTTCTTTGTTTTTGTTTTCTTTTTTTTTTTTGTTTGGCTTGTTTTTTTTTTTAATAATCTTCAGTGCAGGGAAAGCATTACTATCGAAAAATATGTAAATGTATAGCACATGTAATTCAAATACAGTCTAAACAATCAAAAGACCATAAAGAACATACTTTGTTTTTGCAGAAAATTATGACTCTTAGAAGTAATGGTCTGAATCATTGTAAATCTTAGAAGTAGAAGCTATATGACTGTAACTTGGCTGTGTTCAGATAATTCAGTTAGATGTAAATTCAGATTTACAAACTAGCATATGCTGTTTGCTTAAACAGTGTGCGTGAAAGTAGTGTCTGAAAAATCTGTCTATACTGTAGCTGAAAGCCAGCAACAATTAATACTTAACCAGTCCCAGCTATGTTCTTAATTGTTCTTACACACTTTTTGCATAATTTTTCCTGAATTTCAATGCACTGATAAGAAGTTTCTCCCAAAGAAATATATCCAGCAGTAAAAATGAATCAAGATCTAATGTGCAGACTTTGATCTAAAGGTGAACTGTCACAAAAGCAAGTCCATGTTGAAGGTTTTGCCTGTCCTGAAACACTGTTAGAAAATTCAGTAATAATTAGATAAAATTTCGTGTTTATAAAAGTAAAATTCTGTGCCATTTTATAAGCACATTGTACAATGTGATTTATTGGGTGCAGAACATGAAATCCATTGCTCAAAATCAGAAGTACCAAAATGCTGAAGAGGAAGATGGATAACAGTAATAGGTTGCACCAGCCACAGAAACTAACACAAAAGAAACGTGATCATATCAAAGGTCAAATCTTTATATCTTTATAAATGAGTGCATTGCACAGGTGGATATACTCCACGTGGATACATTACTGTATCACAATAACCATAAATATTAATTAGATCACTTAGATTGTCTTGGCTGAAAGAATGATAACTTGTGACAGAAAGCCATTAACCAAAGTGTCACAGATTTGCATACTTTGTTCTCTCCAGGTACCCTATTGCTACACCCAGGTGATTAAGCCCTGTGGTTTTAACCTCGATCTGTAGCTGTATAGCTTTGAAAATCATGAAAGGAGTCAAGAAAAGTAAGCACCTGTGCAGGAAATCTTCTCAGAAGCCAACAAACACACAAATCTCTAGATGAGCAGGCAGCAAAATTATGTGCAGGATCTAGCCATGGAAGTGCTGGCTGTAGGGCATAAAGGACACAGCTAAATGGAGAGGACTAGTGTATGACAGGGGTGATTCTCTGGAAGGTTTCAAAGAAATGGTTTCTCTAATCTGTGGAGGCAAGTAGCCATGAAAAGAAGAAGCAGAAATGAATTTAATTCAGGCTCTACTTCTGAAGCAGAATTTGACTGTTTTTCCCTGGGAATTTTTGAGATGGAGGGAAAGTGCAGGCACAGATACTTCAGCACAGTCGGTATTAGGGTGACATTAGCACAAATACGAATACAAATACAGTTGAATTAAGCAGGAGATGGTAACCTTAGTATTGGAGATGTACTCAAAAACCTTGTTATAGAGCACATTAAACTAATGCACTGCACATCACAGATGGTTTGTTTAGACCCTTAGAAGTGTCATCAAAAAGGGTCGTGAGTTTGGAATGACTCGTTGCTGCATTTGGTATAGCTCTTTTATTTACAAGCAAAAATGTTAAGAGAAAGGCTCTGCCAGCAGCAGCAGATTTGACTCAAGGCTCTCCCAGCAAACCAAGGGCATGTGAGTGTAAATGGGGTGTGACAGTGCAGCTCATAGATGTTCAGGAGAACAAAAAGTCTCAGTGTCCAAGCCAGCTGCTTCTTGGTGAAAACACAGCAGCTAAAACAGGACATGTTCTGAGTCTTGGACTCTAGCAGTCTACATTTGGCACCCTTCATATTTGTCCTGAAAATTTGGAGGTTCTGACTGCTTCATGTTACAGCCTCTCTCTATAATAGCTCTTTCACACAAAAAGGTTAATATTTTTTGATTTTAGGAGCTCTGTAAGTAGCCAAGTAGTTGTTATCTTTCCAGTATCAAAATTTAAAATAAGCTCAAAAGCCAGACTTCATTCTTCTCCTTCACTCAATGTCCTATACTACTGCAGTTCCGCCTTCCTCTGGAGGATCCAGCTTATCGTATTTTAAGTGTAATGAACTATAAGAGAACTGAAAAACCATGCAATTTTGCCCTTTGAATTATTTTTGGCAGTCCTTTTATCTCTTAGAACCTCTCTTCTGTCTGCAAAATGGGGGTAATGGGTTAATTTTAATCTCAGAAAGATGTAATGGTGGGATCTAGCAATGAGACAATTTTGTATAAAATTAGGTAAGCAGTCTGATATGGCTCCTACAAGCTGTCAGTAGCTTTTCATTATTATATTTTCTCTCTAAAGCACAGTTAAGAGTTTTTGTTGTCATTAGTTACACTTTAAATACAGGGTCTGGGCCAAATTAATGGTCTTAGTAACCCCACAGATCAGTCAGTGTGAACCTGCTGAAGTTATTAATGATGTTACACCAGAGCTCAAATGATGGAGGGAAAACGAGATTCATGCCCTTAATGTTAAAGGTGACCTCTGCTATGCATACACAGTATGAAAATCTACAGCCCACAAGCAATTTGATTTTCTGCCTGAAAATTACTGTAGAGACTTCAGTAGCTGAGGCAACCTCCTCTGCTTTTTCTTTTAAAAATCTGATTAGTATGAAGGGCAGAGTGAAGATATTAAAAATCAGATCAGGACTGAGCTAAGAATCTGGTATTAAGAGTACTTTAGCTTTAGAAATAAGGCACAGTTCAGAGTTACGGGGGCAGTTTGTGCAAGTTTGGTGATTTCTGATGGCATGGAATCTGCTGACTGCATTTTCCATCTCATTAACCTGTGGTTCCCTGGAGGGAGAGAAAGTCTCTGGTGCTCAGGCAGTGTCAGGCACAGCTAGATCTGTCGTTTGTTTTCCTTCTGAGATAGCATAAAATTACTTCCATCTGACTGGTACCTTACTCCTGCACCACCCATGGCATGTCCCACGCAGATGCTGCAGTCCTTGCACCAGGATGTGTGGTTGGACAAATGAAGAAGGATCTTCCCCTTTTCAGATCTGCATGAAGGAAAGAGAGCTTGGCAGGTGGAAAAATAAGCTAGAAGCAACATCTTTGTGGCCCAGGAGCCAAAGCAGAATAAATGAAGAGGAGACAAAACCTTCACCCTCCCTCACCCACTGCTGACCTGTACAGCATCAGTCACACCACGCAGAGAACCACAGCACTTGCTATGTGGCTGAGTCACAAACAGCAACACTCACAAGGCAGCAGCACACAAAATGAAAATGTAGGCTCTCACGAGCACTTGCTAGTGCAAAAGCTGCTTTCAGCATAGTGTATCAAAGTGATTTGTTTGGAAATCAGATATTTTCCAGGGACTGCTCAGGAGCAGACACAAAGGTTGGCATGGGCTAGTCAGACTGGATGGTCTTTCTTACCAGGTAGCTGGTAGGTCACAGGAATTCATGGGGTGCACTCAAAGAGAAACCAGACAGGTCAGACAGTCACCATGAGATGTGACTACTCAATGCTTCAGAGTCAGTCATGATTTCTCATGTGACTGTCTACATCAGATTTTAGGAACCTATCTATGGACACCCAGATTTGAAATGAATGTGTTTACAGGTATCCAGTTGTCATATTTACTACATTATGCAAGCTGTTAATTTTTTTCAAAACTCATCAAAAAGCATCCAGGGAAAAAAAAAAATTCTATGCTCTCACTATGCTGTAATTCAAACAATTATTCAAGCTACAGTTGCCAATCCTTGCTCACTGACTCAGATGGTAACACATAAGTCTGCAAAACCACTCTTGCTTGCCCTTATTCATAATTGGAGCTAATAACAAAAGACAAGTCTCACAAATTGTTCAAATCTGTATGGGAGACAGAATAAGTAAAATGCATTAAAAAATAATTAAAATATTTCTGGTGTAAATGAGCCAAGATTTAAGAGCTCAGAGAAAAGGAAAGAAAATGAGAATGTGCTGACTTGCAAAATTGTAGATTCCTCCAATGAGAAAAAGATAGAGAAAATGAAGGGGCCAGGGAGCAGAAGGAGCTGAACTCCAAGCAACAGTTGGTAGCTTGGGATAGAATATATAGAAGTGACAGGTTGTAACAGGGAGGTTGTATCTCACAAAGAAGCCACAGAGAGTCTCCAAAACCAGTGAAATGGGAGCTCAGTATATGAAGGGCAATAATGAGGCTGAGCTGAGAAAAACGTCTGATAAGTGGAACAGAAAGCTCACAGTGTAAAGCCTAAGAGAAAAAAAATAAATCTGAATCAGGTGAGAGGAGAGATGTTAAGGCAGTTTTGATAAATTATCAGAATTGTAACAGCTGAAATAGAGAAGAAATTATATAGCTTCTCCATCTTACTGAGGAATAACTGGTGACATTTAACAACATTCTAGCAGTGGGTGGAAAGGGAAAAGGGGGGTCAAGTTTAGTACTCTGTTATTAAGCCTGAATGACTGCAAGCATGGTAGAATTATCTCATAGTGATGAAGAATGGAGAGAGGGGAGAGATAGAATGGAAATTAAGGAACATGGTATTTATACAAAGCTATTTTTCTGTATGTATAAGAATAATTAATAAAACTTGGTGTAAAGGCTTATTTTATCTCCCTGTAATCCATACCTGTCAGGTACAGGCTACAACACAGCATAATAACTTCACAGCATTCTCTGCTCTCAATGAGCGAGAGCAAAGATAATTCATTTTCATGTCATGTATCACTCACAGCTGTCTGCTGTGATTGCAAAAGTCAAATTACCCCATCCTACATTCACACTAAGCCAAATCTGTTTGGGAAGCAGGGGACAGAAAGTGGGTGTGTTAATAGCAGATAATTTGCTTCTTGAATATATTTATGAGGTCAAAATGGGAACATTAATAGTCATGTGTGGTATCTAATACTACTGAATGTGTAGGGCAAATATTCTTGTACTGCTTCTTCAAAGTGCAACACAGAAGAGCTTAAGTTTATCATATTATAGCATGCTATAACGTCTTGTAATTTTCTGTATACTTTTCTCTCTTTCTGATAACATAATATTACTCTAAGTAAGCATCTGAAAGGGTCTTATTCCTAACTGAAATTGAGGTGCAAGACACACATATCAAAACTCAAAGAAAAAGGAATTTTAAAATTAGCTATTCATGTTATTTGGCCATTGCTCTCTGCTGTGCTTTTCTGCATTCTGGAGACCACAGAATATGATTCAAAATCTAGGTATGGTGTCTTTTGCTGTAAACAGAATAAGACGTTGATGATTACTTTAGTTTTGAAGACAATTAATTGATAGTAAATATTTTTTTTTGTTACAGGTTTGGCTACTGTCATAACAATCAAATATGTGAGCTTTCTTTCCTGGTATAGACTGTACAGGGGTTCAATAATGTGGGGGAATTATTCAGAACAAAAGCTAAAATTATGAATTCTGTAACGCTAACCTTTAAAAAAAATTTCATTTCAATAGCAAAGTCAGAGACAAACTCTGAGCACTTTGTTGCTTTGTTTGTCACCTTAAGGTGGGTGAAAAAATTCTTCTGTAGAATACTGCAGAAAATATAGAAAACTTTCATGTCTTGGTCCCCTTCTAGGATCTCCTCATAAAGACTACTAAACTGCAGTTAGAATAATTAGACTGAGTTTAATATTTTCCTCCTTGAAAGAATAGCTTGAAGTGTGCTGGTGTTTCTGCCCATTTAAAGGACCACTTCCACCCTTCAGACTCCTGACTTCATGGTATAACTTAATTTCAGTATAAGCACAGGGTGTATTTTGCCCTACAAACAGAGCTTTCTTTGGGTTCTCCCCACTCTGTCCAACGAGGTGAAGCAGTTAGAAGGTGCCCTGCAAAGACACTACCTGAGATTCACCCCAGTGACAGGGGTTTACCTTGAGTGTCATATTAGTTATTTTGACAAATCTCAGATCCTTTAACAGGTGAGAAGCTAGAGTTTTCTCTCTCTAGTGGGGTGTTATACGAGAGGCCTCTCCCTCACTTCCATGGACCCTGCTGCCAGCTAAACACCCTGCCACAGAGTAAGAGGATTCAGAAAGACGTTTGCAAAGTGGTTCAAATCTTCTCTTGTGAGGGTACCACATGGTGATTGGTTAGTTCTTATCAGTGGTTTCACATGAAGAGTTCTGAGATTGATGGTTGAAGTAAAGCATTATTGCTTACAAGATGTTTTGCTTCCTTGGGGCTATTACTTTGACTCTATTTCCAGGGCATGGAAGATTCTCTAGAGCCTTATTTGGTGACTACAGCAGCACTATGGCAACATTTCAAACATAGTTCTGTCTTTTAAAACTTGTCTCTGTCTTATTATATATGTATTCAAAAGTACTCTACTGGAGGACTTATTGCACTGACATGTATAAGCAAGAGGATTTTTTCTCTAGCATACCTCAAATAAGATTTGATTCAAAATACTTATAAAAGTGTCCAGAATCCAGAATGACTAAATGAATCAGTTGTGTCAATTATCAACCTACAATAATACATTTTTGCTACTGCTGAGACTCCGTTTCACTGAAATTTATTGTTATTGTTTATTTATATTGCTCAATCACTGTTGTGCTACACTGCCAGTCAAATGTAAAGTATCACAAAAATATCTCTGAACCATATGAATGCCTTCACTTAAATACATGTTTGAAGCTTAGAGAGAAGGTAGTTTATAATGATAGGGCGGTTCAATATAAAAAATGGTAATTGAATTCCATCCTGTCAGAAATAAATAAATACAAAGAAGAAAAAGTTTCTCTTGTGAGTATTAGGACAGGAAAGTTGGGAAAAAAATATTAAAATGGAAAAGTTTAATAAGACGTCAAGCGTAATAATTGAAATTCCATTTTCCGCTGCATACACACAGGTATGAAATAGTCCATTGGTGTTGGTTCTATGACTACATGTAGAGACATAATTCCATTGCAAACTTTATTTGGAATTCTAAAGCCATTTGAAAAAGCACCACACGATGCATTCCATTCCTGCTCAAATGGAATGATGCATTTCACTCTTTTTCCCCTCTAAAAGACACCTTACCCCTTGTTGAGTCCCCATCTTCACTTAACAATTTTACTTAAAAGGTGTTTGTGGTGATACTCTTCCCTGAATTGGGTGCACAGGAGATGTGCAACAATGTTCACAGAAGGTGAAAAAACACACTTTACTGACAAACTTTGGAAGACCAGAAACCTGGCAAAATATAAGACAAAACATTCAACCAAAATAAGGCATTTCCCCAAGAACTGACTTAGCAAACCCTACCCATCCAACCTTACCTACCCATACTTCAAGGGCTCCATTGGTGCTCTGGGGGCAGCACCAATGTGGGGCATTGCTTTAGGTGTGCCAGTGACTCACAGCCATCCTGGGCTGGACGAGAGGCTCCACAGGTGGGGTGTGGAGCAGAACACCATTCTACCTAGGCAGAACTGTTCTGCCACACCCAGCTTCAGATGTTTTGAACCAGTGATAATTTTCTCCAGTTTCTCACACCCCTATACTAAAAAAAAAAAAAAAAAATTTGTACATAGAAAATATTATTGTATTTGGTTTTAGTCAATATATTAAACTAATGCATTGCAGAATTAACTCATGATCATGCATGTATCTCTTACTCCTTTTCCCCAAAATATCTTCAACTAAAAAAATGGAGCCCATGAAAAGTTATTTCTAGGTTATAGCTGATTAGGAGGAGTGAGATAAGAATAGAAATATCCCTTGCAGACTACACCTTGAGCAGCTTGTATTTATCTGTATGAGAAAGCCCCTGGCTCCAGCTGTTCAATTGCACTCAAACAAAATATGTCCTTGAGAAAGAGGTGTTATCTCAGGTAGCCAAGAATTGAATCATAGAAAAGAATAGATTCAAATCAGAAATTGCACCTGCAGCCTTACTGGTTTCTGTACTAGGTTATTGCATTAGCAAAGTGCAGCCTCACGTAATGGCAGAAACCATCATTTCGACCTTGACTTTTAGAGTAGTTTGAACCATAATTTCAGCAGGGCTGCATTGAAATTTTTAATCTAGAAGCAGTCTAGAAATCTAGATTTTGAATCTAGAAACAACCTGAGGATTGTTGCATACCAAAAAGTTCTAAAATTACACATTTGTATCATGGGAAGAAAACTTTGGATTTTTCTAAGTTCTGGATTTTTAGTTCCTCCTAATTATGCTACTTTTATCACCAAGAATAAACTATCTAATTTAAGTAAGAGTATATACTCCAACTGGAAGATCACCACACTCTCTGCTTTTTCATAATACTTAATTAAGTATTAAGGTACACCTTAATCAATATCTGTAAAATAATTCAACAGCAGCTGTAGTTCTGTCATCTAAATGGAACATAAATTAAATAGGAAATTAAAACTCAACTATTACACTTGAAGGACACCATCCTTGGCTTAATTTTATTTTTTTTTTCATTCTGTTTACATTTTTTCTCTATGTGTGCTTTCTTGGCATTTATGAGACATATAATAAATTACACTGGTGAACTACTGTAATCTGACCTATTCAATAATCAGTAGTTTGAATGCCTAGAAAGGATAATTTGCAAAAATTAAAGAGTCATATTACTTTCCCCTTTATGTAATGGAGGGTGACATGTAGAAGCAAAAGTGAAGCTAACTGTATGCAGTGGGATGACCCTGGCTGGCTGCCAGGTGCCTACCTGAGCCATTCTGTCACTGCCCTCCTCATTTGCACAGAGGAGAGAAAAAGTCTAGCAGGAGGCTGGTGGGTTGAGATATGGGCAGGGAGAGATCACTCACCAATTACTGTCATGGGCAAAACAGATTTGACTCGGGGAAAATTACTTTAATTTATTGCCAGTCAAGTCAGAGTAGGGTAATGAGGTATAAAATCAAATCTTAAAAAACACCTTCCCCCGTTCCCTTCCCTTCCTCCTGGGCGCAACTTCAGATTTTCTCTACTTCCTTCACTGCGGTGACACAGGAGGAGAGGAATGGGGTTTGCAGTCACAGAATCACACCTTTTCTCTGACTCTCCTTCCTCCCCACACACTTCCCCTGCTACTGCATGAGGTCCCTCCCACGATAGGCAGCCCTCCACACACTTCTCCAAACTGAGTTCTTCCCATGAGCTGCTGGTCTTCTTGAGCTCCTTTAGTGTGGGTCCCTCCCACAGGGGGCAATCCTTGAGGCACAGGCTGCTGCAGTGAGGGTTCTCCCCAGGGTCACAAGTCCTTCCAGCAAACCTATTATACAGTGGTCTACTCTCTCCACAGAGCCATAGGTCCTGCCAGGAGCCTGCTCCAGCGTGGGCTTCCCACAGAGTCACAGCCTCCTTTGGGCACCCACCTGATGTGGTGTGGGTCCTCCAAGTGCTGCAGGTGCATCTCTGCTCCACCATGGACCTCCATCAACTGCAGGGGAATCTCTTCTCTGGCACCTAGAGCACCTTCTCCCCTTCCTCTCCACTGGCCTTGGTATCTGCAAAGCTGTTTCCCTCACATATTATCACTCCTGCCTGTGGCTTCATGTCTGCAGCAGCTTTGTCTCCCTCTTATGTATGTTACCACAGCTGTGCCACCTCCATTGCTGAGGGACTCAACCTTGGCCAGCAGTGGGTTCTTCTTGGAGCTGGCTGGCATTGGTTCTGTTGGACACAGGGGAAGCTTCTGGTAGCTTCTTACAGAAGCCACACCTGTAGCCCCTTCCACTACCCGAACTTTGACGTGCAAACTCAATACACTGAAATATAAAAAAATTGTGTTACTGTCTGGTTTTCTGTCTTATACTGCAGCAATAAAGTGAGAAATATAAGTTTAATATTTGCTTCCTGTGCAATGTACCAAATTAGTAGAATTGGAGAGTTTTCAGGAAAGGACATCTAGGGTATTTAAAGTTATGAACTGGCTTAGGTATGAAAAACGTATTTAAAGTGCAGTGAATGCCATGGAAAATAAGCAAATGTGAGGAAAAAGGTAAGACAATTCTGTTAGTCATCAAGTAATTTGAATAGAATTAATTACATACAAGAGAAAATAAAAGAGTGAATCTGATCAGATATTCATTGTATCCTCCAATAAAAGAATAAAAAAAGCTTCAGTAGAAACTAAAAGATATTTCTGAAAGCAATGGATTTATTCTGCAATTTGTAACTAAGTTGTAATTACCCTGCCATGGGGTTGTAGAGATGACAGAGTTGACAAAAATCACTGGAAAAAGACATGGAAGAAGAGTCTATCTGTGATTATGAAATACCAAGATAAGATTCTCTAAGGAATCATCTAACCCAAAAATTAGTGGAAGCAGGGAGAGCATCTATGAAAATTCATCTTCTTGCATCTCCTGTTCTGATAGTCTCCTTTGGGATTTCTGTATGGGTGTCTAAGTAGGCATTGCTCTGACCTGTGAGAGCCAATCCTAAATGGAATTTGATTAAAAGCAGAATCTATGACAGAAAACATACAATGAAAACTCAAAATATTTGAATTTCTTAGGTCTTTAGTTGGCCTCAGATAAAAAGCCCTTCAAGAGGGTACAAAATATAGATATTGAGCTTATTTCCAAGCAGTTTTCTATTTTGGCTAAATTACACCATCCATTATCAGCTAAAATAATGCAATAAAATAACTATTTTATGGGTCAATGTCATGATATTGTTAATAAAGTCATTTGAGATATGCCTGTGCCCAAATTTAGTTGCAAATGAGATCATATAACAAAGTCAATAGTACAGACTTTTATGAACAGTAAATGTGAGGTAGAGATAGAGAGAAATAGGGAAAGAAAGAGAAGGAATAAGAGTAGAAAGTACCTAGGCACCACCAATTGGAGTCCTCAACAAGGCTTGAAATTTCGATGTCTGTTGGTCGAAGTGGGAACTGCAGACTGAATAATCTGTCAAGATCTTGGAGAAATCCCATTGCTGTGGTGGAGAAAACCCATGAAGCAGAAGGTCTGATGGGTTCGTATTTACCAAGGTTCACGTGGGAACCCCCAGGTATCTCCTCTGTGGCTGGGAGTTTCACACTGAATGCTGTGGATCACGAGGCACCTGAATGATGAAATGACACTTCAGGAGTTTTCGACACCTGCTAAGATGTTACAGCTGCCTGTTGCATTCCCAGCAGGGGATTTATGACATCTGAGTTCACTTGACTGAAGACAGAGACAGTACTTCTCTCACAAGGTTTGCCGCTTTCCTTGTCTCCTTCAACACCCAGCTGCAGCCTGTAGGGCTGTGCACACCCTCTCCACCAGAGCAGGTACCTTGCACCCTCAATGTTTGAGCCACCAGCACTCCAGTCTCTTCTAGTATCACTTGTGGATATATTCTGAGCTGAGATAAGAACCACCTTTATCTTATCTCAAGTTCTCGGTGCAGTCCAAATTCTGGTTAGTTGGCATATTCAGCAAGGGGTGAGCTTTGTTGGTTGCAGATGAATAGCTGCTTCTTTGCAGTTCACTACAGTGGGCACAAGCCCTAAGATGATCTTAATGATGTTTTAGCCATTAACCGTTTCAATCTCTCACAGTCAAACAATGCAATTAAGTAGTTAGGTACAATCTATCACAAGGATTAACAGTTCTGTAGTGACCTCTACTTTCTTTGACCCTTCAAAGAAAGGAAATGTGTTGATATGCATGGTATGCTCACAGTAAGGGAAATAACTGGTTTTTATCATACATGAGCCACTGTGTTAATTATGCATCAACTGACGAAAGGGATGTTTATGCCATGGAAGAAGACATTAAAATTCTCTGCTAAGATTAGAAATAACTGTATGAGACAGGCATTAACACATTATGAAAGTGTGTGCAGACTGATAAAAATTATAGGAATATACTCATGTATTTGTAATATAATGTGAAAAGATCTTTTTGTCTTAATAATTTAAAAATGAAGAGAAATAGTGAAATCTATGATCTAACTTTTCAACTTGAAATTAAAAGAAGCTAAAGAGAAAGCTACTTTTCTTAGTTGTGAATAATTGAATGTAAGACACTTCTGAAAGCTAGGCTAGCTGTAAGATCTCTCTAAAAAGCTAAAAAATTATAACATCTTAACTGAAAAATATTTCATATTTTCAACACCAAAGCTCTCCAGTTAATAGTTTTCTTTGTCAGATTTTTGCCCTCTAGGCTGCTTGTGTAGGCCTGGGTTTTGCAAGGTATCCTGACTGCACAGAGCACCTCAATGAATCAAGCACATAAGAAGAGGTATGAACTGTATTAATGACTGCTTCAGAACATGCTACCACTTCAAAGTGCAGGCAACTTTGCTTTTCCTCCCACACCAGATGACATATCATAAAGCAAAACTTAAAAACACTGTTGATGAAAGCACCATTTTATATCTCTATGATTTTTTTCCCATTAATTTACTTTTATTCCTCAGGGACAGCTGCCTAGATCACAGTCCTCCATAGGAACAGTGCTGTCATGACTTCAAAAGTAGTGAGGAAGCTTTGAACTTTAGAAACAGTTATTTCCTTCTTCGGATACCATGAACAAAGATTAAAGAAATAATAAATTATTAGAATTTATAGCACTTATTACAGTCTCATAGAAAAATAAGATTTTTTCAAGTATGGAATACAACAGCAAAACCAAGTTGATCTGCATACTGACATACCGAACAATGGACTTCTAATTACGTGTACACAAACACATCCACGATGTTATGGTTCAATGCTTTCTCCATTTTCTTTCTGCTCTGGGTGACAAAGCCCATCAGGAAGGAGAAAACTCACCATCCAACAGGGTACCCTGACACAGTATTTAATCTCCTTAAATTCTTCACTTGTCCTTTCCTGTCTTGAAGACTTGCCAACACATATGAACGTGAGCAAGAGCTAAGGCAAAGTGATGTGTTTGTCAAAGCAATGTTGTTTCTGCAGAGTGCCTTCTCACCATGCATGGATATAGTTGCCCTCACCAAACTGTTATGATCCAGTTATTAAAATTATTAGAGAGATGCTTCTGCCTGAATTAAAGTACAAACAAGACCATCGGCTGAAGTTAATAATACGGACTTTATTTAACAGTAAATGTGAGGTAGAGAGACAAAGAGATAGAAAGGAAGAGAGAAAGAAGAGTGGGGGAGACAGAGATAGACTAAACAGAAAATATCACCACTCCATGGATACCAATGGCATCCTGTTGATCCTTTTCTTCTGACCTTGGTGGTGAGAGTCCTGCAAAACACAGAATTCAATGGATTAATGTCATGTTTGGGCCGGTTGGGAATGGCCAGGTACCTACCTGGCGGAGGGTAAGATTGACATTCTTGCAGCAGACTCTGGATCTGTTGCATCACTTGCATCACGAGCAGGAATGAGTCTGAAGGGAGTGCTTCAGGGGTCTTTGATGATTTGTGACATCTCTTCAGCTGCCTCTCGTGTGAATTTTCCCTGTGTATGTGGCCTTCTCACAGGGGAAAGGAGTCTCCCTTGAGAGTGGGACTCATTAGTCTCATCTTGACTGTCTGAATGGTGAGGATCTATGCTAATCATCTAGATCTCTTGGAAGACAAAAGGAGATGAACTTCTGTGAGGAATTGGTTCAGGTGATAAAGATAGCTATGTAAGACTTATCTCCATTGACTGAAGGAGTCTACTTAGGTGACTGGTGTCTAACTTGGATTAGAGAGTCTTTTTGGTGACTAAAGTTAAGGGAGATAGATTCCATCCTAAATATAGATTTTGTCACTTAATGCTGCATTAAACAGTCTGGTTGGAAGTGCAGGAGTTAGAAGCCATCAGCTGTGTGACCAGTCACATGGAAGATGCTTGACCCCAGTGGCACGAAGAGGAGTTTGTTGCTTTGTCAAACATGAATCTATATTTGCCAGTACCACCATAGTTACTGTTCTCCTTTGTGCTCAAGGACACTTTGATTTTAATGTACGACTGACTCTAATGCAAACCCCAGACTACCACCCTGTGATAGTAGGGATGAATGGATTCATGGGCCTTGTTTTTCAGCTGTTTTAGGGGAAAACTAACAGGGAGATTTTGCAGGTAATTGCCCCATTTGTATTCAATCCAATTTGTATTGCTGAACTAAAGATAAACAAAGAATGCAATTATAATTATAATTTAATCATAGAATCATTTAGGTTAGAAAAGAACTTCAAGGTCATCAAGTCTGACTCTTAACCCAACACTGCCAAGCCCACCACTAAACCATACCCCTAAGTTCCACGTTGACACACCTTTTAAATCTCTCCAAGGATAGTAACTACACCGCTTCCCTAGGCAGCCCATTCTAGTTCATGATCATGCATTGAACTACACTTGTTTCGATGGTTTTGAACTTGTAAGGCACCCCAATTGTGCAAGCAAAATTTGTACATTCTAAAGGAGACAGGAAAATTTGCAGAAATACATTTTTAAGATAGGCCAAATCCTTACACTTTTCATTGTGGTTAGTGCTTCCATACTTCATTAGCATTGAAGGATTCAGTGAGACTCCTCAGAGGTATTCAGCCTTTAAGCTGTCATGAATGAAAGAGTTACTGCTCTTCCTTGAGTTTAAATTTGCCTTTCCAACATCATTTCTTCCTTGTCTGGCTTAATTCAGAGATACCTCACTGGTACTGGCCAGGCTTTGGGAAAGGTCAAGATAATCCATAATTAGATACAAGGAGAGAGAAAGGGAAACTGGCTGTCCTACTTAGAGCAACACAGTGGCAAGCCATTGGTATTTTTATTTTCACTGCGTGTCTCATAAAGAGGCTTCAAAGGAAAGACAGCAGGACTGTGTGGTACCTTACAAGGCACAGCCTCAGGATATGTGAGCAATGCTTCAGACTGGCTTTCTTTGTAATTTAGGAGAGAAAATAATATTTTTCTAGATGTGTACCTTTTCGTTCTCTTCCCCACCCACATCAGTGCTTAGTCTTGTCATTTTCAAGAGTGAGCAGTTTTAAGGATTTGATTTACATTTTTGCATTTTGATCGTCACCCACTGAAATAACAGAAGTACCATGTCAAGCTCAAGTATGTGAAATGACTGAAAGCAGTAAAAGCAGAGTTCTCTGCCTCTGAAGCACTAATTTGTGGAATTCAGGAGTTGTCTGCCCTTTTTGTTGGCCTGCCAGACGATGCAAAGTTTAATACTTTTGTGCTTTATTTTGCTCATCTAAGAAATGCTTACATCATTTGCAATTGTGTTGAGCTCCAATGGAGATACCTCTATTTGAGAGATGTAACCTATAGTTTTAACTTCTTCTGTAAGATTCCACCTTAGCTATATTATCTCAATTTCCTTATCTCTTTTTGTTTTTCACCAACATATAGTATTTGATCCTTCCACAATTTAATACACTGGAGAAAGTATTCTGTAAATTTGCCTTAAATCTGTACTCAACAGTTCTGCACAATTTACTCCACTCCTGGTGCCCTTGAATCAGTATTGCTTTGGTGTCAAATTCAAAGCAAAGCACCAGCACACCAACTTATTTTATGAGGAACCACTTAACACAAACAAGCTTGATTTCTTTTTTCCCAGCTTCCCTTAATATAGGAAGCCGCAATAATTTCTTATGAGTTTCATGAACCTGAAAGAACCTCTTGGACTTCTTCCAGGAGGCAAGGACATATCCAAAGAAAGCAGCAAAGTCTCTGAGTTTGTTTCTATCTAGCACAGAGTCAAGTTTCTATTTAATGTAAGTAAATGGTTGAGTCCAATGACATCAGATTTTGCCTATATAGCTCAGAATTGTCTCTTAAAGTATTCCTTCCAGCCAACAGAAGCGTGAAAGAGTTATTCAAATTTCCACTTTCAAACTTGCTTCACAATGAACTGGTTATTACAGAATCTCTTCCACATGAATAGAAAGGAACTATTCCATACTACTGAAAGCTTTTCCTTTCCATTGGCGTGCAAATACATTCAGAAATATACATACATTTCATTGCTTTCTGAAATAATATTTCTTGCTTGGAAAACAATTATGCAGCCTTCAATGATTTGTTTCACAGAATCACAGAATAGGTCAGGTTGGCAGAGACCACAGTGGGTCATCTGGTCCAACCTCCTTGCTCGAGCAGGGTCATCCCAGAGCACAGGAGACAGGCTTATGTCCAGATGGTTCTTGAATATCTCCAGTGAGGAAGGCTCTCTACCCTCTCTGAGCATTCTGTTCCAGTGTATGGTCACCCACATGATAATGTTCTTCCTCATGTATGGGTTGAATTTTCTGTGCATCAGTTTCTGCCTACTGTTTCTGGTCCTATTGTCAGGCATCATTTAGAAGCACCCGGCTCTGTCCCCCTACCACCCTCCCTCCCGATATTTATAGACATTGATGAAGTCCCACCTCAGCTGTCTCACCTCGGTGCTGAACAGGCCCAGCTCACTCAGTCTTTTCTTGTAATAGACGTGTGCCAGTCCCTTAACCATCTTTGCAGCCTTCTCTGGACCCACTCCAGGAGCTCCACGCCTCTTTTGTACTGAGGAACTCCTAGCTGGACACTCTACTCTAGATGCAACCTCCCTTCACCTTAATTCACACTGTTGTCATTAAGATGAAGAAATATACACACAGAGAGGTTTTAAATTCCCTATTTCTAACAAAGCCAATTTTAACTGAGACAGAACTAATTATGCAAAAGATGTACTAGATCCACTGCTAAAAATACAACACATAAAAAAGTGAAAGTGGTATCACATTTTTTGGTGTTTAGACAGACAACAGATTTTTCTAAGTTTCTTTGGACAGGGCAACCAATTTGAATTGTAAAAATATACAGAGCTATCTTTTCTACCTGATTAATAATTTCAACTCCTGGAAAATGAGACAGAGGCTTTTCCTGTATCTAGATTCCCTGCATCTTGTATATTAATTTCTACTGCAACTATATTTAAGTATGAATCCTTCAAACTGCTGTCCTGTGGCATGGTGTTCTACTAGCGCTTCTCTTATTACTGCAAGCCAACTCTATAAATGTTTTATAATCTTTTCTTCAGCAGAAAGCAGGAAGTTAAGCTGTGCCCAGGAAAGCCACTGTGTAGGCTGAGCTCCAAAGAATGTCGGTAGGAGAGGAGCATCCTCACAGTGGTACCACCAGAGGTGGGATTTCAAACAGCAAAAGGAAACCCAGATGTTTACATTACTAGAAACCAGTAAGCACTTTTAGGGTCTAACATTCAATTATGAAAAAGTGTCAATCAACAACCAGGTCCTCCCTATGCTATACAGAAAATTCTTCCTGGCAAAACTAAATTTGAACTTTAAGCTCTTGTCTTGCCCAGGTGAATTCTGGGTCTAGTTGCTGATGGTTATGAAAACATTGTTCAAAATGCCATGAATAATTCAAAACATATATTTTTTTGCAGCAATAAAGCCAGAAGAAAGAGTTTCCCATTTGCTTTTGCAATTTTCCATGAAGCACACCTGACTTTCTCAGGAGATAACATAAAGAGATAAATTTTACTGTCTCTGAATTTCTGCTTCCCTTTTATATCTGGAATAAGATTTCCCTACCCCTACCCCAGAAGGCTGCTGCTGTATGGCTTGAGCTTTAAAACTGGAAATTCTGAATTAGCTTGATTATATCATCTCTGGTTTCAGAGGTGGTGCTATGCTGCTTTATTTTTCTAGGTGAAGCTCTAGTCCCAACCACTGAAGAAGCCTCTTCCAGCTTTACTGAGTACAGCCTCAGTGTTGTCTGACAAGGTGTGTCTGTCTGACATTGTGCAGACATCTGAATTCTGAAGAAATCCAAACCAAAGTTTCCCTGATGTAACTCTGTATCCTGCTGTGGGAGGGAGAAACAGCAAGCAATTCTTTTACTGCCTTGGGAGCAGACCTGGCAGTGATCGCTTCCTCACTTCCTAATCAGCTATGAATGGATCCCCTTACATAAGATGAGTAAAGAAGTGGAAAGACATACATTAAACACATTCTGGGAACAAGGTGTATGTCAGACAGGGTTGCAAAAAGCTAAACTTTGTTTCCCAGTAGTCTTCTGAGAATGTACATTAAAAGCATGCTACAGGCAGCTCTGAAACTTGTCCAGAAACAATTTACAGCATCTCAGCCCATGGGGAGAGAAGACAGTGAAGACAAAAGTCTCTGCACTGCATTAAGACAGGCTGACTCTGACTGTATCATGCTAAAAATATGGGTAAAGCTGTACAAAGACAGTACTTCAAAATTAATTTTTTTACCTGTAAAAACTAGAATTGCTTGCAGACTTCAATGAGGTTTTTTGTTATGAGGAAGATTTGACCGTGCAAAAACCTGTATTCATTATATGAAATGGAAAGAAAAAGTAATTGAGTGACAAAAATAATTTTATTATTGTACAAAAAAAATAGGAAACATGAAATCAATGCTTTGTCAATGTTGTCAGTTTTTACCAACCTCAATACATCATTGTTAGCCATTTAGGATAAGGACAAAGATACATAAATTTAGGCATCAGTTTTTCATCACACATTTTTTCCAAGGGATGGGAGGCATTCTGTCAGGTCTTTCATTCTGCCACTCTTCTACTGATTTAGATTCACTTTCTTTCAGATTGCATTTTCATATTTGAAGCCTTTTAAATGAGAGGAATCAAATAAGGGACCCTCCTCTACTTTTCCAAAAATAGTGTCCAGGAGCAAGGGAATGGAGCATGTGCAAATACATTTGCAAATTCATTCATTGCTCTGTGAAGCTGAGGCGTATATCCTCAGTGGATATATTTTTCTATAAATTTTGGAAAGGATAAACATTTGTCATTTTTTTCTTGTTAACTTCTTAGCTTTTCATTAAATATTTATTGAAATGTGCATCTAAGGATCCATTTCACAAATAGATTTTCTTTTGACTTATTTCATGGTCATTTGAATTTTTTTTTGAGTGAAGACTTTGGCTCACTAGAAACTAGTCTGCAAGTTATACTTTCATTTTCAGTAACTCTGATGTTCTTCACTTATTGGAGATGTCATATGATCTTAATATCTATCATCTTTATTTTTGATATTCTTATCATATAATCAAAAGTAATGGTCCAAATTCAAATCTGTTGAAGACACATTGCTAGCTAGTGTAGCATTACTATAAGCTACACTGATTACATTTACCTCATTCTCAAGTATCAGATACAATTTTAAACTAATGATTTCAGAGTCTGTAGGATAAAATGCAAAAGACATAAAGGCAATGAAAGTGATAATGATATTTATACTGAGGCTGAGTGGGCATGTAAATAATTTTACAAAATGTGGCATACACAGGACATCTTCCAATCAGAGTCTGATCTTTTCAGACAGGGTTCTGGTGAATTTATTTTTAATCTATTTGGCTTTTTAATTTGGGATTGAGTGCTATTTATCTAATTTCATGCAATTAGCACACGTGCTTATGTTAGGATTATGACCACCCTAGGTCCTTTAATAGTCAATGGAAAAAATAAATGCCTCTAGAGTACATTTTAGCTCATCAGACTTCACAGTTTTCCTTTTGATATGCCTCTTCCTCTGTCTTCCTAGCAGTGGAAGAGGTCTGAGGAGACAATAATCCTGTCTCCTCAGTGCTTTACTGCAGTGGAGTTATCCCAGGCTCCTAGTAGAAGTGGGAGCTTGTCCAAGCTTGATGGAAGGTGTCCAAAAATAACATCAGAGTAAATATCTGAAGTCTAAAATTGAATCTCCTCGGAAGAAATAACTTTATTCGAAAATCCATTCTTGAGTTAGAAACACCCTGAGTTATGTTGTAATTATTATTCTGGTAATGAATAAAATTGAAAATCATCATTGCCATATTTCTTCTCTCTACAACATTCCATGGTAGATTTTGTCATTTGATGGCGTAGTAAATATCCAGCAAGGTCAGTCTAATGGTAAGATAATAGCTGTAAATGCTACAAAGTAAATAGAGCCAGTGTGAGTAACCTTGTAATGATTCTTGGACCTGCTAAGCTTTTAACCAAGTTGCAGGAGCAATTATCTCACCACCTTTTCTCTTGCTTCATTTCTGTTTTATCAAGGAAGGAATTCAAAATCACCTTCTCAACGTCTAAATGTTTCATTATCTCTTTACACTTTTGCTACTTACTCCCCCAATGTCTCACTCTGTTGTTGAAAACCCAGTCTATTTTGTCCTCTCCATTTGACTGCACACATCAAGATGAGACAGTGATTTCTCTAACTTGTCATATTAACATTTACAAATGCAAACCTTTGCATTTTTGTTTCTTATTTTTAGGTAACCATCCAAGCGTAAATAAATCACTACTCAAGTTCATGACAGAAATCCATTAGGGATGTTTGCCTTTATAATAAGAGGGTAAATAGTGTTGTGTGGAGAATTCAGCACTTTCATAAGAAAAGACCAGCCCTTTCCTAATGTAATTCCTTCTAGTGTGGGCTTTGAAACCATTTTAATTTTTGTTAGAGCTATACCTAGGATTTTCACATCTAACTGCCAAGAAATAAAACTCTGTCCTACTTCCATGTGGTAGATAGGTGTCTGATGTCTGAGGCAAACTATTTGATGATTAAAAATAATCAAACTAAACTAACAAGAAAACCAAACCAAGCCACAAAGACAATAAAAACAAATCACCCCAAACCTAAATGCCCAGAAAACCATTTCCCTCCTCCAAAACACCTTCATTATTAGTGGTTATGCTCATTCTGTATTTTCCCTACCTGCCCCATCATGTTTGTGTAAAATGGTTGTGTGACCTGACTACTGCTTGCAAGAAAAAGAAGTACTGTAAAAATCCACAGAAGACAGGTATAGAAGCTGAGCAGGATGATCA
The DNA here is from genome assembly GCA_013397075.1 of Rhabdornis inornatus. NCBI lineage: Eukaryota > Metazoa > Chordata > Aves > Passeriformes > Rhabdornithidae > Rhabdornis > Rhabdornis inornatus. The sequence continues at coordinate 189,752 of VWZS01007262.1, forward strand.
ACCCCAGTTCATCCCTTTTTGGGTCTCTGCACCCAGTACTAATTCTAACTGGTTCTACAGAACCAGAAATATTTCAGCTATGGGAAGGGCTTAAGTCCCTTCCAAAACCAGCAAAACCAGAGTAATTGAAGAAATATACTTGTAATTTTCTGTGGTTGAGATAAGACTGGCCACAAGCATTTGATTCAAGAAACATCAAATTAACTTCTATTCAAATTTTTATCATTTCATTAATTTTCTCTTGCAGCAATTTTAGTATCTTTTGGAATGGACAGATTTTGGTCTCCATAAGACTAATTTATTTCTACAATAACATTAATTAAAATATTAATATGTATTGGAGTTCTGCACTCCACGTTAGAGGCTCCTTTGCTTTTGATGGCAAGCTGTTTGTGACTACAAGGGTATCTGACAGAGTTTGCGCTTTCACAAATTTGAAATCCATTCCCTTGACATAAGTCTTATATGTATTTTTTTCTACTCAGTTGGTCTTACTCATCTCTCATCTGGTCTATGGATAAATTAGCAATAGGTCATGATAGAAGTAGGAAAAAACATACCATAAAGAGCAGAAATTTACATCCCGTGGTTAACATTCAGGAACAATAAGGAAATTGTGGTCAAAGAATTAAGAAGTACAAAAAAAACTTGGCCTCTGCAACGAAATTTTTATCCTTCCAGTATTTCTTTTAACACTGGTTTTGCAAGTAGTATCTCAGAAGATGGAGATAGATTTTCCTTCTCATTTACCTCAGAATTATATTCCCATATGAAACAAAAATGTGCAAAGAAAGATTATGGGCTTCATTGGATTTACAGTGGTGCAAAACTCTCTAAACCTGCAAGAGAAATTCCCAGCAGCAGTTAATGTTAGTCAGGGTGGCCTCCTGACAAGTAAAATGCCTGATGGACTCCTTTTGCAACTGCACAGCTAACAAATTCTGACCTTTGTTTCACTCACACATCCCATACAAGCTTTTTCCTTCAAAATGTCATGTGGCTTTTTTCCACTTTCCTTGAACAATGCTATGGCTTAAAGTATAAAGATACTAAAACAAGCTGCTGGTCCTGTTATACCAATATTTAAATGCTTCTATTTCAATCACAGTCTGAAGCTCATTTGGTTGATTTCCACACCTTTGGTCCCAAGAGGTATTGTAACAAAACATCTTCACCTTCTCTCTCAGGGGTGTTGCTGGAAACATTTCTTTTCATAAAGAATCACGTCCCTTGTGCTGCAGCTGGAGAACAATGTTGTACTAGGGTCAGATAGGAAAACAAACAACAAAGAGCAACACACCTGAAGAAGCTAAAAATGATCTCTTCTCTTGCCATGACAGAGAATTGCAGTCAGTCAAGAGGGAATGGACACAGTTTCACAGTAGTTTAACTCTGGGTTTAACACAGGGTTGTTTCTGTATGGGAAGTCACCAGCACTTAAACAACATCTGATCAATATTGACAAGGTCAGCAGTGTCTGAGGAATGCTTTCTGGACCTTAGACCTAAGACTCAGAATACCTGTCCATGGGGAGACAGGACTGCTTTGTTCTTCACTACTTCATCACATTGTTTCTAATGGCTCAAAAATCTAGCTCCTACCAGCTCCTTCAAAAAATTATTCCAAAAACTGATGTCCACCAGGCTGAAGGGTCTCTGTCATTTTTGTCCTTGCCAACATTTTTCTTTCTGTTTAAAGAGGAAGAGCAATGGCTGAATTACTTTACTACCCTGTGTATGCATTCATTTGTAGCTCATTTCTACTGCCTTGAAGAAGCTTTTTTGACACCCTTAAGTAGTAGGAAAGAAAATATTTGCAGCCATTAACAAATGCAGCATTTAATAATATTATAAGCCTGCCTGATCAGAGCCCTTTACTGGATATTGGATTGCTTGTTGAAAGTCAATTTTACAACAAAATAAACACTGGCATGACATAAATTTCACTGGTTTAGTTTTCAGATGTAGTTATATGCCATATTACTCCTCAGGGGTGAAAAACATAATGTGTGCAAATGAATTTAGATACACAGCAACTGATTTTCCAGTGACGATATAATTAAGGCTATAAAAGACAGCCTATATGTAACAGCTACTGTGGGAGGCCCTCATATGCTCATATACATACAACTGTATTTTTTTCTTATTTTGCTATAACACTTGTCTTTTTGTAAAATAAAGCAAATTATACAGTGTCTAAAAAACTTCTAAAAGACTGAGAAGCACAACAATTAGACCACTGACTAAAATTTTACATTAGAGAAAAATGAACATTGCTAAATCAAAATACATCCTATTTGTTTGATATAAGTTCTTGTTTTCAATACAGATACATGTACGTCATGGGAACAAAGTGAGTAGTTGTAGCACTTTTGTTTTCAGTTCTTTTCAAGATGATCACCTGTTTTCCTAAACAAGTGCTAATTAGAGTTCCTCTGGTTCCTGAACAAAATATTCAGCCTCTGTGACTTCACTTGGGATTAAGGCAGTAGCAAGGCAGCACAATGCATTATTTTCTTTTGTACCAAGGGAGGCTTCATTGCTTGTTTGATTTTTTTTACTGCAACCAGAGGAATTGACAGCAGAAATCTTGCGATTAGAGGCACCACTCAACTTTCTGTTCTCCTTGTTCACCTGAGAAAGCAGAAAATAAGTGATGGTGGCTTTATAGCAGCAGGTCAGAGATAGAGGACTGCTGAGGAGTATAAGCATGAAAGTGGAAGGGGAAGGGATAAAGACACCCAAGCACCAGGAGCTGAGCTCCATCATTGAAAAGAAAGCTGAGCTATTTTACAATACATTTTGGAATCCATGAACAAGAATATTTAAACCACTACTTTAAGCAGTCACAGTAGATAATATTAATAAATTGAACTTCCCTTTGCAATGCAAAGTGGAGAATTATTTAAGCAGATATTTGGAGCTGCTTTTTACTCCAGTTTTACATTTAAAATTTCATAGATTTCTCTGAGAATTTTGATTCTTAAAAAAAAAAGGACAAAATGTTCTTGAACAAAATGAGAACCAGACACAATGGTGAAAAATTATTTTCCAGAAATTAAACCCAGGAACAGGAATGAACAGAGAATACATGTTAGGCTTAAAGTTAAAAAAAAAAGGCACTATTATGAATATATTTTGTCTATTTGCTTCAATGAGGAGCCAAATAGAAAATTCTTTACACTAAGGAAAAGAAGATTAGAATGGTATATATAAGATTATCACTCACTTGGTGACAAGTGACCTCCCTTTCCCACATTATTGCTTCCATATACATCTAAAAGTTATTTACCATATAACATAATATAGAACAATAGCATCGTGATGAAGGCTATACTTGCAAAGTCTAGGCGCATTTAACTATTCTCCCCAAAAACAAGCAACATACTTGGACCACCAGTTTATTTTCTACTTGAAATTTTTCTTCTAGCCATTACATTGTTTTTTTTTTTATTTGGGTATTTGGGTTTCTTTTGTTTGTTTGTTTCTTTTGCTGCTATTCCAGGAGGGTTAGGCCTTGACTTCTCACGTGGCTCAGCACTGACTGATTACTCGGAGTTTAGATGATGCAGCTGTCCACAGAAAAAGTGATCATCTCAGCTGCCCAACGAGGCAAAGGCTGTAGCCCTGTTTTTAACTTACAGCAATAGACTGTGTTTATTATATTTTGACAAAAATAGATATATTAAATGCTCTTGGCTAGTCATATCTTAATAACACAAGCAATTACTACATAGTTACTACACAGTTATGTATAAGGTTACTAACCAATAAAACCATAGTAGAGAGCAAATCAGAGACCTCAAACAATGAGCACATATAATATTAAATAATGACGATAGAGGTCAGAAAGCATACTCCATCTGTTCAAAGCCATCTTCATTGATTCGTTATCACGATAGCGTGATCATTCACAGTACCTCACACAGATCAATAACAGAAGTTTCAGATGAAGTACTGAATTGCTATTAGTTGCATCTAATATGTATGTATGCTTTTACCAGACAGACACAGGTTCCCAACTGTGGTGAGTTTGGTCTTCACTTGCAGTTAACATGATGCTTTTCTGTCCTGTTTATCCTCCCTAGCTATTTTTAGAAGCGTTTCACACTTACTCATACAGTGCTCATCAATGTGTGAAATTAAAGTATGAACTGATCAGTATGTGAAAGTGAGGTTCATAGAGTTAATTTATGAATAAATTATGCCAGGGATCCTGAATATAGTTAAGGAAGGCCGTGCCACCTTCTAAAATGAGCTGTTACTACTACACTGATGTCTGAAGCCAGAATGGTTGCAAGCAAACTGGCTGCAATCTACTGAGGTGGGATAAATATCATTAAGTTACTAAATACAGATGGTTAATTGTGTTTTGCTGGGATGACAAATATAAAATCATATCTTAAACATTAAAGGCAGAATTGCAAACACTCAGTTTCTACTCTTTAAGATGTACAATTTAAAGCTAATGTTTCAAGCTATAGATATGGTTTACAAGTAAACTGTATTTTTCTGCTTATGTTATTGAAATGAAAAATTCCATGTGTATTTCTGACGCCTATGTGTTATGAATGTAAGTGCTTTAGCTGTTCAAAAGAAGCTACTCTGGTACACATAAAAACTGGATATAACCTGTTAAATTAGTCTCATGCTCCAAAATAGACAGGATCAATTTCTTGCAGTTTGGGCTCAAAGATACAGTGAACAACACACAGAGTTAGGAGTAAAATCAAATGAAGAATGATAATAGCATGGAAGAATACTAAAGATAAATGCTCTGTCAGACCTGCAATCCCCTGGAAACTCAAAGCATCCAAGAAAGATTTAATCCTTATACAGGGCACTTGTAGGAAAGCAAATGGAAAGCAGCCTTATTTCTGATAATGGAAGGTTCTGGTACACTTAATGCATCTAGACAGATAATTGTGTATGTCAAACCAATTTTGCAGGAGAAGGGATATGCAGCATGCTAATGTCTGATGTGATTGATAGTATATCTACTCTCCACTTTAAACAGAGTGGTGGTGGGTTTTGATAGCATATTTTACAGCACTGGCTACAAAGTATTATGTGTACATGCTGATGAAAAAAATAAGATAAGCTTGGTCTTTTCATCCTCAAAATTCTTCTAAAATGTGCTCTTTCTTTCTCTTCTGAGCTGTTCCATGAGTATTTGACCAGCAGAACACGTTAAGAAATAAAGTTGTGAGAAAAGTGAAAGATTAGATGTAGATATTTTCCTAGAAAATTATGTTTTAAAATTGTGATAAATTTAAAAGGATAACAATTTTTAAATGGTCACATAAGTTAAAAACTGTAGCTCTAAGCCTACAATTAGCTGTATGAAGATGGAGCTATGTGCCTCCATAAAAACTGCCAGGAAGCTGGGAGACACACTCAAGCTCACCTGAAACTGATGAAAACTACTCAGAGGTTTAGAAATACTGAACAGAAATATAACCCTTGTAATTTTTGTAGTTTTGTAAGACACAACAGTTGTGTAACCCCAATAAAACCGATTTGTGATTAAATCATCTAACAGAAAAATAAAGCAGTTATTTCTCAGGTTAGACTAAGGAATCTCACTTTACCTCATCGCGAGTTTCAAACATTTTTCATTCTCAAAAAAAATTGCAGATTTCCTCAAATATTTGAGTAACTCTAAGAATAAACTACATTTGCTTATTCAACTATAAATATTTCTTATTTTTTTCAAGTTATTTCAGGGTAATGTTTTAAAGGTTAAATTAGACTCACTTCAATAAGTTCCACAGCTCCCTTTCAGCATTTTTTTTTTCCAAATAATACTACATGGTAGAATTCTGAGTTTTTTGGAGATACTTTTGTACTTTCTAAATGAAGCAAAATGTTTGTCTCCAAATACATAAATAATGGAAATGATAATATTGTATCAATTCACAGTTGTTTGTTTGTCGCTATTTTAGTTGATTAGACAGCAATTTAATATTTTCTGTTCCAAAGTTGAACAGAAATTATTCTGAAGGTGTGAAGCTATGTGCAAAAAAAAAAATTTCTTATTTCAATAAAGTAGTAATTCACATGTTGGAAAATTGCCAAGGTAATAGCTGAGTTTAAACATCTTCAAAAATGCTGGTATTTTTCAGAGGTGAAAAATATATGGAATATAGTTCCAAGAAATGCAACTAGGAAAAGATTAAATTAATGAAATCTTGTGAAAAAAAATAAGGAGAAAAAAAAAATCATGAGAAGGCACTTATGTAGCACAGATGCAAATTGTGATTAATGAAGCTTGGTACATTAGTGAACTAAAAAAAGACTTCCACTTTATGTCAGCTTGTCTGATCTGGTAAATTTGGAGAGTGATTTTTACCATGTCAGATAGTTCTCTCTAATTTTTCTAATCCAGTGGTTAGCTGTGTTTTGGCTGGAAGCAGGTGTGTCAGTTGAAAGGGCACAGACACACTTGCTTCTGCTGAGGTTACACTTATAATACCTTGTACTGCTGAATGGAAATTAAATGCTTTAAGTTTATTTAAAAGAATGCAGGTGTCTTTAGAAATAAAAATGGAAATGTGACCAGCTCCACTTGTGTAAGTTGTACATATTTTACATTAAAAAAACACTGTAATCCTCTGTGTATTATTGTTGTTCCATATATAAAAGTACAACCTGGTGCACAATTAAATCATACACAAATACATTAAAAGGTCTAATGCTGCCTTGTATGGCTTGTGAAGTAATGAACATTTTCAACTCACAGTCTCAGCCATTATAATGTTATTACACAGTCATTAAATTGAGCTGTTATTCCACTGCTAAAACAACTGATCAATATCCATTACCATTCAGTGATGGTTGGAGCCAAAATGAGATTATATTGCAAATGAGCCGCAGACAAGGTAATGATCCCTCCATTTTGATATATTTAAAGGCATTCCCTAAAGCAGATAATTTTCTTGAAAGAGTACAACTTTTCCATCAAGTCAACAATCTAGGAAAATAAAAATGTTCTTTAATTAAAAAAAGCCTAACTTATTATGATTTATAATGAAACAATAATGCTTTCAGCAAAGATAACCACTGTTGGATCAATGAAATAGTTTCTGCCTATTGGGTTTTACTTATTATGAGTGCTGTGCTATACAGACCCTGTGCCTTACCATAGAAACAAACCAAATGATGTTTCTTTGAAGTCAGGATTTATCTCAGAGTAGTATACTTTGAAGCTTGTCCAAACACAAACAAATAAAGATGAGAAATACCTCCTTAGAGGGACTTCAGTGTCTTGTTCGCACAAGACCCACAATAGTTTTTCCTTTTTCTTATCACTTACAAAGTCTGGCCAAAAATTTTCCAAGCTGTCCTTGAGTGGTTCCTCCAAGGCCCTGTCAGTCACTGACTTGATGGATCAATTTTTGTCATCATCTCTGGATCTCTTTTGTTATCATCTCTGTTATCTCTGGATTGTTAGTGTACCTGTGTGTTTACAAGTTATTATCATCTTAATTACTTCTATGCATTCATGTATTCTGTGTTGTGTTAATATGTATTATTATTTTTTATACAGGTTTTTTTTTTTCTTTTATGTTAAAAGTTTATCCCCACAAGGCAGATGTCCTTACAGGTATCCAGGTATCTATATCTCCTTCATGTTCCACATATCACTACAATATGCAGAACACAGGAGGTTTTCCAGTCTCTGCATCTTGCACTTCTATTCAGCTGGTCCTGAAGTTTCCCTACTGAAGCAAAAGACTTCTCAAGTTGTTAGACAGATTTGGAAAATTTACTAATATGTAGTATAATATGGTAACAAAATATATCTTATTACTTTATCTAAAGATCTTCTTCCCTTTCCTGTTTTTTTTTTCTATATTTGACAGATTTACTTCATTTTTTTTCCAAAGTGGATATCCAGGGACACATGCACAAAATGCTCAGTTTCTTTCAAAGAGCCCTTTTAAAACTAGATCTTCTGTTTCTTTTTAATTAATTCTTCTGTTATTTTGAATATATTTATAGAATATTAATAGCACTTTAGCCCTCATCAAGGAAGATCAGCTCAAAAATTAATCTTAACTTTTGATACTATAATGACAACTAGGAAGGAAAAAATCGCCAGTAACTGTGATAGGCTTATGTAGATATTTATATACTAAATAAAAATACTCCCTTTGGCAGAAAGAATTTTTTCAATAGGAAGGTAAAGATATTGGAAGTCTAATATATTACTTCCTTTTTACTTGCCTATATTTGATATTCCTGTGAATATTACTGTTCTGCAGCAAGGCTCTGAGGGAATTCTGACTTGTCCAAAAGTTAGTGTCTCTGCCAAGGTACAGCATGAGAGGCAGAGAAGTTTAGTCTTTCACGGATAAAAATTAGTCTATCCTCTGTAGTCCTTCATAACCATAAAACAGAGGCTGTGACTTAATTTTCCATAAAAGACACATTATCCACCTAAAATATTCAGTAGAAAAAAAATTTTTAGAAATAGGCTGGGTTCCAACGGTAACTTTTGTCATTGCTCTCTTCTTTCTTATGTAAAGTTACTGCAGTTTTTGAAGAACTCATATTCCTGGCCCATTTCTTAGGATGGATCATCCTTAGCTTCTCGCCTCTCTGGCTTGGTCTTCTGAGCTTCTCAAAAGCTTTTCCCTCCTAGTGACCCAATTTGGTATCTTTATTTAGTGAGTAAAATTTGGTTTTCTCCACTTGCAGAACTCTGCAAGAATAACTACTTCTTTTTGAAATCTCCTCATTTTCCCATGAAATCTCAAATGAAAGCACTACTAAACAGGCAGCTGTGTCCTGTGACCACTGTGCATTCATACTGGGCCTCACTGCTCCCTCCTGCCTGTCTGGCTGCCTATCTCACTTTCACTTTGTCCTGTACCTTCCCTGTCATGCTGCTGTGCAATCATCAGTCCCCATCCCCATCACTATTGTACCACGGTCTGCAGCGGGAGCAGCATCAGACCAAAAAGGAATAAGATCCTACAGGGAATGGACTGAGGCAGCCACAGTGCACACTCTGGTGATTTCACTGCCCCTGGCACCCATGTGAGAGTGAGTAAAGCTCACTGCTGTCTTGCCTCTGATGGCTCTCTAAGCATACTCTCAGCTCTAAGTTCCTTGGCAGAATAGTGTTTGTGGCAGAAAGAACAATCGGGTCATAGTCTGTGGCTACTCTGAGGCATAATGGTAATAATATCAGCAATAAATAGTAAGAAACAGCAAAAACCTTGCATCATCTGACAACACAAATGCATATTGAAGCAAAAATAAATAAATGATTGTTGTGAAGAGACCCTTACAGGCCCTTCTATACTACATATTCTGCTTCATTCTGTGTAAAGTATGTAACCCAGCCTGACAGCCCTGAGAGCAGAACTGTCAGAAGATTTAGGGGAATCATACGACTTTCTTTCCCTGATCAAACTGAGAACTGACTTGCTTTGGCAAAATTTTAATGCAGTTTTGAATCTTGACAGAAGAAGGGCATATTGGGGAGAAGCATATAGGTCATGAAAGCTTTCTAATCTAATAAATACTATAATTCTTAATGGGTTTTATCTTGGTGGTTTTTATTTTTTTTCTTACACTGTTGTTTCTAGGCAGCTTCCTACTCTTAGTCTATGTTTTCTATATGAATACATTAATTGCATCTTAGCTTTCAGAGATCTGAGGGTTGGTGTTGGTATCAAGACTTGATGCTCCTATTTATAACAACTGTTTGATCAATAATGCATCGCAGATGTGCAGCCCACAGTAAGTTTCTGCACACATCCAAATGGAATGCCTTTCTCCTACACACGCTCCACAGCAGCTCAGCTGTGCAGTGCCCAGCACTACTCCTTTCAGAGGCCAATTAAAACCTCACTGTTTATTTTCAAGTCCATTAGAACCCCGCCAAAGGTTAAGTTATTGCAGTTACTGACATCTAAGTTGTAAATAAACAAGGCCTAAAGAGAAGAAAGGAAGTGGAATGCTATTTTTTATTGCTTGAAAAGAATAATTTTGCTGGAGTTATAAAAACAATTCTGTTGTTTTCTTCAGAGCTGCTGAAGAAAATTTTCATTGACTGTGGCTGAATATAACAAAAACATGTTGAAAAAAGTATCTTAAAAGACTGAACTGAAAGAATACCTTAATTTCCTTTTACTTACACCTGCCTCATCAAGAGTTAATTCTCTGAAGGAAAAATGTAGGTGAACTGATTCTGGTGGATTGATTCTCTTTTATGATGGGAATGCGAACTGAATGGAATGAAATTCTGTCTGTATTACCTTATCAAGTTCACTGGGCATAAATGAGAATAATTTCCAAAGTAATGCAACGTAATATAGAATGCAGACCTATTTAGACTTGACGTTATTATAAGAGAAAATGAAAATTACTACATTCTATTCAACAAGTTCAACAATAATGATCATCTTTAGTCTTTAAATGTCTCAGCTTATAAAAATGGCTTAACTAGCCCTAAGCTGCATACATATTAATAAGAATTTTTTCTCTTTCATTAAAAAAAAAAAGCTTTTTCCTACCCTAACTAATAACATTGTTACAAGGAATAACATGGCTTTATGATTACTCTGAGCTCTTAAATCAGTATTAAGTCTTTCTGTAGATAATAATATGCAACTTCTTGAGCTGTATGCAAGAACTGCTTGGCAAAAATCTATGGCACTGGTTACAAAAAAAGATGTCCCATCTCTTCTAGATTTAATATCTAATGATATTACTTTTCATGACATTACATTCATAAACAGCACAGTCAACACACTATGTCAAGATAAATAATGTGAAAATAAAAGATAATTTTAATTATTTCAGAACATAGGCAGAAAACAATTAACATAATAAAGTGAACTTTTGCTGTTATTTTTAATTCCTTAAGTGTTGTTTTCATTCAGTAAATTTTGTTATATTTGTTGTTATATGCTATCTTGCCTGATTTCCATTTTCAGCCATTTTTTCAGAATTTCACATAATCTGTATTACTTGACAAATGGTGACTGAATGGCTAATAGCCATTCTGGTTGCTGAGAATAATTCAGAAAATAATTGTTTTCTGATGATTTTCAGACATTTTAAAGACGATTCTTGATTGTTAGATTTGTCTTATGAATTCAGAAAATTAGGTAGCCAAGTGTACTCTCCCTTCCCAGGAAAGTCAATATATTAAGAAGCATTATCAATTACATTCCCTTTAGCATGTTTCTTTTACAACCTTGAGTCACTCCATTTCTGTTACTAAAAACCCAAATTATGCAATGAGGTAAATAGATTTCTTTCTATTTTATACAAGCAAAATTTTATTACCAACATCAGTCTACAGACAGAAGACATAAATTAAAGTTTAATGCCTGGCTGTTAATCATAAGTCTATCATACTAAAGTTTTATTCTTGTAAGGCTTGTTTCGTACATTTCCCTGTACAATTATAAGTAAATTTTTCCTTTGTTTTTTAGTCTTGCTGATTTCCTTAAAAGTAATTTTATATGCCTGAGTTTAACAGTAGAAATGATAGCTACATAATGTTTTATAACTCTGCAGCACTTTAGTTTATAAAGTGAAAAAACCCAACAAACTAACAATTCATCTGTGTCTTCTTGCCTTCTGAGCACATTGCTGATGCGTGTAGTGTTGTCTGTGGGATAACACCAAGTGATTGATGGCACTTTTTTCCTACCTAAATGCTGTGTTACAAGTGTTTAGAATAAAATTAGTTTTACTAATGGAGTTTACTGGAGTATGAACTTCGTTGGGGAGTGTACTAACACAGTTTTTCAATGGTCCAATCCTACTCCAAAAGAAGCAATTTGAAAACATACATTAATTTTCAAAGGCAAGTTTTAACCACAAGAAATTCAGAAAGTCATACTGCATAAAGATAAATAATTCAGATTCCAGTATCTTTTATGCAAACTTTTTAAAGGTGTAACCCTCAACACCATTGCAGCTCCTCCCAATTACATTGATATATAAAACTGGATTGGGTCCACCTAGATTAGATTAAGACTAAGATGCAAAATAGTCATATGTAGCATGATCTGATTCAGAAATTCTTGATCATCAAAATGAACATTTGAATTTCTGCAGGATTACTTAAATAGACTAAACTCAATCCAAACCAGCAGGAATCTACAAGGATTTTTTCTGCATCATTGGTTTAATCATAGTGGAAGATCACATTATGGTTTTATGCATCCATATGTACATTCGACATGTCTCTGAGAAGTTGGATGTTCATTTCTTTAACCTTAAGTAAAATGGAAAAAATGCTTCCTTTTCTTTTGGGAACTTGATCCTCCATAGCACTGAGCACATTACAGAAATGTCAAGGGCTTTGAATTGCCATTAAAGCCAGAAGCTTGAAAGGTTGAGTCATATAGACATTTATTTTATAGCAATTAATAACCTGAGAAATTAAGTCACTAATATCATATACATCTTAATTAGAAGCCACACCTTCTGTTTAATTACTTTTCTTAAAGCTATCTTAAATTCAATTACTTTCCTTTGCAGTTTGATTTACAAAGGTGCAGATTCTATATGAGATTTACAATGGATTCAATTGTTGTTTTCTTGTTTGTTTATGTGAAGCTTGATGAGAAGAAAGATGAACACTAAGTGATCTATTTTTACTCTCTAGCTGAGAGGCAGAATTGTCACTGATACTGGAAGACTCATTACAGTGAATACATCCCAGTGCTTTTAGGGAAATTTTGAAGCTACCCTTACGTATTGTGTATTTTAGATGGCTAGCTTATTTTCGTTTACCGCTTCACATCTTTTGCAATATTTTATGTTTTATTTTATGTTATTGCATGTCCAATTAAAATTATAGACTAAAAAAGTTACAAAAAGACCAAATCCAAAAAACTGAATGGAAAATTCTTGCTATAAATACAAATTTCAAAGCAAGTAATGAACTAAAACAGATGTCTCAACATTTGAAAAAAAAGACAAAAAAAAGCAGCCAACTCTCATTACTGAAGCACTCCTTCCCCCAATTTAGTCTAATGAATTTACAAAATTAATTTACCTTTTTATGCCTTGCATAGATTTGTTTCCTTTTTTCACTAACTCAATGCTGCACATTTAACACTTTTAGAACACTTTAACACACTTTCATCCATACCTTATGTTACCTATCTAATTGTGCCTTTATCTATCTCCTGGGCAGATTACATAAACCAGTTTGCATACACCCGTTTTGAGTGCAATACTGTATCAGCTGTGCAAGTGGTCCACCAGAATATATGGTCATATTCCTCATTAACCCAATTCTTTGAATTTATTAGAAATAAGATACACTGAACCAAACTTTCTCAGCTTTTAGACAGAGAAAGATCTGTGCACAGACCACAATTCTGCTGTCAAACAATTCCAGCCCCTCTAGAGCATGTGAATTTTGCCCCAGACTCAATAAGCCTCTTTCCTGCCCTGCTGACTTGCCTAGATAAATGCTTTCATCCACTTAGTGCTGATAATTTCCTCCAACTACATGCTGTCTCCAATAGTCAGATTTCTGCTTCACACAGAGTATAGAATGGTTTGGCTTGGAAGGACTTTAAATATCCAACCCACATATGGTAAGCAGGGACACCTTGCACTAAACCAAGTTGCTCAGAGTTCCTTTCAACCTGGCCTTGAACATTTCCAGGAATGGGACATCCACAACTTCTATGGGCAATCTGTTCTTATGCCTTACTACACTCACATTAAATAATTTTTTTCCTAAAATGTCTACTGCCTTTCAGTTTGAATCCATTCCCCCTTGTTCTGTTCACTACATGCTCCTGTAAACAGTCTCTGTCCATCTTTCTTGTAGGCAAGGCTACAATTAAGTCACCCTGAAGGCATCTCTTCTCCAGACTGAACAACCCCAATTCTCTGAGCCTTTCCTGATAGGAGAGGAGCTCCATCTGTCTAATCATCTTGGTAGCCCTTCTCTGGACTTGCTTCATGGCTTGGCTCTTTCCACACAGCATGGTCTTTCTGTTTTTTTTATGGTCACAGCATGCCCCCTCTTTTTACAGGCATCCTCTTTCTCTCTCTCCTCATTCCAGATGCCAGTGATTTGGTATTAGGGCCTCAGAGACTCTTGTCTATCATAACAAAACTGTCAAGAGGCCCCTCATAATCTCATAAACCTGAAAGGATCTTGGTCACCTCCTAGCCTAATATGTTTAGATGCCTCTCCCTTCCTTTTATCCTAAGTCCTCAGGGCTCAGGAGAGGAATTGCAGCCTTCTCTTTTGACAGAAGGCAAAGACTTGCATAGAAATCCTGGGTACAAAAGATGGCCTATTCCTTAAAAGTTTTTCGCATTTTGCAAAAGGCAGCCAAGGTGCCTAAATCAGGGCCACGGATCCTGCTTCAAGATGACAAATTAACTTATCAGTGTTTGGAAGTGTGCTGCTATAGGATGTTGCAGAACTATACATATATGTACATGAATTGCTGAATGGACTCTCTTGAAGAATAGATGTATGAGTGCCTATTAAACAGAACGATCCTTCACTTAGGCCAGGGAATCCCACAGCTGCCAAGACTCAGCTGTGAGAGGAGGTGTGAGGATGAGGATGCTCTGTTTCCTACACTGCTTCCTGAGGCACCTATTTCTAACCACTTTCCAGCACAGGGCATCAGACTGGATGGCTTTAGCTGTGATCCTGTTGAGCTCTTCATGCATACTTTAGACTAAGATACATCTTGATTGAAGATACTCAAGATGTCAGAATATATTAAAATGAAGTTATAATAATACATTTCAAAAAGGAGAATAGACAGTACAGAGGATGTTATATTTTTGTCATAAATACCTATCCTGAAGCAAAGGGCGCAATTAATAGCAATGATTTTTTGATAACAAAGTTTCTTCAGTATTTAATATATTCTTTTCTATCTCAGTGAACTGCTCATTAAAAAGCTTAGATAGTTGTATCAGAAATCTACAACAATGGTCACTAAAGTTAAACACATGCATGTTTAACATAGACATGTGTGTGTGCGTTTCTGCACATTTTAACTAAAATATTAAGTAGTGTACTGTGGATACTAAGGATTTACAAAATTTACCAAAAATACTCTTTAAAGAATGGCTCTAAATTTTTTATAATATTAGGAATTCTTCAAGTACTCTGAGCCACATTTGTCCCATGAATCTTCCTAGAGCTGGAGGATTTTTGTTCCCTCTGATCTGTTGTGTAGAAAACCGATAAAATAAATCTACCCTCACAGCCCTCCAAAGACAGTCAGTTCCATGACATTTTAATGGTTCTGGTTCACATCAGATTATTGTTGTTCTAATGTCAGAGCCATTCCAAAAATGAGGACATTCCCAGTAGCCATGTATCTCATTGCTCACAAATGCTAGGCTGCTGTTTTTAAAATAAATATGTTGTAGTGCTAGTGATCAGGGAGTGTTCTTTTGCTTGTTCACCTCTTGAGTCCCAGATTGCTAGATTTGTTCAAGCTACTAACAGAAACGGGGAAAAAAATCCCCAGATTCACACAAATATATGCTTCACCTTTCAAAAAACTATGTAGTGAAAAGTCCTCCCCAGGAAGATTTCTGGAAAAACACTTTTGGCAGAGCAGACACACAGAGTTTAAGAGGCCTCTAGTAACTCTTTAGCTGTCTAAAACAAAAGGTTACATGTGGTTAAGTAAGCCTTCACCACCTGGCTGACAGCACCTCTCTTCCAGGTCCCAAACAGATATTTCCCTTTGCCTTTTCAGCAAGCAGGTGAGGATATGGTAGGGAGCAGGTCCAAATGCATGGGTGGGCACATGGTGGTCATCCTAGAGGAGAAAGGCACAAAAAGAGCAAGAATTTGGGGGTCCTGATATCAAAGAGTAGCACTGTGAATGACTGAGGCATATGGTGACCAAAACTGAAGTATATATTTTGATATAAATAAATAAACAAACAAAAGACATATATATAAAATTCAAATTTATTCTTCTGTGTCTTTCTTGGGCTAGCTCTAAACCAGGATTTTCAATGGGAGGCTTTCTAATCTCTTCGGGGAAGCAGGGGGGAAAGTGTACCCAAACGACAAGGCAATTTTTTGAAGAGATTCACTGATAGCATGTCTTGAGTAGCCAAAGCCCAAAACTGTCCTTCAAATCAGGTCTCAACAGAATTCCTTCTAAAAAGCCTCTATCTTACCCATGATAGAGGCTGGCCAACTAATAAGATTATTTATTCCTCAGAATATTTTGTCCCCCACATTGTGTTTTGCGGGTTCAAAAAGCATGCAGTTGCTTCCAAGTTGCTCTTGACTCAAGCAGATTATCATCACCTGCTCCTTTATTTCCAAGGAAAGACCTGAGGTAAAAAAGGTACTTTAACTTCAACCAGAACATCCCTCTGCTGAAAACCTGCCATCTCTTGTACACCTCTGCCAGCATCTTCATCAGTATTGATTTCTCAAGTGCAGAGGAGCAGAAGAATAACAGCATATCATTTCTGCATGTCAGCTTCTTCAAGCATAATCAGAAATGTTTTTCTCTCAGTTCAGAGCGGATGGGCATTCAGCAAATGCCACAGGTGAGAATGCATCCTCTTGCCCTTCCTCTGTTTGGACACTTCTGAGGGAGCCAGGCTTGCTCTCTGTTGCTCACTTGAGCAGAGCTCAAAGGCCACTGGCAGTTTGCCAGTTGTTCTGCATCCCTACCACATCATCATTTCTTACACTGCACCCCATGCCTTGAGCAATCCTTTCAGCTGGAAGCACTCCTGATGCAAACAGGCCAGCATCTCTTCAGTGTGAGCAACAATGAGTGCACTCCAATGGCTACCAGCAAGTTAATGGTATCCAGTCCTTCCACAGGCTCCTAAAGCATCTCCCATGAAAAATGCCATGCTTCTTGGGTACCAAGAACAGCTTCAGGTGTGTTAGCACTGATCTGGGTGATTTTGCCTGTGGTCATCCCCTTTAGATCTTGGAAAGCCTTTTCTTTCTTTAGACCATTTTTTCATGTCTTCAAGTTCTTCATGAATCTTAGTTTTGGATGGTTGCAGCCTGTTTTCTTAAATGTTATGTGGTCAAAGCATTTGCTTTAAAAAAGTGTTTAAGCAATACATTACATTCTGCACCAGGGAACTCAAGGCTCTTGGAAATGATTTAGCTTCTCTTATCACTTCTGAAGATATAGATAATAATAAATAAAAACATAGCCATCAGGGTGAATTCAAGAGAAAATGAAAACCATTTGGAAATTTATATATAGTACATTTCAAATGTTTTTTCAGAAGGTATAAAAAGAAAATATAGTGTCAGATGTAGTTCTGCTGCTGTCTTGTGAGAGCAAGAGCATGATGAAGAGGGAGTTGGGATGATGGGGAGAAGACATATTTCTGGGAACCACGTTCTTAGTTCAGAAGCAAGAAAACTCCCATCTAAAAAAGATTTTCTTTTCAAAATTTCAAAACTTCAGGCACAATGAATATTTACTAAAAAATGCAAAATTTAAAAAAATTATTTAATGACCTGGATATGATACCAACCTAAGAAAAATAGCATGCATACACCCAAGACTAGCAAAGGTGTTTATATATTTTTCAAATGCCAGCTGTAACTGAAAACTGCTAGCTTTGCAATGACTGATGTTAAACTTTCAATAACTTTCTTCCAATAAAACCACTTTGATAGATAATGCAATAGGTGAGTTCTGTGGTATGTTCTTAACAGGCTTCTGGAACAGAAATTTAAGCTTGCATTTTAAAAATATTTTGGGTTTATTATTTTTTATTTTTTTATTACTTATTTACCTTATACTTGCTTTTACTAAAGTCTACATCCAGAAGTGTCAAGTGAATTGACTGCATGAAAGACAAAGTTTTTATACAAAGGCAAAGAAAGACAAATTTTTATGCAAAGCTCAATTTTATTTCAATATTATTGTTGCATTTCTCAATTTCTTTCCCTTTCTTTCTTTGGCTAAGGGTTATGTACTGTATTAGGTAGACCAAAGAATTAATACCAGCAAAATATGCAACTAAATGCTTCACAAAAGGTATTTCACAAATAAATCCTTTATGCTAAGATAAAATGTCCATATTAGAAAAATTATACTTGAAAAAATATTATATTATAGAACTCATCAGCTGTCCAAACCAAGGGGTCTCTACAGGAAAATTAAAGAATAAGAAAGTAATACAATACAATATTATAGACAAAATAATCTAGAATAAGATCAGCCTTATACCATTAAGCAAAGAAGTTGCATCTTGTTTTATATACTTTAATTTTAGTGTCTTCATGCCATTTTTCTTTACCTTAACAGCATTACCAAAATATGCTATTTTGTATTATTTTCTCTGGCTTTAAACTTGAATAGTTGAAGTTTTTCTCCCACTGACAGATCATGAAACTGAAACTTTTTTGCTGTTGGCTTATGATCAGCTCATATTCCTCACATATCCATGCTGAAACCATTGGAGATTGACTTCATAAAATCAGGAACATAGGCAGTTTCTAGCTTTGGCTCAAAAGCATGCAAATTTACATCAGAAAAAGTTCAAAGCATTAGGGATGGCACATCTAATGTGTTTATTTCTTTTTCCTCCTTTTATTTGCTTTGTAATGCTCTCTTAACTCTCTTTCAGGTTAAGAAAAGAGAGGCTTTTACCTGCAATACTTTCTTAAGATGAATTTTCCTAATGCACTGTAGGTTCCAGACAAGTAAGGATTTTATTGTAATCTTATAGAAGGTGGCCCCCTAGTAAAAAAAAAACACAACAAAAAAAACCAACCAACCAACCAACCAACCAACCAACCAACCAAAAAAAAAAAAAAAAACAAACCCAAAAAGTGGTTTTCAAGTCTTGCAGAAATACTTGAGTTTTAAGTGTTTAGTAATGCAATTTAGGCAACTTTCTGACATCCTAGGCAAATGATTTATGGAAGGTGGGAAGAAATTCTTGTGGCAAAACACACAACACCCATGTCTGTAATTTTTTTTTCTACAAAATTCCTGCTTGTTTGAGCTGCATTATTTAGACAGTAGAATTTATTTTACTTAAAATTTAAGTACATAATATTAAATATTATCTAACTATTTAAATAATATTATTAAATATTTTACTTATTTTACTGTGTCATAAAATCATTATATTTTTTACTTTCAGTTTAATTCTTTTCCAATATTCAAAAAAAAACAGCACTTCATAATTTTTACCAGTATATACCTTTAAAAAATTACTATTTTGAATACAAGTGTATTTGAGTATCTGATGTAGGAAATAGCTGACAACAGAGCAGATATTCTCAAAGTCAATTTTTCTTATATCATGGCAGGAGAACAATTTTAGATGAAATTCAGTAGAGCCAGGTGAGATGAAGTATATATTCTTGTGCATTTTTCAGAAATAACAGATTATAATAGGATGCTTCTTATGAAATAGCATTGGTCCTAGGACAGGAAAAGAAGGCTTGGACAGAAGATATAGAATTTCAAAAAGTTTCAAAAAACAGAGACCTCCATTCTTGAAGACGCCTAGTTTCAGTAACTGAGTTTTCAAATCATGAGTAAATGGAAATCAGAGCTCACGGGGCCCTGGTTGCAGTCTTAGCTGTGAAGACTCAGCTAGTTTTCCAGCTAATTGGAGCTACCAGTACCAAGCAGACCCACTGTACTAATGATTCAATTATTTTGAATTCAGTCTTCTGAGTCCTTCAAAAAAATGAGAGCTCAAATACTGTCATATCAAATCAGGATGCCAGTTTCTATCAGCTTTAGTACAGAGAGAAGTAATAAAGAGAGAAACTCAGTTAGTTTTGTGTTGCAGGTTATTTTCAAAGAAGATAGGTCGTTCCCATCTAAAGCTATTGTTGTTTCACCAGTACTTGTTATCTAAAATGGCAAGTCTTATTAGAAGGCAAAGATCTGATATAAAACATACTAAGGTTACTGTGCTTGTTCCCGTTATTTTCAATCGGCTGCAAAAAAAAAATTAACTTAGAAAGTATTTGCCTAAATTTGTAATTTGAAATGGACAGATCATTAATCTTGGGATCTCTGAGTCAAATGATACCTTAAGGTCAGATTTCATTCCTAAAGGTCTTAGTTTGAAATTGTAGTCTACAGCTCTTTTTTTTTTGTAAATTGTCTTTAAAAAGAGTTTTTATGTCCCTTGTTCATTTGCTCTGTCAGAAGTGACATAGAGTTTGCCTAGTCTCATTATCAAAGCTTGTGCTGTCTTAATAACCTTTCTCACAGTTCTTCCTCAGTCTTTTCCTTACAGGACAAAAAACAAATTTGCAAAGACAATGCCTCATTAATCAGATTGATTCTATGATATTCACAAAGCAAGAATCACAAAGGAAGAAAAAAGAAATAAATTCCCTCAACCATTTTACTCCCTTCCAGAGAGCTTTTGAAAGTTAAGTAATTTCTAGCATAAATGTGTTCAACCTCATAAGAAATATAATTTAATTCTAATTTAGTATGATTTTATATCAAAGTTCCTATAAGAAAATAACATGATTTTGCTACACTAAATGTGTTTCTGCTACATTCATATTCCATTTTTTCTTTTGAGTTTAATATGGCACAAGCTAGCTGATTTTTCATTGAAACACGAATTGCTATTCCAGTCAGACCCCACTTGCTCCATGTATGAAAAAATTAAAACCTTTTAAATACTTTGTGAAAATAGGCATCTTCCTTTCTCCACCACTTCCTGAATGCAAACAAGTCTTTACTTCATAGCAGTGTTTCATATCACATTACTAGAAATCTGCCAAAGAAATAAGAACATGCAGTTTTGATAATGTTAAAGCTGGCAAGTAAGAGCATCACCAAATTCAGATATTATTGCTAAAGAAGGGGAAAACAATAAAATCCACACAAATATATTAAATACCTGTCTGTCTGCTTGAGTCCCCACAGTAATTAAAACTCAAGAAGACACACTGTTAAAGTACTTGCTAACTTCAGTGTGTCAGGATGGACCCACAGGAAACTCTTAATCCTCCTTTATGAAATGGAGAACACAATTTGGATTAGTAGGCTCTTTATACTCCATTCATTCATATGTCCACAGTCTAATTTTCAGTCAAAGATTAGAGCTTTATAATATGGGTATTAGTGGGAATGGTCCCCAGTCCTACCAGAGGTTTTTGATGCCATACTTTTCAATCTTTCCTCCCACAGGAATAAGCAAGAAAAAGCAGAGAACTTCTGCCTGCAGGTTACAGCAGCTGATTGAAAAAGTATTACCTATATACAATGAAGTATGCAAGTTTTCTAATGTGATGGATAGCAAAGAAGTGGATTTTTAGAAGAATTTTTCTGAAAAGTAAAATAAAAAATGCTATAGGGTTTGCATCAACAACTAAGCATTTTAGAAAGAAGTCTGCCTTGTCATTTAAAATCATAGGAAAGAAAGCTGACAGGACATATGCTGTGGGACTAAAAGAGTTATTGACTGTGAGATGCAGATCACAGAGGGAGAGGGGTAAAAGAAAAAATAAATTGAAGTTTTCCCCTGATAGATTGGCTAGTTGCCTATATTCTATATATGAATAAATAAATAGTGTGAAAAGAAGTGTTAGTCTGAATTGCATGTCCCTGTTAGAGCGATATGTTACCTTTTGCTTTAGAATATGGCTTACTCCTCAGGATATATTTTTAGGATTATTCAGTCAAAGTTTAGTTAAAGCATGATGGCAACTGCAAATAGAGAAAAATAGGAACAGGGAATTATAATTAAAACACTTTGGAAAAAGGCAAAGTTCCAAATAAATAATGATAGCCTTAGAGGAGCTGGTTGGGAAATGGAGTGTGTGTGGTGTTTATTTAGCAGAGCATATCTGTTGTAAGGACTGATGTGAGCACTGGACAGGAGGGAACTCCAGTATTTTGGTGTCAGACAGAGTAGACATTGCAGGCAACAGGAATTGCATTTAATTGCATACAGGTAACTGAGACCACACTGATCGACAGCACGTGACAGAAGAGTGGGAAACAGTTCCATAAAGGATGATACCTGCATGTCTTGGCACTGTAAAGCGTGAGTCCTACATTTTTCCATGTATTCACATCCCAGTGTAAACTAAAGAGAAGTCAATGAAAGTCAGTGAAAGTAGAGCCCAAAAGTGGCACCAACAAATGTTTATAGAGAAAATGATATATCTTTGTGTTAAAACAGTCCCCAAGACATATCCTTTCTGGGCAGCATGAAAGAAAACATCTGTTGCAGAGAGCGCAAAAGCTCTGCATTCAGAGGGTGTCCAATCTTTTACGTGCAATTTGGTCTTTTATGCATATTACGGGACATTTTTAGTGGTACCTCACATAAACTGTGTCTCCCTTGTGGAATCTCACACTGGGGTAGGTTATTGGAAGCCAACAGCCATTACAGTGGTAATTTCAGCTGAGACAGAGTAATGGCAGCACATTATGAACCAATAACGGGATGCTAATGTTTGTAGTATGCTCTTGCAGTGCATAATAATGAAGGGGAAGTAAAAGATTAGCATCAATCCTTAATTAGGCAGATGACTTTCTGATTCTGACAAACACTGCGACTTGCCCAGAACTTCAGCACTGACTCAGAGTTTTTGCAGCATTTCTGCCCTAGGATGCCCAGGTCCCCACCAAGCAGTTTTGCAGGATCTGTTTGCTTTAGCTTTTACCGAATAAAGCCACCTGAGCCTCTAAGAAGCTTTTCCAATCCCTTAGATTTGCATACAGTTTTATTCCTGTAGTGCCAGTGATCTTATGCCATTTGGCAGCACTCACTGCTGTGGTGAACACATGTCATGATTTCAGCAGAGTGAGAATGGCAATGAAAAAGAAAAATGCTGGCATTTGGGGAGCAGTCAGCTTGCTTTTGATCACTGTGAGGAAACAGACACTTATGATGTTTCAGACACTAATGAAAATTACTTCAACATATCCTCTAAAGTTTCAGATATCCTCTAAAGTTTCACATAGAAAAGGTTGAGAACCTTCCCAGAATAGTTCGTGACTAGCTACAGGACACCTTGTTGTGGGGGGGGAGTGCAGTGTTTAAATCAATCTCTTGCATTATATCCAGTGTGAATGGCATCCGCAAGGATGCTATGAATGAAGCTCTTTTTGCCTCCTGTAAAGCCTGAATATTGTGCTTTAGCCATATGTGGGTGAGGAAAATATAAAATAAACAAACATATGGAATGATTAAGCCTGCCACAGTACTTACATACTGGCCTAAATTCCCTTCTGCTGCTCAGTGGCATCCATCAGCATTTATAGCAGAAATGGGAAGTGAAGTTGGGCTCCTCAAAGCTGAGCTGCAGAACATATTTATTTGGATTTGGGAATTTTTTTTGGTTATAAGAATCTTGCATAAGGCTTCTGTGTGTGCTCTCAGATTCAGATCTACCAGCTTTAGTCCATTAAGCTGAATGTCCCTGCTTTTATAGATGGTGTAAGGTTAGGAAACTCTAAAAAAATATCTAGAAAACATATTAAAACCTGAAGATTAGAAACACTCTACATGGAGCATGTTCATCAGTCCATGTCTGCACCTGTGACAGCTGACTGACTGCTTGCCAGGCCAGCATGCACAGCACAAAAGAGATAGGAGTTCAGTGAGGCAGGAAAGCAGAGCAGCCAAAAGAAAGCTGCCCATTTGGCATTTCCTGATTTATATGCTTATATTGGGAACTCTTTCATTTAAAATGTTATTTGAAGCTCCCCTGCTGAAGTCTCTGGGTCTTCTTAGAAATGAATGGAAATAGATTTTAAATGGTAATCTTAATTGGCTAGGAATCATTAAATAAATTATTTGTATTTTATATAGATAGGCATATTCTTTCTCTCAGAATACACATCTATTATCAATCCTTCCAGTTTGTTGTGTACTGCCTGCTCACAGGTCAGGTCAACAAATTCAATTTTTTTAATGTCCAACGAGGATTTTAGGTCATTTAATTAAGGGCAGTTAGGAAGTTGCTAGAAATGTGAGCACATTGCAGGTCAATTCATTAAGTTTTATAATTCTTCTGAAGTTTAAGTTTAATACTTTTCTGCTGAATTACAATTCTAATTAATTATCTTCTATGCTACTCATCAAAAGGACTCCTCTTCTCCTATCTTAACCTGCTAATAAATGTCAGTGTTTGTGAAGAGAAAGGTGCCAGATTCTCATTTGCACTAAGGCTCTTCACAAGGAATGACAGTAAAAGAGGCCTATTAGGGGTGTAAGATGCTTCGTCTCCAGTTTTAAAAATCTCTCTCTACTGATAGAATGGACAGCTGTTTTGGGAGTATCTAAATGAGCAAAGATATAAGATTTTGTGAATAGAAAAGCAAACAGGCAGTGAATGACAAATTCTGGTTCTAGGATTTAGAACTCGTTACATGTATATACACTATATTTTGTTTGCTAAACTGTCCATTTATTACAATAGGAATAAGCTTTTTCTCCATAACGCTAGGGACATGCCTAATGCTCTCCCTGTTGACAAGACTTTTTAAGGCCTGTATTTTTTCTTCCACCAGCTCCACTGCTTTTAAAAGTCAGTCTTAGCAGTTACATAAATTGAAGGGGATGGAGGGCAGAGAAGCAGGTTTTTTTGTTGCTGTTTCTCTGACAAACAGGTATCTCCAGAAGCATGCTGACATTTTATCATCCTCTGGACTATTGTATTCTGGAAGAAGGGCTGTATTTTGTGGGTGATTGCTTCCAATATACAGAGTTAGAGCTTCATTGCTGTCCTGTATTAGTTGAAGCACATAACCTATTTGTCCCAAACAAAATTGTTATGAGCTGTTTCAAATGCAACGAAGTAGAAATAAGCAGCAAGCAGAATTGTCCAAGGCAGATATTTGCACAGTTTCTATTCCTTGACCTGAAAAATATAGAAAACTTACAGGAAAGAGATTACTTTTAATCAACCACAACTGTAATGACAAAGACATTGTTGTTGTTCCTGCATTTTTGTGAATATTCCTTTATATTTTTTACTACTTCAGTATTCCAATCTTATTTTTCTTCCTAAGACCGTATCTAGTTGAACAGCTGCTGTATGCATATCCACTGTTAGGAACCATGGTGGCTTCCTGGGGAACAGCAATGCAGGAATGGGCAGCCAGGATTTGTCCCAGCATCCCAGACAGAGAGCAGAGCAACCAGGGCACAGGGATAGCCCTGGCCCTGAGCAGTGTGCACATGCCTGGGGATGGAGATGGACAGAGGCCAGGACATCAGTCCACAGCTTGGGATCTATAAAGAAACAGACTGGCAGCTTTACTTACAATCCATGCACCCTAAACTTCTGTTAAACTTACCTGCTGCCTAAACCTTTAGGTATCTCTCCATCCATCATCACCTACCCGCCCAAATGCTGCAACCTGAGTACACACAAAACAGTCACACCCCAGGTCTCGTAGACAGGAACCATCCCCAGCTCATCCAGCAGAACATCTGGACAGTCACATCTGTCACATCCTGGAACTGCTTCATTGCTCTGGATTTCCCTGAGAGCCTATTTTTTTATTTTTCTTTTTAATGATGTGAATGACACAGCTATTATGCTGCCAGGGATGTCTCAGCTAGTGGTGCTAGAGCTGAGAAGCTGTTCCCTATCATGAATCCGTGTCCAATTGCAATGCAATCAGTCAAAAGGTAGCTGGTGAAGAAAACACCGTGAGCCTCTGGGAAAGGAGGGAAAGGCAAGGTCTGTGCTGGGAAGCCGTTATCAGTTCTGTGGAAGGGTGGATTAATAAGAGAGAATGTTTTCTGGACCAGACAAAGCTGGCAGAACTCAGAAATTCTCTTCCTCTCCCTACTATTCATCTTTATTTCCTTTGGAAGGCATATTTCCATCCTCCACAGCTTGTAAGGGAAGAAATAACTGTTTCCCATTCCACCCTCCTCATTGCCTTACTGAGCAGCCACTGCTTTTTTTCGTGGCCTTGGCTCCAGTCTAAGCTCCTTTTTGTAGCCTCTCACAAATGGCACAGAGGTGCTCCTGGCTTCCTCACAGTGAATAGGTTGATGATCCCCACCCCAGCCTAGGAAAATCATGGTCTCTGAGCACACTGTGCCTGCTTCTGCTCTCTCCAGGATGCTCCTCAGCACCTGTCTCATGCAGGCATTGTGGTGGGTGGGGGGAGCCCAGACCCAGCTGGTGCAGGGGCTGGAAGCCCTCTCATCCTGCAGCTATGTTCCCTGCAAGCTCAGGAAAAGCCGAGATCAGTTTATTGCCATCACCACCTGGGCTCTGCTTGGCAAGGGGCCGCACATCTGCAGGTTCCTGTGTCAGCATGGATGTAGTTTAAGGCTCCTCCTCTGGGGCAGCACCTTGCTGCATCTTGGGGGTCCATTGCATGGTTGACATAAGTTGCTGTGTGATCTTCCGCTGCCCTCTCCACACTTCCCACTAGCGCTGTCTTATTTTTACTCAAGGAGAGACGAAGTTGGCTTCCAGCCCAGATTTGCAGCTGGTGTCTCTAGAAGGAAGCTTACAGAGGGAAAAAAAACCACAAACCGGTAAACAAATAACCCAAATTCCATGCTGAATCTGCAGACTATGCAGTTGGCTTCATTCAGCCTTATAAGAGGTAAAGAGAGAGACTGAGAGGAGGTAAAGGCTTTAAGTACATTCTCCTATGATGGGGAGAGCAGCAGTAGTTGCTCTCTCTCCTCCAGTGGTGTCCAATACACCAAGAATTCCAGGCAGGAGCAATGCTTTTAGCAATGCTGTCCAGTGCAGGAGATATAGCTTGTCAAAGGAGAAAGAAAATAGGAATTTGCTGTGATGGCTTATAGAAAATCCACTCTGCCACTGACAGAAAATATCCCTACTACCAGGAATGGTTCTCTCTTTCAAAAAACTTTCAGAAAAAGTAGCTCATTTTCCCACCTGAATTGCATACAGAACAGCACAGCACAGAAGGTACAGATTGGGTTGTTCTCCAAAGAGGAGAATGCACATTTTCTACCATGCAGCACTTGGGTAACATTAGTGCAATGCAATGTTAAGTGTATTGCAGTGTTAAGTGCAATGCAATGTTAGGTAACATAAGTGCAATGAAATTGCAATGTTAAGTGTTGAAACAATTAATGGCAGTTATGGGTCAGCAAATTGTTTCAGACAAGTGCTTTCTACAGAGTCTGGGCAGCACCTTTCCAGGTTTTCCTTTGAGAAACTTTGGGTGGAACATCTGTCACAAAGAGCAGAAAAGTGCACCTCCAGTGACCTACCCCAGTACTGCCCGATGAATGGACTTGGAGAATTCAGATGTGTGGCATTAAGATGGAGAGACTCTGCCTTGAACCTCTGGAAACATCTGGGTCTCCATTCTTACAGGTAGATGAGCTTTTATGTTCCCTTTCAAAATTGTTTAACCAGTCTTTCTGAGGAACGTGGTGCTCTCCCATCTACCCTTCTTCCATGAGCTAAGATGGTAAACTTAAGGGCTCAGATTTAAGGCATTAATCCTGCAATTGGATACCCATGGACAAGAACCCAGTTCATATGAACAGACCTTTGACAAAGCACAGGATCTTACTTAAACATTAGGCTGCAGGGCCAAAGCCTGTGAGGAAACACCCTCAGCCACTCAGGAGCTTTCCTGCCTCGTGGCCCAGGATAAAACTTCTCAGCCATCATACACCAACCAGAGCCTTCTGTAGGGGAATTGGTTGTACATGAGAACTTTTTTTCTCTTTTGCATTCTCATTATATGATTTCTAAGTTAGTTGATCACACAGTTGATGAGCAAACAATAGAGCAAAGTAATTTGATGAGTCTTACAAATATGAAGGTGTCAAAAAGGAAGATGGGTACTTAGGAAGATTTGGTGCAGAAAAAGCATGCTCCAGACATGACTTGATTTAATTCACAGGGGGTTTAATTGATGTAAAAACAAAAGAATATGAAGAGATTGTGATTATACCCCACACTGTAATAAAATTTAAATAGAAACGTCCTAAAGAATACCAATAGGAATTAAAATCTCTTTCAATTTTTGTTACATTCATTTCAATGGTCACAGGTCTTGTTTAGCCATTTTCAATTGTCTTGGCACAGGAGACAAGTCTTTATGTTTAACCGTACAGCATTAAACAGGCACCTCATGCAAAATAAATATAAAAGTAAATCAGGACAGGCATTCTGGGATATTAAGTAAAACAGCACACACCTACTGCATAAATAGTCATTCTTATTGAATATCTGTGGATGACTGAGGAGCCTGAAGAAAATGACACATCTTTAGACCTGTGAGAAAGCATCAACTGGATAATCATGTAAGCATGTGACAGTTTAAGACCCTGGTATCTTACAGCTGAAAAGAATCCTTTGATCATTTAATGGTTACAGTAAATACATGATATAATTCTGGACATGGGCCTTGAATAATAATTCTGTTTTGCTGAAATTTTCTGCAGACAAGATGGGATGATGGGATATAGCACACATCCAAAAAACATATTTGTGCAAGTAATATATTGCGCTTGCAGCATTGTTAAGGCATGATCCATGAACTTACATCTATGCTTCCTTAGATGGGGCATGGATGCGGTTCTGGAGACGAGGCCCTTGATGGCTGCTATGAATTCAAGTAGGATCTCAGCTCCTGAGCACCAGCTGGGAATAATTCAGTGATCTGGGAGCCTCAGTTCACAGGATGGCCACCAGCAGATCATCAAGATAATCATGTGGAGATGATGAATTAAAAGCACATAAAGATTGCATTGGTCCCCATGTACTTGAGGATGGGAGGAAACCACTCAAATCACTTTCAAAGCCATGGAAAAGTTTTTTTATCCTGTTCTTGACTTAATTTCTCTCTCTTTCTTCTATGGCAGTTTCACTGTGTGTGAAGACTTACAGAAGGACACAGAAGACTAGAAAACTTCTGTAGCATTTCAGAAACACTGATGTACGGCTAATTTATTGAAAGCTTGTATGTGTAAGAGTTCTTCTCATTTCTGTACCTGACAGAGCAGCACCATTACTTGCCTCCTGCTGAGATGCCTACCACAGATTGGCTCAGACAATTGCTGTTTACCACTGTCTGAGAATAAGACAGACTCATAATGAGTATTAAAACACAGCTCTTGTCAGACAAACTTGATTCATTACTCCTTTCAAATGCACTACAGAATTAGTGGATGAAAGGAATGGGACAGCATAATAATTCCTGATTTCAGTGTCAAGAAAGCTTACTTGTAAAATTAATTCAAATTGATTTGGAGTGGAAGTAGGAAACTGTGGTTAAAGATGATGATAGGTCTTACTGAGATGAGGGGAAGGGCATAGGGATCACTGCAGAGATAACATGAGTTTTTCAGAAACAGGAGAAAAAAGGCTACATGCTCAGTAAATGCAACAGGGAATCTGGGATCTCTGTGTGCCTTTGAAGATCTCTTTCATATGTTTTGTTTGCCATCTTCTCAAAGTAAATGAAATGTTAATGAAATTTGATTAAAAAAAAAAGTCAGACTCAAAAGTAATTTGAAACATAGAGAAAAGTAAAATATGAATGAAAATTTGAAGAAAGTAGCCTGGTTAGAAATAATTGAAAATCTGGACTGTATATTCCCAGGAAAAAGTGATGGAAAAAGAAAGAAAAAAGTGACATAATTTGCAATATAAAAACAATTAATAATTCTATGTTCTATGTATGGAAACATCCCATTACATTGCAAGGAGGGAATAATCTTTTTATCCTACCTCTGTCCTTCCATTACTGACCAAAACTAGAATATGTACATCCTCTTTCCCAAAACACTATTGAACAGTTGGAAGAAGCTCAAGAAGAGTCATGAGACACATTTGAAACAACAATCCTTAAATTGCTATGGAAGCTTCAGGTAACTGTTCACATAAATTTAGTGACCTTAGTGACAAAAATAGAAGTCAAGCCTACGTTTTCATCAGAGACCAAGAAGGTGCTCTTTAATTTTTCCACGAGGACATTCAGGACTGGCATCATAAAATCTGTGAAAGAGCAACTTTTTTCCCGAAGACTTGTCTTAGTTCTGCAAGATGGTGAAAGCAAGCTTCCCCTTGGCAGAGGATACACAAGGGCCTCTCATACCTCCCACTACAGAGATAGAAGCATCACATGATATTTCCTGGAGGGGCTGGGGCTTTAAATCCTTCAGGATACCTCCAAATCCACAGTGGCATGGAGGACTACTTTTATCCCTATCTTCTTTAAGCTCATTTCTCAACTGTATGGCAGGTGTTCAATCACTCAGCAGTCACCTAAACTGCTCATGTCAGAAGCTAACTAATGTAATTTAAATTAAGGGTAGGTATAAATCAGAACAATTCAGGGCCATACTGTCAGTGACTGTTTTGTGCTGCATTGAATCAAATGCTACCTTCAACAGAAAAGTGACACCATATGAAACACACAATTCACCTAAATAGGAAGAGAAACAGGCAATAAAGCTTTTCAGGGTCATTGATTGATAGCTTTCACAATTCCTCCTAGGATACACTAGCAATCCAGTAGGGATGAAAAATATTCTATCAGGTATTGCCTGCTGTCAAAACTTTACATTTACTATGTACAGTATATATTTACGAAGAAAACAATCTTTCAGCAATATTTCAGGAGGAACGTAAGTTTGGAGCACATTATCAATTGATTGTTACTAAAATAACGAATTGCATGCATGCTAAGCAGATAAGATGTGAAGTGATAGTATTTCAGAATTAAATGTTGCTTTGGAATCTGGAAAGATTATTCATTGCCTATTTATGATTTCCATTTATTTTATGTAAATTTCATGTACTTCTTGTTACTGGTACTCATCTGTTCTGGGGTGACTGCTTGCTAAAAATCATACTGCACTGTAATTGAAATGCTTAACATGCTCACTGCTAGAACTTCACCTAATATGTCTATGAAGGATTATATGAACTAGGGTCTTAGAAATAATTCCATCAAGCTATGTCTACATTTCCCTTTTATGTATATAAAAGAACATTAAGTAATGTTAACATGGTGAAGAAAAATAAATTTTAAAAGGCAATACAACATAGAAACATGAATATTCCCACTATATACATCTGGTCTATTATTGTTTTTCATAATTTCTTTTCCTTATTATCTGAGGAGAAGAGATGGCCCAGTAAGAAGAGGAAGAGTCCTTAGGGGACGAAAAAATTCTCAAACACTTTTTCTGTTATGTTCATCACTAACTGTATTGAGTCCATTTGTGCTTTTCCCCAGTGTGCCTTACACAATCTAATGCCTGCAGCTGAGGATTGCCAGGGTGCCAGGCTCCAAACAGATGGGAACACAGTCGGTGCTGAGTTTCTCTTCTGGGTACCATTTGTACTCTGTTTTCTCAGCACCCCATTTCATGCTGTCATAAGCCCAATTTCAAAGAAGGAAGAGTGTGCTAAAGCAGGAGAGATTGCCATCTTCTGCTATGGCTCTACACATAAGAATACTGGGATTTGGTCCCACTGAATGGCTGTTTCCTGTGCAAACAGTAATGATCCACCAGAATAAAACAAGAATCCCACTTCAGATAGTATGCAAGGTGTTCTAGTATGAAGGCAAATACCCACTACAGCAGCCTGCAACAAGCTGTATATCCCCATAAATGTTCAAGCTGTACAAGCTGTATATCCCCATGAC
The DNA here is from genome assembly GCA_013397075.1 of Rhabdornis inornatus. Taxonomy (NCBI): domain Eukaryota; kingdom Metazoa; phylum Chordata; class Aves; order Passeriformes; family Rhabdornithidae; genus Rhabdornis; species Rhabdornis inornatus. Next base: position 221,355 of record VWZS01007262.1, read on the forward strand.
TGGGTGTAGAGAGTGAGGAGGAGCTCTCCCAGCTCTTACCTGCAACAGCCTTATGCAGCGCAGCACCATCATCTCTGAACTGGGGTGTCCAGTTTAGCTGCAGTACCAGCACACAGCAGGTGTTGGTGGCCAACAGGACACTGACTGCATCAGTGGTTCATTTGTCAGTGAATAATGTGTTTGTGGCTTGTTTCACTGGAGGATTTATCTTTGCTAAAGGAATGTGCCACCCGACAGTCTGAAACAGAGCACAAGCTGTAGGGCAATGTGACTTTGCCTTCCAGCTTGTGCTTTATGGTATCTTCTTGCCAGCAGTGCTGAAGTTATTCAAACCAGTAACACTGCCAGTGTGTCCAGCTTCCCCCACCAGTTCCCAGTGTAGTCTAGTCTCTTCTGAATTTGACTACTTTGACTAAGCACTTGAATAAAAGTGACTGTATGGATGTCCATGGTAACAATGAAAAAGAGAGGGGCAGAGTAGAAAAAATGAAGCAGGCTGAAAATCTCTTCTAGATAACAGATCATGGAAAATGAGAAACTACTTGCTGGCCTGTAATATATAAGCTGAAGTAATGTGCAAATGTTATTTTTATGATGAGTCACCAGTGGTGCAATCCTGCAGAACCCTAAATATTTCTTGATAATTTCTAAGCATCCCAAAGAGCCTGGTTCAGGACATGAGTCACGTGTAAAAGGAACCCAACATTGCCCTCTTGTTACTAATTTGGGTTTTCCACCTCCAGTAGGAAGTATATTTTTAAATACCATTACTTGAACAAAGACAACATTAGCAAGTCAAACGATATTGCATAAGCATTATTTTTTTACAGGAGGCCATATGCATTTTATGCAATTTATCATATTTTATTCATTCAAAGGAAATCAAAGTGAATTCTAAAATTCTATTTTAGAATTAATTTCGATTATTCTAAGACTTAAAATTATTTGTTAATGGAATAATCCTTCAGTATTAGATTAGTCCAGCATGTCATTCTGATCTCTCATTCACACATTTTAAAGTGTAAACATCACTGTATGGCAAAACTGTATCTCTAGTCCCCACCATTCACTTAGAACAATAAAATCTGGTGCATGTAACATCTATGATGAAGGCTTAAAATTTACTTGTCTAGCAAATAAATAGGAGTAATAATAACAACATTACTTTGGCATCAGATTCTAATTCATTACTCTCATGAAATATTAGCTTAACTGGGAGATTACTTATAAAGGAAGACTTTATTTTTATCAGCTTGAAGTCTTTAATCTAGACCATACCATTCTATATTTCTGAACACATTAAATACTAAGAATTGAACTCATTGGAAAAACATAATCGGATATGTATTCCATGTTGAATTCTCAATAAGACCATAATGTAAGGAATTGTGTTGATTTAGAAAGAAAATATGCAAAAGCAAGAATTCTATTTTTTAAGAATTGCTTTCCTTCCAGAAATGTGCTTGCTTAATTTACATATTAAATTACTTCTTTGTATTTTTGCCTCATGTAAATATTAAAATAAATTTTATCAAAGCAATTATCACTTAAACCTACCACTATATTATTCACAATAACCTACCTAGTCTTTAATTACACTAAACCAAATTTGCACCCATCTTTGAAAAGGATGGAAAAAGGATCCTGGGAAATACTGTCAGCCTCACCCCAGTGTCTCGGAAGATGATGGAACATATCCTCTTAGAAGCTGTGCTAGGGCAGACAGCCAGCACAGCTTCAGCAAGGGAAAGTCCTACCTGAACAATCCAGTGGTCTTCTATGATGGAGTGACTGCAGCAGTGGACAGGGAAGAGCTACAGATCTATCTGTACTTATGTAAGGCCTTTGACACAGTCCCCACAACATCCTCCCCTCTGAACTGGAGAGACACAGATACGATAATAAGAAAATATAAGATGATAAGAAAGATGTGGGAAACATTTATTAGAGTCTGTTGTGAAAGGAAAATGGCTTAACAGTTTTAAACTAAGAGGGTAGATTCAGACTAGTTATGAGTAAGATATTTTTTATGATGAGGGTGGTCAGATTTTGGACAGGTCTCGAAGCAACCTAATTTAGTTGAAGATGTCTTTGATCATTGCAGGAGGGTTGGATTAGATGACCTTCAAAGGTCCCTTCCAACCCAAACCATTCTATGATTATAATTGAGGATTGAACAACACCAGTATTTGGATTTGTTTTGGGTTTTTTTTTCAGAAAAACAGTATCTTCATAAGCTTCAAATGGAGTGGCTATTTAGTGTACTGACCGCCTCTGCTGAAGCCCAATAAAAGGAACAGATTCCCATGGCAGACTATTCCAGGGCATAACAATGTGAATAGCTGAAAAGAAAAAGAAGACTAAAATGAAAGAGGACAAAGCAGCTATCATGGGAAAATAAGAAGAATGTAAGACAATAGGAAACAATCAACCCTCCAAGCACTTCTAATACGCAATTCTCTTGTAACACATGGGAGCTTCCAACCAACCGTAGCCATCTCAACACCCACAGGCTCCCCTGTTCCACTGAATGTCTCAGCTTGTGTTCTCCATAAGTGTCTGCAAACTGTAGAATAATAACTATATAGATAGGGTTGGAGCTCTATCTGAGTGAACTGGATGAAAAGTGTGACAGGAATTAGAGAATACCACTGAGGGATTCACATGACCTGTGGTTTCTCTCCTCTCTCCCTGACACATTGGAATTTTTCACTGTGAAAGAAGGACAGTGTACACTGTCTAATTCCAAAACCAAATCACTTTGTCTCAAGATGCCGCTGTGGTTACCAAGTAACAGTAATGTCATTTATCTGCCACATCACTCACATGCCTCATGAACACATGGAAAGTGGTTAAGGTTATCAAAAATCTTACAGTATTCATGTATTAAAATACATATCAACATAATATTCTGTTCTCCTCAAGAATGAATGAATACATTTTGAGAAATTGTAGGCAGTATAATAAAAGAAAAAAGCAGGTCATAAAAATATTTATATACTGACAAATTAAAAACAATAGACAGGTCAAAAAATCACCTGAGCATACCTCAGGCAGTTACTTCCTGGAATACTGAAAATACCTAGGAAGTCAAAACAAACCTCCAAATTCAACAGCAAGGTTTACTAGGAATGCTCAGGATGCTGTCTGCATCTAAAATGTATAATCCCAGATGGAAACAAAGCTCTCAATATTACTCTAACTTTGGACTAAGTAAAACTAGAATTTTATCCATTGGAGGATAAATCATGGTTGAACAGTTGGTAGAGACTGAACAGGTAGAGACTATGAAGCCAAAGATTAGAAAAAATAGGAAGTAAATGCTAAACCTGTCTTAGAAGCATTAAACTTTCAAAAGAATGAATGGGTCTTTTGGACCAGGAAAAAGCAAGCAAGGAGCATAAAATCAAACCTGAGATGCCAAATTATCTCATACTGGCCTGCATCAGTTCAGACTTATCCCAGGTACAGTCCTTCAAGTTATTAAAATGTTGTCAAAATATGTTGAAGCCAACTAATTAACTGAATAGGAGAACAACTAGTTATAGATAAGTTAAGAAAATGATTGGTGAATGACATTGCTTCTAAAAAATGATTAGGAGTTTTTTTTAAAGTGGCCTTTTAGAGAAGTAAAAAGTAATACAAGCATCACGAATAACCCTGGAAATTATAATACAAGAAGTCCTCTTTACTTTAGCTAAACCATTTAAAGTTACCATGAGATGTAAAACATCTCTTCTGACACAACTGTCAGCAGTTAGTTCTATAGAACATGTATGGAGATTAACCCTTCTAAATGTGTATGTGTATATTTGTGTGCTCACAGTAATAATTTGAAATCTGTAAGAACTCAGCAGCTCTTTTGTGAACTCCAGCACTCCTTACCCATTTCAGCTGTGCCTGTCTGAACCACAGTCGTTGTCTTGGTGTTCCTGTAATGTGAAAGGAATTTATTTTCCTGTATCTGGGCTGAGATAACAGGCTTGCCATACAGAGCTGACTATTCACAGAAACTTTTCATTTGTAAATGTATCACACTCTGCTGTGGTATTTTAAATCTTCTAAGCTGATTTTTGTGAACTTGTCAAATTGGAACTGCTTTCTGCTCTACTAGTAAAACCACTCAATTTTTTAGTTCATCGTCTGCTGCTTCTTATCATTACTGTCTTTCTCTTAGGGTCTGTATGGCAGTTCCAATTAAACAACACTACCCCAAATATTTTTTTTCCACTCTTGAAATATGTTTTTATTTTGTTTTTTTATTTCCAGCAGAGTAGTTATGAAAATATTGAACAAAAAGTAAAAACTTGCTTGATTCTATTTAAAAAGAAGAGGCGATAACAACAGCCAAGAAAATTAACCAGATGGTTCTTTTAATAAATACATTAAAGTCTCTTTTATTTTTCTTCATTTTTAGCAACTAACATAACAAAAACTTTCAGACCATCAAACCAGTTTTCACAATCTGCCATAAATTTGCATTTCACAGAAATAATCCTGACAAGCACTAATATATGAACATTGTTGGTGCAATAATAAAACAATATAAAGGCATATTTACACCATCCTTACATACAGAACACTGTACACACAAAAAAGTCACAGATCCAGAACAAAGTATTCAACCCCTTAGACATTTTATGTTTATAGGTTTGGTATCAAACAGGTAATTCTCCAAGCAACAGACAACCTCTTGTTCTTGTGTGATTTATTTGTAATATTGTGCTCATGCAAAATAGGTATTTGCTTTATTGCATTAACATTGAGAGAATGTTGGGAATTAGTTCCAAAAGTTCAATTGAATTTTAAACCCTGTTTCTCTTCATCCTTAGCAAGTCTGAGTCATTTTTAATTGGTGACATAAAATGAGGTGTTAACTGATGATTGAGATTATCATTTGCTAAGTTCCAAAACAACAATGAAGCTCAACTGCCTGTGGTTCAAAAACCATCTTTCTTGACCATGCAATTTTTTTCTTTTCTATTATGAAGTGGTTTAGATGAGACACCTTTTGCATTTTTTTAAGTTTCTATCTTTATATATATATATTTTTAAAGAAAAACATGTACTATCCAACATCCACTGTTCACAAAAAGAAATAAGCAGCAGGAATAGCTCTGGTGGCAGAGTCGGCCAGGAGAACATCAGTAAGTTAGAGGCAATGTAACAAACAGCAAATGCCTCAGAGATACGTCAGGAAAGAGTTGATTACTATAACCCATATTTCTGTAAGAGTTCAGACTGCCAGGGACGTTTGCGCTCTGGAAAGTAATCTGGAATGTGGATTTTTTTAAAATCTTGAATACATTTTCTCATTTCTTCCTCAACACTCAGCTTCTCACACACCTTCTTCTTAGAAAGGTTTGTTTCTCTGGACTTGCTAATGAGAGTTTGAAAGAGTTCACTGTTCCTGCGTTTGTCTGGGGGTGGCATCCACTGCACTGGAGCCTTCTTAGAGGGACGATCCAATGTCAGAGTATTTGGCTGGTGGGCTGTGGACGGCTGAGTGCTGGTGGCATTTTCTTGAGGGGTGCTCGCTTCTGAGTGGCTGTCACAGCTTGAGGTGGACAACTCATTACAGGAAGTCCCACTTTCACTGCCCTTGTCCAAAACTTTGTCGTGCTTCCTTTCTTCGTGGTCTTGTTTGGGGGAAATGGTTCGCTGGGGGGGCCCTAATATAAAGCAGGAGAGAAAAAGTATTAAGGAAGCACTGATTTACACAGCAAACTGATCAGACACCATTTAGAAAAACACAGTTCAGAGTCTCAGCTGGCAAAAGTTGATGTCATTTCCTTGTAGGCAACAAAACTACATCCAATTGGTACACAAGTTGAAGGTCTGGTCCTCAAAACTCTCACTCCTAAAATTGTTTCCAGCAAGAATAACTCCACTGCCTGCCTCAGAATCCAGGTAACGAAGCATGCATGATGCTCACAGATTAGTTGCACTGGAAATCCTTGCACACAAGTTTAAATGAGCTAGTTTGCTATTGCACTACAAGAAGTTTATTATGATAAATTACATTTTGTTGCATAAAGGAAATATTACTGTACAATTTGCAAGCTCTTCACTTGAATAAAAATATTCCAAGGACTTAGATTTTAATTTTTTTTGGAAGCTCTTAATTCATCTTCCCTGAGTCTACTGATACTGTGCTTTGCAGACGTCAATTCTGCAGAAACCCTGGGCAGAAAAAGGAGTATTAAACCTAGGATAACAGAGAGATCCTTCACTGCTGACAGAGTCTTTAGGGTTTTGGGGTTTTTTTTATCCTATAATAATTTCACTTTACTTCTTAATGTCAGTTACCCAGACTTGGTGCAAGCTCAGAATTCAGCTGTACACCTCCTACCACACAGGTGGGCAGGAAAAAGGAGGTTATGCAGTTGTGGGTACATGAGGCACTCTGCCATGGCAGGGGGAGCAGCCCACCAGCCTCTTGGCAGGCACTGCTCAGCAATTCATATGCCTGAAAATCAGATCTAGGCTCTTATTCCCTCAATAGACCATTTTTGCTTTGAAGTCTTAAGGAGAATATGAATGTGAAAATTGAGTGGTAGCCACTACATCTATACAAGCATTTTCAGTTTTGAAGACTTATTTCAAAACTCCAGCTGTGAAGTGGAATTATGCTATGCTGACATCATATACAAGTCACATCTTAATTTAGGACACTATCTAAAGTTGACAGAAATATCTATGGAGTTTAAGGAGTGTTGGACTGGACCAAAGGAAAAAATTTTAAAAGATGTTTAAGGATCTAAATGAAAACGTAGAGAGGGGTTTCAGTGGGAGTTGTGTGTTTGCTACAAATCCTGGAAGCATCCAAACAGGTTGGGTATCTAAGTATGTTATGAAAGCTAGATTACCCCTACAGTTTATCCAAACACCACCAGCATCAGTTAACTGCCTTTGCCAGCACCAAAACTCAGAGTACAACAGTTCTACCTTGGGTGACTGAGACAGAGTTGCAAGATTTTTGATTCACTCAGCATTTTGTTGTTCAGAATTACAAATTAGAAATGCAATTACAATTACAAAGAATGCAGAAGAAATATGAACACCCCAGTGGTCTTCGTGAGTGTGCAGTTCTGTGACTCAAAGGAACCTAAGAAGCTTGCAGTATTTTACATGAGACAGGGAAAAACAAAACAAAGCAATTCACAAAGAAAAATAAAGATTAGTCTAACAATAGCAGCATTCAACGACCTGCTTTTCCTTTTGTTTTAGCCAGCATCCCAGGATGCTGCGTCCCATTTCTGTAGTCCATCTAGAGAAACCCATGAATCAAGAGCCAGAGACGACAATCCTACAGGGTTTGTACTTACATTATGCAGAGTGAAAAACAAGCAATTTTCTGCTACATTATATTCAACCCAAATATTTAACACATGGCTGCATGTGCAGTGGCTGCAGTGATTTCCCTCCTCTTTCTTTTTTAGAAGTATGATCACTTTCTTAAATAGATTTACATGCCTTTCTTCTATTATTGTATCTAGCATTTCATTTCATCCCTCAAACGATTATATGAATATGCTAAATTGAGAGTCAGCTGGCATTATGGAACTACTCTGGCTTTGCAGCATGCAATTATAAAACTGAGTAGTTAATCAGACAGTGATTTCCGTATTGTTACTCTGATTTTCAGTAACATGATTAACATCAATATCTAATCTGGTTTACAATCTTGGCTTCTTCAAATATAATAACACACTCTATGACTAAGAAACTAAAGCTTTTTGTTTGTAGTACTCAGTAGTCTTCAAGTCTCTTTCCTGCCCATTTATTTTGCTGCAACTTCATATATCAAGATGTTATTTCTTGTTGGCTGCTTTGTACTTAGTTCTTTATTGGTACTCCATGCTTCTCATGGGCTCAAACCTGCCATGTACTAAAGTCCTGTTTCAGAAAAGCACACTGAAATATACCTTCAAGAATATAAAAAAGATCCATTTCCTGCTATAAGATTATTCAGGAGCATAATAGGCAGGTATTTAAATGCTTTTTTGGATCACAGCCCTGAGGTTCAGTATCTTACAGCACTGAGTTCCGTATGCTCCACTGAATCACCAAAATTCACAATGACTTTAATCGAAACACAAGTTTCTCCCACACCTCTCCTTTTAAAAATTAACAAATCCTCCCTCACAAAGAATTCTTTATATGCCTTTGCACTGCTTTCTCAATAGTGTGTTATTAACAGAAGCAACAGTTCTGCTAGGGGGGAGGTTTTCCTCACAGTATTTTCTGCCTGTTGAAACCCAGTGAAATTTTAATATATATGCAAAAGGATCTACATAAGATTTGTTCGATTTTCAACATCAGGGATTATCAGATAAATTTAGCTATTTCTAATTCAAAAAGCTTCTCCTTATTGCCCTTTGTGCTGCCACATTTTTCACTGTACCTCCTCAGCCATTCCAGAATAACACCAAAGACATTCAAGTAGTTCAGTCTACCTGAAACGACTTATTTTCCAGGAGTGCAGAACAGTTCTTTAAAACTCAGAGAAAGTATATTTTCTCCACTGTGCACATAGAATCATAGGATCATATAGGTTGGAAAAAACCTTTTAAGATCATCAAGTCTAACTTCTAACCTGACACTGCCAAGTCCACATATAACACACAAAAAAAAATCACTGGCTTAAAACCTGTCTCTCCTGCTCCTGCCTGTTCCAGGACCTCCACCAGCTGCTGGCTCCCCAGCTTGGAGAGGCTGAAGAGAGTCACTGCATCTTGGTCCTCTCCAACCCATTCTCCTCTGCAAAGACATGTCCAGTTGCCCTATCCACTGCCCAATTCTCCTAATAGCACCCAGGTAGCACTTCTTCTCCAGACAGTTCCAGTAGACATTGAATGTCCCACTTATTTTTCCTTTAATGCTCTTATATGGCTGCATCTCTCATAGAAAGTTAGAAAGTGAACTAGCCCTTAACCTGGGCTTACTCATCACCTCTACTATGGTGGTGTCATGGTTTAACCCCAGCCAGCAACCAAGTACCATGCAGCCACTTTCTCACTATTCCATAAGCAGGATCCAGGAGAGAATCAGAAAGGTAAAAGCAAGAGAACTCATGGGTTGACATACAGACAGTTCAATAGGGAAAGCAAAAGCAGTGCACAAGACCAAAGCAAAACAATAAATTAATTCCCTGCTTCCTATGGGCAAGCAGGTGTTCAGCTACCTCCAGGGAAGTAGGACTCCATCACATGTAACAGTGACTCGGGAAGATAAATGCCATCATTTCCAAAGTCCACCCTGCTTCCTCCTCCTTCCCCCCACTTTATATAGTGAGCATGATACCACATGGTCTGGAATATCCCTTTGGTCAGTTTGGGTCACCTGTCCTGGCTGTGTCACCTCCCATGCACCCCCAGTCCCTTCAGCAGTGTGAAAAGCAGAAAAGGCCTTGGCTCTGTGTAAGCCCTGCCCAGCAATAACAAAACCATCTCTATGTTCTCAACCCTGTGTTCAGCACAAATCCAAAACACAGTTCAAGCCACTGAGAGGAAAATTAACTCTACCCCAGCCAAAACCAGCACAGGTGGCTACTAGACTCCCAAGTCTAATAGACTTGAAAGAATATCTCAAAGACACTTCTCTGATCAGGAACGCATATTACATTTACTTGGACTGTATTTATTCCTCATCTGTGTTGCTCTCTGCACAGATTTTAGCCAATATTTCCTGAGAGAACTAATAAAAGAATCCCTTTCAATCTCTAGAAAATATGCATGGAAAATTACCTAGAAACTTATAAACTTAATTCACTGAAGTGAAAACCTGCTTCTATCAGTTACGACAACCAAGCAGAAATCAGAAGAAATTCTCTCTGACTTCCTGGTCAAACGATAGCTGAGCAACAGAGCTCCAGTCAGCAAAAGAAGAGGCCAAACACCACAGCAAATCATCTAGTGACCAAAAACTACTGGTTGAAAATTGTAACCATGTATTTACATAGATTGCTGCAGATATTCATAAAGTGAAGTCTGAATAACTATTCAAAGATTTATTTTAGCTCTATCTCCTGCACCAGAGAAAAATACCACACTGAAAACATTAAAAGCATAAAATAATAATTTTCTGCTTATCTATATTTCAATTTTTGTATACACTTATTTTCTTAAATATTTGTACAACAGTCTTAAAACAAATCAGATTCAAGCACTGTTACCACAGAAGGTCTTTGCCAAGAGACAAGGATGGAGTGACAGGATGGAGCTGACTCCAGGCCTGGTGGAGGAAGATCTGGTTAGCACATCCTGGGTAATGCATCTGGAAAAGAAATCCTGCTGTGGCAAACTCTGTAAAGAAGCAACTGCTCATATGCATATCAGTGGTCAAACAAAGATCACCCCAAGTTATGGGACAGACGGAATCTCTGACCACCACTGACCACCAAACCCTCCCTGCCAAATACACCTCCGTGGATTGCTGGAGCTTGGACTGTAAGATAAACCACCACAGTGGGAACTTGAGATAAGAAGATAAGATAAAGGTGGTACTCTTGTCCAGGTGTTACCTCAGACTGAGGGGCAGGCTAGCAAGGCTTGGGGAGAAGCATGTATCACTAACAACGGATAAAGAGAATGCAGAATTTGCAGGCCAGAGGGCAAGCCAACTCTGCAATTATGTTGAAGTCAGCTCTGACAGGGCAAAAGTTCTGGCAGGGGGAGATTGTGACTGCCAACTCTTGGCCCACCAACTCAAAAGAAGAGAAAGACTGAGCACGGAACCAATTAGCATTAGAAGGGAGGAAATCATATAACCAATAGAATAAGAGAACTGTGTAGACAGTAAAAAGTTTTTAACCACCTTGGGACTCTCACCACCAAGAAGCCCAGGGTGAAGAAGGGCCAACAGGATGATGCTGGATCTATGGGTGGTGAACATCTTCTGCTTGATGTCTCTCTCCGTCTCTCTCTCTCTCTCTCTCCCTCTCTCTCTCCCCCCTTCCCTCGCTCCTCCCCCCCCCCTTTCCTATTTATTTCTATCTCTCTACCTCTCATTTATTATTAAATAAAATCTGTATTAGTGACTTTGGCATATAGACTCATGTGCATCTTAATTCGGGCAGAGGCATCTCTCATTGGATCTTAACATGCTTGTAGCTCAGAAAGTCAGCTGTATCCTGGGCTGCATCCAAAGCAGCATGGGCAGCAGGGCCAGGGAGGGAAATGTGCCCCTCTGCTCTGCTGAGACCCCACCTGGGGTGCTGGTGCTGAGACCCCACCTGGGGTCCAGCTCTGGGGCCCCCAGCACAGGAAGAACATGGAGCTGCTGGAGTGAGTCCAGAGGAGGCCTCAGGAATGATCAGAGGGATGGAGCGCCTCTCCTAGAAGCCAGGCTGAGAGGGTTAGGGTTGCTCCGCCTGGAGAACTGAAGGTTCTGGGGGGATGTTTTGCAGCCTTCCAGTCCTAAAGGGACTACAAGGTAGATGAGGAGAGGCTTTCTCACAGGCCCTGTTGTGATTTGACAAGGAATAATGATTTTAAACTAAGAGAGTAAATTTAAACTAGATATAACAAAGTTTCTGCAATGAGGGTGATGAGGCACTGGAACAGGCTGCCCAGAGAGATGGTAGGTACCCCATCCCTGGAAACATTTAAGGTCAGGCTGGATAGGACTCTGAGCAATTCAATGTAGTTGAAGATGTCCAACCTACATTGCATGGTGGGGTGGGACTAGATGGCCTTTAAAGGTCCCTTTCAACCCAAATAATTCTTAAGGATTCTCCTCTCTCTTTGGTCAAATACCTGTTTTCCTGTATGCACAGTGCCAGATGCCTGAATCAATTTCCTCACTCAGCTGCTTTATTCCTACAGTGTCTCAAAGATAATTTTTTTTGTTTATAATTCAGTTTATTTTTACTGTAAAATGTAAAAAGTTGTGAACATATGCACAGACTGCTGTAGTTAGCTATTTTAGTAACTACTGTACTGAAATGAACAATCTTAGCTCTGGAGTACAATGGTTATAACTGGATGCAAGACATGTAAAAAAGAATTGAAGTTGATATAAAAACGGTCATTTGGGAAAAAAAAAGCATAACCAACACTTTATATGTGTTCATCACCTCAATATATGCACACTTCAATCAAGAAGGATGAAATCTGATGAAAACATGCTATCTTTTACTGTTTTTTCAGAAAATATGCATAAAAGAAGTGAACTGATTTGAGTTTTCTGAATTCCCTTGCTAGCATCTAAAATAAAGCCTCTTTGTGGATTTAAGTAAAAAACTAATCCAATTTAAAAAATCAAACCAAAAAACCCAAAATCTTAAGTCTTTCTGTGATGTAATTTTAGTGAAAACAAAGTTCTTGAGGGCATTTTATCTTCATACTTTCTTGTTTCTTCAAATGTACTTAAAAACCCAAACTCACCTCTACTTGATACAGTCTATTGAATTAATGAAATAATCCAATTAATTAAATCAGTTCATTTGAAATGATATAGCTATAAACAAAACTAACTCCTGCATAAGCAAGAAACGTTTTGTAAATACTTTATAACAAACACCTTTAAGAAAATTTTTTCTTTCAAGAACATCTTCAAAAAATTGCAGCAAAATTGTTACCAAGATTATGATATAAAATACTGAAACAGTAAATAAATTTTATGTTTCTAGTAGATTTAATAAAAAATGAAAATAGGGAGGCAACAGGGTTTTAAACTGATATTATATTGGATGGTTCAGGAACATAACAGCAATGAGACATTATTTTTATTTGTATTTGCAGAAGAAGTAATATCTAATTCAACAATAGTGTTTGCAGTTTGATTAATAATATTTGCAGTATGTGGGTTGTACATGACTTTGCTTAAAATGTAATTTTTTCCACATTGTTTTACAGTTAAAAGTCCTTATTTCTAGAGGTTACACAGGACCTTTAGTCTGGAACACAGATATGTTAAACTCCTGAATGAACTTCTCTTCCACCTGCTTTTTCAGAATTACCTTATAGACAGAGTGAATGTAAGATGAAACTTACTGTGTTTTATGATTTAATCTTTAAAATCTAAGTAAAATTAACTATAATTAAGATACAGTCACAGAAAAAAATACTCGTCTAATCTCACATTGATGACTTACTCATCTAATATATCTAAGTATTTTATTACCTTTCAACAAGACTGGAAAAATTACACTAAACTGAAAGCTTAGAGAGGTTGCCTGTGAAACCTGATGACAGATTATGACTACTGTGGGAACACTTTCATTACCTTAAGTTCGAGTACTTAATATCACACTTCAATGGTAAATGATTACCTTTTATGTCTAATTTCACTTTATTTATAAAAAAGATTATTTTTAAGAGCTCTGAAATGATAGCTCTAAACCTCTGACATTTTCAGTGGCATATTAGTAGAATTTCCAGTTTTAGAAGAAAATCTTGTTCTTAAGAGCTCAGCTCAACACATTAATTCACTTTGAGACCTGCACAGGACTCTTACCACTAGAGTTGTAGGTTAAAACTGTACCTTTATGTCTGGCAAATTTACAAGGCACTTCCTGACTACTGCTCTCTGTCCTATTTATCAAAAATCAAAGCTAAATCCATTCCTTAGACCTAGCAGTAAGAGTTTATGCAGGTTTAACTCCGTACAGTTTGCCAAGAAAACTTCACTACTAATTTTAGTTATCACAATTTACATCTGACTTAATTCTGGGGGACAGGGTAGGAGGTGAGAAGGAAGGCCATGTCCCATTAACTGTCTATTTTAAAGCTAATATGCAGGCCTACACATTAATTAAGTGGTGTGCAGTCCTTGCCTGTCCCTCTGGCCATGGATGAATTTCAACCATTATGAACATACCAAACAAACAATACTAATAACTGAATATAGAGTGTGAGAAATCTAAGTGGTCTTGACAAGCTCTGCTCTAGACAGCTTGCACTTATGAGAAAAACTGAAGAGGTCATCATAGAAATTTCCATGGAATAAAATTTTGTGGAGTCCTTATGCTGTGTGGCATCAAATTGCTCCAAGTGAAAAAAAAAATCAGTTTACAAATTGGGTTTCATCTGGTACAAAATTTGAAACCACTTCTTGAATTAAAGGCTTGAGCCAAAGAATACTTAGTATATAGTAGCAAAATATTTTTGGGAAAGGAGGATTGAAATTCAGTCTTGCCTATTTTCTTCCTCCTCTGAGATGAGCAACACATTGCTATGGATAGCCAAATGTTCACACTTTCATGTTTTTTGACTCAACTGGGTCTTGGAAGTATTCATTGCAAATAGAATACCTTCCAAAAACCTGAAAATAATGCCCTTTTCACTTTCAATTACTTTAGGGTAAAATGTTCATTTGGAAGAAGTGAGCTAACTTCCCCCAGGCTTAAGGGAGAATCAGTATCTATGAGGCTTTGACTTATTACTGTGCTAAGTTCTGAAATCTTGGGTAAAAGGCCAGTGCTGTTGACATACCAACTTCAGTAGAACCCGAATTGAGCAGAACCTGAATTTTATCTGATTTAAGAAAGCCAAGCATGTTGGCCTGAAAACAAGACTGCCACAGAGAGGCTTGTGAATCTCAGCAGGGTTTTCCTGACATGAAGAATAGCACTTATGCTACTCATACTTTATCGAAACAGTTTTGTAAACATGCCCTATATTCTGGCAAAATTTCAAGTCCATTTCGACAGGGCATATAAATTGGTTTGGCTTCACTAATAAGATGATTCTCAGCTGCAAGTCCAAAACTGCAAAAATTTTTAAGAAATTTTAGACATAACTGTTGATTCCATTTAAGTCAAAGACAACATAGTCTGTGACCTTAAGTTACAAAAAAATAATTTAAAAAAATTAGCCTGTTCATTCTAGTGTGAATGAAAAAACAGACCTTATCAGAAAAGCAATTCAATGGAGAAAATAAGGTAAAAAAATACTGTCTCTTCTTAAAGGAAAAAAAAAAAAAAGATTTCTATAACTTTTCTGTACTTTACTCAGAAAGCATATTTTTATTGGCATTCCTAGGCAATTCATCTTTAGATGAAACCAGGAAAAATTGCTGCAGATAGAACTTTAGTCCAAATATTTGAGCAAAAGCATATGAATATTATGTTCCAAAGAAAACTTCACCACAGACTTAATTATCAAGTTTGATAGAATACAGAACCCATAATGATAAAATAAAGAAATTATGAGAAAATTAAAAAGAAATCATTATGATTATATGAGATGGAGGCAAAATATACTCCTTGATTACTTGGAACTGTTTTACTGCATTCAGAATTTAATAGGACATGCAAATTATCCCACAATATTTCCTGTCCTCTACTGCCAAGCCCATTAGGCATCTCCTATGCTTTGATTTCAACACAAAATTTCAAAGTATGAACTGTACACCAAAGTCTTCTTGGTAATGTTTCAGAGTACTAAGATTTTTAGGAGTGTTTATTTTCTATTTCATGGATATTTCAACAGGAAGAATATGTCTGTGATTGCACTCTTGATGAGGCCTCTTATTTAAATCTCCTTACCTGCCATGGAAAGATAAAAAGACACTGTGCAGAGACAGCATCTGTGTTGGGCATAGCTCCCACAGGGGAAATTACCCTTTAATAGTGTTAAGCTTGATGGTGTGTGAATGGTTATGTGGTACTTGAAGTGAATGAACCAATTCATCTTTCAGATTAGGGCCACATGCCTGTAAGTGATAAGTGCTTTGTCTCAAAAGAAAAAAAAAGAACACAAAAACATAAAAATATTTTACTGTCACATTTACTATCACCTGATGTTAAACGAACTTCTAGAAAGGGTGCAGTAGCATGAGTGAAATAAATCAATGAGGAAAATTTCTTTGCTCTTTTCCAGTCAAGCTGTATTTTAAATATTAACATTATTCATGACATAAAAAGACTAATTAATATATAGACAGGGAACTATTTTTGTTATATGGAATGACAGAATAATAAATAACAAATCATCTGTGCCCAGCTTGAATTCATTAGATATTCCACCTGAATCTTGTTTTGAGCAAATAACCAACCCACATTCTTCCATTTTTTACTTTTCCAGCTCGGTTTTGTGCTAGACCAAACAGTACTTAAATAGAAGAGAGACAGGGAAATTCTGACATAGGCAATTTTTTGCATTCCAGTAAAACCAATTAAGAGACCAAGGTTTTTTTATTAAATAAATTAATCTGAAAATTCTGAAGTCATTCTGCAAGGTGTCTTTTGTAGGCAGATAAGCTAAAGATGACAGGAAAGACCACTGGTTTTCATATCCAATTGCAGAGTCCAATATTGAAGATGGTATTTTTATTACTGAAGTTAGAGATGACTATGGCATTAATGCATATACAAGAAGAAAATGAAAAGTTTGGAATAGGAAAGTTTGGAATAGATAAAACAAGCTGTCTGTAGCAAAAGATTCAAAGCCAGGAAACCACCAATACTGCTAATATCCACCCACCAAGTAATATGCATGACAGATTTAGCCATTTCTGGATTATATCAGTAGGTCAATATTTTGCAGCAAAGATGTCAAACCTCCTGATTACTCTTGAAGAGAGCACTGTTTAGCAAACAGATTGCACAATCTTCTGCAAAATCCTAGAAGCAAAATTAAAAAGTCTGTCCCAGCTAAAGGAATATTATAAAGTCACCTGCCAATTTCCTAGCAGGCAACACAAACTTCCAGAGCCAACCAGATGGTTCACATTTTCCATGTTATGTTCTGGGTAAATCATCACATTCTTCAGTGGTGGTCATGTGCTATATCACTCTCCATTAATAGCAGAGCAATAGCAATAAAATACAAATATTATACTAGCAGCAATATGACTGAGTGATTTGGCTATTTTAGAATGAAAGTAATTTGATATAAAAATATTTTACATGTAGAATGGTTGATTTTTTTTCTCTCACCTTTTTTTTTCTCACCATCTATGAAAATATTTTTGCTTGCCCAAAATCTGAAAATGTAGGTACTTAAAATAATTTTGATTCTTGAAGGAGAATCTCAGAAATGAATGCATTAGTATACATAACAAATGAGTACAGCTTTTATAAAAAGCATGCTTTTTTCACAACTTCACTTGTTACAGTGAATAGGCCCAATTGGTTTATTTCAGTAACATCTTGGCAAAATCTGGCAGATGTGCTTGTCATTCATTTACAAACTGCAGTCAGTTCATGCTCAGCTCTCATCTTCTCTTTTCTTGACTCATTATTTTTGACTGGTTATCAGTTAAGAACTAAAATATTTTGTTCTGACCATGAGAGATGCTTATTAGTTGCCTCTTGGATGCAGTATTTTCCCTAAAAGAAATCGTTAATTGATATTAAATGCCACCAAATTATTGGCCTTTGAAAGTCAGTAAGACTTATCTATTGATACTCTCAATACACCACAAAAAGGAGTTAGGGGAATGATCAAAGGCAGGACATTTGATCATGCTGCTCTTGCAAACTCCCTTAAGACTTTGGTGCTTCTTTCCCCTAACTAGTGCTGGCAGAAAGTCTACTTCATTAAGGCTGATCACTGGAAGAGCACTCCGTTACACAGACCCATCTTCCAGGTTCTACTCTATCCCTTGTAGCTAAAAGCAGAGGTACCTTCTTATTCTTTTAACACCTAGGGTACTGGATAGTACCAGAGAATCTCAGTATCAAGAATGTTCAGGGTTTTTAAGCTGTTCTTTCTTAACCATTTTCTTCACCACAGATGCAGGCTTCAGTTACAAAAATGAAAAAAAAAAAAAAGATTAAAAGTTAAAAGCTGACAGCACACTCGCAAAAGCTCTAAAAGGGCAGAAGTGACAAAAAGGAAGACAATCACTCCACATTACAGAAACACATCCCAACTGCATCTTCCTCCCATGATTCACAGGACAAACTATAAATAACTGCTTAACCTGTGGGTTTAGATTCTCAGTTCTATTTCCTATTCTATTTTGCATCCTCAGATAACATTCAGAGGAAGTAGCTGTTGAGCTGGGGACAGATACTGACTTTTATATCCCTGTTTATCCCTGATATAGGCCCCCATTCCCTGAGGGTCCCTCTGAGATTGCCCACTATTTTCATTCACCTTTCTCACCTTCCCTTTTCTTCTAAGAACATATTTATCTGTTGGTCAATCAGGCATTTCAGTCTGTAGTCAACCACATTACTGGATGCTGCATTCTGCTTTGTAAATATTAATATTGGTTGGGCAACTGCTCAAGTGTGAAATAGTCTTTTAGCCAGCAGGTCTGTGTTTGGCAAAGCCATTATCAGACTTCTAGGCAATGTGAAGCTGAATCTCTTTCCACTCAGATAAGCAACACTCTTCTTTGAGCCACTCACATTTCTTTTTTCCTAAATTCATTTTAAATTCTCAGCTGTCAGATGTGGCTCCCTATGTGGCCATATAAATGTTTGTGCCAGAACAACAGGCACTGACTGGAGGGAGGGATGGGAAAGCGTATTGACGGGAAAGGACTGCGCCTCTCAGTGATGGCTTATGGCAATTTGAAACATGCATGAAGCAATTACTCACCTCCTTCTGACACACACACACACCTTAAATATATCGACTTAATAATGCCCCCATCAAACACAGTTTACTTTCAATAAAAGGATACATGGAATGTAAAAAATGCCATCTCAAATTAGGTCTACCTTACTGTCAGAAACATATTTCAGTGGAATTCAGGGATTCAGAGCCATGTCCAAAATCACTATTTCTCTTAGAAGCTCCAGCATGTGTTAAAGCAGAGGGATAGTAACCAACACAAAGTTTCAGGAATATTTGCTTTGATAGTTTCTTTGAAGGAAAGTTTATTCATAACCTATTGGTACAAACTCTCCTCTTTGGGGATTGTCAGTGGACTCAGTCACTTTGTTCTAACAGTATGAGCAAGAAGAAGAAAAGTAAAAAAAAAAGAAACCAATAAAAAAGACAGGATAAACCATCATGTTGGTGCCTTGCTTCCCCATTCAATTTCAGATACTACACTAGCAGTTTTCCTTGATAATTTTTGTTTTTCTGAGTATTATCTCACATAACTTTTCTTTGTCAATTACACTGTCAGTTGCTTTAAAAAAACCAGGAAATCTTCATTTCTTCCTTCCAGCTCTTCGATTTTCTTTTTTTTCTTTCCTATTGGCATGCAAAATAAATTAATGTAACTTTAGAGAATGTATGTAAGACATGCTAGTAGGAAACTGTCAAAATACCATGCACTGGCTTTGGCCTTAGAAAAAGCCTCATGTTAAAGAAATATTTCAGACATCAGCCACCTTGGTGGCTGATACTGAATGATAACAGGCACTAAGCAAGTAAAAAACAATGAGAAATGCACACTCAGTTACTTTTGGTTACCAAGAACTAGCAGTGAATATATGAACTGGGCAAGAGTCCACAGTGAATTACCCTAAGGGTTCAAGCACAACGAGCAAAGCAATTCGGAATATACTCAACATCATATTTTTATAGTTTATGCGCTTCCTTACTGGTCCCTGGGACAACAGAAAGTTCTCAATCTGCAAGAATTCTGTGAAAACACCAGAAATATTTGCTGAAAGCTTTCCTTAAGTAACAGTGCAGCTCATCAGTGAAGTCTTTCTTACTTTGGTGTATGCAGCATAAAGCATATTTGAGACTTACATTTCAACTGTAGCAGTGCCATTCACCTATCTTATCAATAAGGTCTGGTACATGAAATATAAAGTAACACAATATTACATGTGTGGGGCATTCAATCCTAAACCATGTAAACACATGCCAATAATAACAACTCACTTTTTTTAGATCGAAATTCCTAGATCAACCTAATGGAATAATTAAAAGCATTCTTTCAAAGCTACAGAAAATATGAATATACATGCAGAAAACAAAAATTATTTATATGGTATATATTTAACTAAAAAAAAAAATACTCAATATGTAAGGGATAATGAATTCACTTTCCACAGAACAACTCATTTTTCCTCTGCAAAAAGCAAAATAGTTTGTAAACCATTTGTATGTTAAAGTATTATATATGCATATGAACAATGTATTATGACTATATAACATCAACTCACAAACAGATAAACTCTAGAGGCTGAATTCATTAAATGACTTCATCTTAGGAAACAGTGAAACAACACAGCCAACCAAACTGGAATCTGTTTGTGATGACAGTTGAATTGGTAATTCTTTTCTGTCACCATCCAGAAGTGACAAAATAGATCAGTGTATTTGCATTTGGACCGGCAGGGGCGAACAATGTAACTTCAGTGACTCACATTTCCAAGTGAAATCTGTACAGTGATTAATCAGGGAAAGGGATATCTGTGCCCATCTCATTTTTGTATCCCCCAGAAAGAAACCCAAGATCAAAATGACTCCTCTCTTGCTATATTCACTGGCCTCAGTCTTCTTGTAGTGTAATATTTTGCTTCCTACATACTTCTTTTTCCTCTACTTTGAGTCCTTTATAAGCTAAAATAATAAAACCAAGCTTTACCAATATAAGTGTATGTTTCCTATTCAGCTGTATGTTAAGCTTTCAAATTCAAAGCAGTTACCCTGAACAAATTGTTTTTTTGCCTGAAAATGTAATTTGCTTTTGCTTTCAATGTCAAAGTCAGGGTTCTTTTGTCTTACTCCCTGAGTTTCTCCACCTGTAAAATTTAAGTCATCCCTTCTGTAGAAAGCTTCAAGACCTGCCGCTGAAAATATTATATGACAACTGGATACAAATAATTTATTAAATTAAATTGTGCTGGTTTCTTACAAAAAAAAAAATCCAAATTTATTTTTGGGTTATAGATTAAAGTACAGCTGAACCAAAAGAAATTAAAATCTAAACCATAAATTAGGTAACATTTTTATCTCATGTGACTGTAGAAGATGTCCCCCTTTAATATTCTTACTACTATTTCTATTCTGCTAATGTGTGTGGTATGTCACAGTATTACTGTGGATTGAAATATTTAGGAGAGCAAAGGATGTCAAAATCCTTAGTGGAAAAGAGGAATGAAAGCCCAGGGATTACAAATTAGGTTCTTCAGGATGCTTCTGATTGACTTTGTCTGATTTTCACTCTACAGTCAAAAGTTTATTAAAATTTCCCTTCCAATTTTTTTTTGTTAATTAGACTTTAAAAGTGTAAACAAATGTCAATGAAAGGAAGAAAAATATGCTGATATGGAATCCTACATTCTTATCACATGTTCCTGTAACTCGAAGATTTCAGATCTAGCACTTGTGTCATGCTAAGTATGCACAAATGGCAGAGCTTTAGAGCTGTCTGTATTCCAGGCAAGGTCACAGATGGGAGATTCACACTGGCAGGGACTTTTAGTGACAGAAGTAAAACTCTGATACATCCTTTTATTTCCCCACACCTAAGCTTAAGGGATCCACAAAGTGGGAATGGTGCCTGCATTGTGGTGCAATTACATTGCTCTACCTGATTGTGTTTTTGCTAATTATACTAACATGAATTAAGAGGCACAATCTTGGCTATAAGTTCTGTTTCTTTAGTGAAAGACTTTAAACTGGATTTTATGAACCAGTCATGAAGTGCTTTCTGATACAAATATCACCAACTGTTCCTTTTATTAAAAGACTGTTTATAATTTGCATTCCTCAGTAGATGTTCATAATAGAAAACAGAAAACACAAGTTTTTTTAAATTATCTAATCATAGTTGAGATACTGCATTTTTTAAAACATATTAGGATCTAGAGGACAATTGTTTCTTCTCTTGCTCAGGGTGGCTTTTGACTTCTGCCTTTTGTTTTAAGATATGTTTTTTCATTCCAGCAAGTGAAATGCTTGTATTTTTATAAAATAATGTAAAATAAATGGGGAAATCCATGTAAATTAAAAGAAAAAAAAAAATCAAAGTTATTAAATAACTTTCAACACTTTTGGAAATCACTTGTTTTTCTTCTTAAAACTTTCTTTTTTTTTTAAGGAAAAAAGTAATTTTAATTGCTGTACTTAAAATACTTTAGCTTTTGACAAAAGACATATTTTTCACTGAAAAAACACTACAGCCATTTTTGTGAACATAACTAATGCTTTAAATATATTTTCCACATCTTACATCACTTTACAGTAGTCTGTGACACAACTGAAACAATAATTGCACAGATCCCTTTTATGATATTTGTCTGAAGCTATTTCAATGTCTTTATATGAAAGAATAGAAGGCAGAAAGGGACAAAAAATGGAGTAATTTTAATGTGTATGATAAGGTAGTTAAAATAAGGGTATCTCCGGATTATGCAGCACCTTTGGTTAATACAGATGCAGTACTAGAAGTATAGATATAGAAATACATTTCTATAAATGGCAAAACATTATATAGTATATCCATATAACAAAAAATGACATTTCCCCAGCAGGTAGAGGCAGGCAATTATTTTACAATCATCACCTCCTTTACTTTCTACTGCTATTGTTGCATTCAATAATGAGAATTTCAGTTCTGGTATTCATATGGTTACATTTCTTATAGCATGGCTCAGATTCTGAACCCAGTTACACTGCTGTGAATCCAGCTTCATGTCAGCAGTGCTGATGAAGGTGCTCTGGTCTTTCATCATGCTTGCACATAAGAACACAAGTCAGGTTTCGTGTCCCTTTTATTCCTATGTATTAACCTGAATATGTGCAAGACAGACATGCTCCTCTTTTCAGCAATGCTCCAGCTGGACCTGGAGGTTCTCAGCTCCCTTTTAGCATCTGCTAAAACCTCTTGGTTTCCAAAAACTTGAAAACATTTTCATGGTCATCATCAAAAAACTCTGTTAGGATTATATTCTGTATTGGAACAGTCGTGTTGCCCTTGCAGTTCATTTTGTATAGTTCCTTTATTTAGATATGTTTTTAAAAACATAGGTGTTAGGAAAAGATTCATCATTTTTAGATGATTAATTATTTTCTGCCTTGCGGAACAACCTCAGTAGGCAGTCCAGGCACACACATATAGACAGCTAAAAACCTGGAAACCAGGAAACTCTGCTAGAGATTGCAAGTGTTTCCAGAGTGAAGTGATAGCTGAGTTAAGTTTCTTAGGATGACATGCTGCACTTAGCTATCTAAGTTCAACCACATATGCCTAAATCTTCTCTTTTTGATGTGGATTTCAGTTTTACCTCAGCTGGAATACAGCTTAGAGATATTTGCCACTCTCCTGTCATGTAAGCAATAAAAAATTTCAGGGTTTATCCTCCTCATGTTTCTTTGATAAAGCCTTTACTAAGCACATCAAGCATTTCAGTTTAATGATAAAGTACAAGCAAAAGCTTACAGCTGGGAAGTGAATGAGTGAAAGAGTTTTGGAAATGGTACATGTGGTAGCTGATCAGAGAAAAACTGAAAAAAAAAAACCACTGGATGAAATCCACACAAAAATCCTTCTTTAACTGGGACATAAGTATCCACAAGAGTGTGCCATGCCCCTTTTCTGTCTTGCCTGCCACTGCAGGTCCCTATTGTCACTGTCCAACCCTGCTTTGACAAACATCCATGTAGGAGAATGGGCACCTGCTTTCTGCAAAGAGGTCCACTGCAGTGCTGACCAGGAGGGTGGTGGGGCCAGACATCCTGCTCGTGTTTGACACATGGCTCCATGTGTCAGGACAGCATCACCCAAAGCAAGAGCCCACATGGAAGAGATGGGAGGTAACACTCTCTAAGAAGAAGCATCCATGCTGACCTTCAAGACATGCTGCAAACCTGCTTCCCACTCCCTACTGCTCAGGGACACAAGCTAGACAAACATGTCAGTTATGCTTATTGTTTTAACTTGAGCTTTTTTTTCAGAAATAAATGAAACTCTTGCTTGTATCAAGGGATACCCTGAGAACGGGCTCAATTTATAGAGAAGCAAGTATTGTCTGATGTGCATGACTTCAAATGTAAGAAACAGTGATTGTCACTGAACGGCAGTCTGCAGCATAAACTTACCCTTCTGTGAGCAGCATGTCTTTTCAAGATTAACAATTTATGAAGTTAATGCACATGTAAGTAGGCAGCTGTCCTTTTCTATTTTTAATAACCAAAGAGAAAATGTCACCAAATAAAGGAGAAAAAAACTGTTTCTCAGTTGGGACTGTACAGAAAACAGTACAGAAAACAGTGGCAGTTATTCTCTGGGCTGTAAAATGGTACTAATGAATTTTGTCATGGAGCTTAAAAATACCAGATAGACCAAAAAATTTAAACTCTTCATTTTCCTTTTATGTTATTATTGAAATGTTCTTTGAAAGAACGTACTTTAACTCTGATTGTAAAATGAATACTACTCCATGTGTTGCTTTGTATAAACAAGCATTAAACAAAACTACTTAGATATTTCACTATTTAATTGCAATTTCTTTTTGTTTTACACAAGACCTTATACAAATAATTCCTGAATTTTCTAGGCATTTATGTATGAAGAATCCATAAGTGCTTTGCAAAACTACATACATGAAGGAAAAACTTTCAGTGTTTAAATGCAGTAGTGCTCTCAGGGGGTTTATATGTAAATGTGTATTTTTCTGCTTGCCACCAGCTTCTTGGACTTTGGTAATGGATGTGCTATAAATACTTTGGTAGGAATAGCATCTGCAGCTGCATGAAAAGATGAATTTTGAGCAATAAATATTTTTCTAGGATATCAGTACAATTTCTCTCACTCATTTGAAAAGTATTGTGAAGCTTGTGCAGTAATGATCTGCAAAAAGCCAGACAAGAAGAGGACTGATACAGGAATACAAAGGTGTCCACAGACTTGACTACATGGGAGGTGAAGATGAAAATTGAATCATTGAGCTACAGAAAAGTGGGTTCTTTTGTTCAGAATCATGCTTGAGATGAGTCTCATTTATTATCTGTAGTAATGACCTTCGCAAAGAAGCATGCTGCAGAAATGTGGCAACACAAAGTTGTAAGATATTACAGAGGAAAAATCACACTGAAAATGAGGTGAATAATAGCAACAGGATGAAAGATAATGGTACAAAAATGCATCTTGGAAATTATCAACAAGAATTTCTTCTTTAAGCATCTGAGTGGAAACAAAAGGAGAGCAAAGAATTGGTTGTGCTAATTGATCATAGTTCCCCTGAACAAAGTAATACAGTCATTAAAGAAGAAGTTGTATGCAATTCCAGAACAGAACAAGTGGGGAATACCCAGAAGGAAAAACTGTACTGCTCTGCAAAGGTACACGTAAGACCTGACCCAGAATACTGTGTTTAATTATGGCTTCTCACACTTATGAAAGACAATTCAAATTAAAGAAAGTGCTTCTAGCTTTTTTCCTCTTATTTTCTTTTAATTTTTTTTTTTTACTTGAAAGCCCAAAAGAAGAAAAAGCAATGCAAACTGAAATGACAGTGTTGGTACAAAAATAGGTTGATTTTAACCAATTATGAGTTCAGAAGCTTTCTAACAAGCCAGAACAAGGTTTTGCAGTTTGATAAGTTTATACACATGTGGTAGCTTGAGATAGTACAAATTCTGTAAGTTGGGAATTGCCTTCCAGCCACATCTATGATGAGATCCCCAAATTAGCTACAGTTTTGGGTTGGATCTGTATAGATAATTTCCTTATAGGTACTTCTCAAAATCTTTCGATAAATTAAGGTGAAAGAGAAGAACAAAATCAAAACCAGGTTTTCCTTGAATTGCTTGTGCTTTGGGCTGACAGATTTTCTTTTTGGGAGTCACACATTTAGCAGCTTTGCAGCTCACGTCCACTCTCAGTACACCCAGTGAGGGCACCAGGCAGAAGCAATCTTTCCTCCCTTTGCCCAGCCTAAATAACAGTGCAATGCACCAGATTACAAAAAAATGAATGCAACCTGCTTTCTGTCATGACTCACAATAAAGCTGGTCAGTTGCACAAAACCCAAAATTTTACAAAGAAAAATTTGCATTCTGCCCAGAAAAACAAACAAAAAACCCCTACCCAGCAGGTCTTCCCACAAATTTGCTCTACAGTTGGAAGTAGCACATGTATTATATACATGGTGCTACAAACATGGTGATTAACAGCCAAGCTCTCTGCAGAGCATGTAGAATCAAGACAGTGTGCCATTCTGACAAGAAAGGGCTGCAAAGTATTTTGGAGGTGGATGAGAATAATAATCCAAACCAAGAAAAAAAAATTGCACAAACTTTATACTGGTAGGAGACAGGATGAGACTGTGTTAGAAGATCTGCTAGATTCAAACAACTTTTATTATCTATTTTAAACTATATATGCTGCTCTTGATCTTTTGGAAACTGTCTTAACAACTCTGCTTATGTGTAATGATAGCAGGTCCACCTTTTAGTGAAACCCTGTCATCATAATTGGAGAGTATGTACCCAACATGCTGTTGATTTCATAAGACTTCATCACTTCCTTGGTTGTCAGTCTCAGCAATTGCAATGTTATGTTCCTGCCTCCCACACTGCAATTTCTTTAGCACAGGGCAGGCAGTGGAGCATGATGTTTATGCTGCTATCTCCCCTGCTGTTGCTACTTCATCGAATGCATCTGTGATACAAGTTGCTCAACCATTATGAAAATAATAACATATTATGAAGCAGGCTACTTATTATGCTAGAATTATTCAGTAACAGTATTTTTAATGTATATCTAATTTCTATCATCGTGACAATTTGCATAGGGCTTCCTATAAGTCTCGAACAAAAACAAATAATTGTAATCCAGAGTCACTAGTGCTACAGTTATGAAGTACACATATGAAAACCTTCATTGTTTCAGAAAGGTAAGTCATTTGGGGTTATGTTAATAACCTGTTTCCTTAGTTTATCTGCATTAAGGATCAATTACTGTGTTAAGAAAAAATAGTATACCGTGTTTACTTTAAGGGAAAACATGAAACATACTTTTCTCCTTTGAAGAGGGAGAGCAGCAACTGAATAGTATATTCACTGCCAACAGACCCTAAATATCTGTCCATTGAAGAAAAACCTTTAAGGTTTCTTCCAATTCCTCTTGAAAAACATACATTTACATTTATACACCTGTGCTATGATTCCAGGAGGGAAACAAAATCCCTCTGGAAGCCAAAGCAATAGATCTTTTTTGTAATATATTTATAAGGCAGATACCTGGCAAACACCAACACAAGTCATCAGAGCAGAATTCAAGGGACATATATAGCAGCAAGGGCAGACATCCTCTGATAGATTTTGCTGAAAGGGGACAAAAGATCTAAAGTTTAAGCTCTCTGCTATTCTCTTTGCAGCTCTGGAAGAGGTTATTGCCCCCTGAAACAGTAAAGAAAACTATGTGCTGTCATCTCTGGTGCCTCAATTCACAGCTCTATAACTAAATCTATTAATAAAACAACACTTCAGTGTTGCATTAATATATATCACTTTTGTTTAGTTCTGACAGTGTAGATCAGAGACGTCCCTTTTATCACTGAGATACCATGTATTTCTAATGTAAACAGCAGTGCAGGCTTTTAATTTATATTCTAGAAGCTTTTTTGCTCAATAATCCTGTAGTTCATAGATAATATTCTTGGTGAGCAGGTTTCCTGATATGTAGCAAATACTCTACCCATAACAGAATATATTTAATATGATGACTGTATCTTCTCTGTAATTTCATCATTAAGACTTACTGAAAATAAGAGAAAATATAGATAGGTATAGCACCTAATTAATTAGCATCACAGTGTGTGCAGAAAACACGACATAAATTCAACATATCATAAACTATGGAAAGATCTTGTGCAGATTATCTATTATGACTTGTATTGGGACACTAGATATAGTATACAAGATGCCCATGTAAAGTAGTTGCCATTGATTCTACTGATATCAGTGCTGTTAAAACTGTAGAAAATATCCATTTGGACTTATTTTTCTTTCCTTTTCTTTCTCAAAATTTTATGTAGCCCACATTCACTACTCTGCACAGACATTTCAGTGTAGATTTTCTTCAGCCTACAACCTAAATTAGTGGAATACAGTGAAATCTTTGAATTGTAGCATAAGATTGAACGGTGCAAAGAAAACCTCTACAGAAAAATAAATATTAATAAATACAAGAAAACCCATGGAAAACACTACTGGTCAAGGATTGGCCAGGTGCTGTACATTTCGGCAGTGTTCCCTAACAGTGATATACAATGCCAAAAAGCTCTTTTTCAGACAGCGTTTGGGCACAGCTTTAAAGAGAGTGTGGGGTGGGTCAGGGTCTGCTCTCACAAGGTTGGTTGCACATGGCCACAGTGGTTTTTGGGTGAAGAGATGTTTAGTGTATAAATGGGGACCTTCCATCTCAGAAACAGCTTGGGTTTTTTTTAAGTTGGTACAAAGAACACAGTACAGATGGCCGAAATTGACTTGTCACTCACTTCTGCTTAGCTTTCTTCTATTCTTTTGCTGAGAAGCCTAAGAAATAGCTCATGAGGGATCAAAACCATACAATCTAACTGGTGTTGGACAAGCCCTTCTACCTGTATCTGCTTTGCTGCTGTTTTTCGCTGATGAACAGCTGCGGAGACAGAGAGCTAACAGGCATTACAAAACCCTGCAGTAGCTCTGACCCTGGGTTAAGCTTTCCACAACAGCCCCCCATGCCTTCAGTGCTGCAGTGTGCCACAGAGCCACTCTTCTGAAGTCTAAAGACACCTACTGGTGCAAGACACTCGGGACAAGAGGGAACAGTCATTTCTCCAGCAGTATCTCCAAATGCAACACATGTGCATCACAGTTTAGCAAAATACAGTTGAAATCATTAGGAGTTTCTTGTTGCAAATGGTTTGGAACAAAGAAAGCAATTCTAGCTTGAAAGCAGATTTGCATACGGGAGCTTAATTTATCAAACTGTGGGATGTATTTCGGAAAAAGAGAGAATACAAATGAAGAAAAGGAGAAGCATATTTAAGACGATTATGCCTTCCAATTACATACATCTTTATGCCCTGTACTTATCTTCTGATATGTAGAGCTTCTATTTCCCAAATAAAACACCTCAACACCTTAATTGAAAACAAATATGTTGAAAAACATAGGAAGAAGCATTTCCTAATCCTCTAAAGTAAAGTGATATAAAGCCAGCTAAGAGCACAATAAGATAAGGAACACAGCCTAATTGGTGATAAAATGTCAATATTCCAACAGATGTATACCAGGAGTCCATTAGATTTAATTAGGCTCTCTCAGCAAGCAATAAATCATTTGAAAGATGAATTGAGAAAGAAGTCGACTGACTGCTGGGAAGCACTCACAGGTTGGTGTACCAAGGCTGATCTTTAGAGTAAACTAAGAACTGCCCAGACACATTAAACAGAAGATTTGAAAAAAAGAGCAATGTCTAATATTAGTACAGGATTAAGAGACTACACAAAAGCACTGTTGATCTACTCAGGTTTTAATTATGATATCACTTATTGATATAATAAAAAAAGGATTAGGAAATACTCAAATGAAAGGAAGCACTAGACTGGAAAACTGGTCCAGTTACGCACAGCCCCATTCTGAAAACTGGTAAAAATTACTGTGCAGCATGTGGACACTGCAACTTCACCCTGTGTTCAGCAGGGCTCCATCAACTGGATTCAAACCTACAGTTCAAAGGGTGTGCATGGAAAATGAAATGCAAATGAACTGGTGGTCACATTTGCAGGATCAGGGCAGAAGAGCAGCAAGTGCAACACATGCTGGCTGAGCACACAAAAGCAAACAGAAAAAGGGAGATGATGACGAGAAAATAAAAGCAGTAGTTCTTGCAGCACTGAAGAGTGAAAATACAGCAGAATTTAAAGCATCTGTTGGAATAAAACAATGGTTCTTTTGCTGAGATCAATGATGGGATTTTATATTTCCATGGCTTTTCTCAGTTCTTCATTAAAAAGATGTTTGAAAAAAGCATGTGACATTTAAAAAAAACTTTAAAAGCACCTGAAATACAGAGCACACGAAGCAAAAGAAGGGGAGGTTTTGGGTAATTTTTGGTGAAGGCCAAGGCAGGATAGAAAAAAGAAGATACAGGAAAACATATTTTCAGATTTGCTCAGAAAGTAACAACAGATGTTTTTAATTTTTTTTTTGTTTTGTTTTTGCAACCTAATCACAATAGTTGTCAATTCTACTTATTTAAAACTGATCGTATGAAACTTGGATAGAACTGACACAAAGTGTCATTTCCCACAGGACAGACCTTGTCTTGTCATGTGTAAAAAGCAATAAAGAGTCTTCTTTTATTCAAAAGTGATGCTATGACAGTTTGCATTATGCCTTGAGACAGGCATTTAGTTTGCATATTACAAATAGAATGGGACTCATGAGAGTGGAAGGTTGAAGACCAAGTTTCTATGATTTTTGGCTTTCAGGAAAAATTTCTATATTTTTTTAAACTTCTGCTTCTAATCTGCCCTAGTGAAATTTTACAGTGGAAAGGAAGAGAGAAGAAAAGCTCTCCAAGTGTTTGTAGATTTAACTGCTATTCCACATTTGCCCCTTTAAACTGTATATTAATCTTCTATGAAATTAGCCCAGTGGTAAGTAGGTGGGTAGTCAGGAGTAGGGATTTATTTTCTTAACTTAGGTACAAAACGCTGGCTCTGTGCCACTCTTCAGTTTGAGACCATCCAAGTTACCAACAGCTATCACATTACATCAAGAATTATCCATGATGTATTTTCAGAGCTGCACCTGAGCACCAGGGCAGTGCTAACATGCAACAAGTGTATCACTTCTGGCATCAGACAAGCTTCATCAGCACTTGCTGGAGATGTGCTCCACTGACCTGTGTAGACCTGTCCTGTGGTAGGTAAAGAGTGTCCAAGATCTGCTATGCCTTCATCAGCTCATTCCTCTTAATTTTTTTATTAATTTGGAGATGTCCTTTTCATTTTCAATTTTTAGAAACGGTATCATATCCATGCAACCTCTGCATATTTGCTGTGTTTAAACGCACTATTATTGTGACAACATCCAAAGAGTCCCCACAGCAAGAAATTTGCTCATGGTTTCTTCAGTATTGTGCAGGTTTTGGAAGATTTGAGCCTTTCCCTGGCATTTTCTGATAAATAAGGTCTGATAAATGTCTCCTTTTCAATGAATTTCCTGGTAAAATTGGTGAGGTTTCCTGATTGAATAAATATTTGAGAAAGGTTTAAACCTTCATGTAAATTTATATGTTGGATTTTTTTTGGTTTTACGTTTTAGAATACAATTTAGATGTTAGATCATAGCCTTCTGGCAGTAATAAAGCACTTACTGTTCAAATTTCTTTAGTGCAAGGACTCTCAAATTCATTAACTTAGTATCTGCAACCCAGACATGCAGCCACATCCTTATGCTCATGTAGAATATATATAGAGATGGGATATTTTTGGTAATAACTTGAAGCTTTGTTTGATTAGCTAATTCCAGTTCAAAAGAGTTGACCTTGCTGTGACAGAGTGCTTGATACTTGCTCAGTTTAAAACTATGTACAGTAGCCTAGGTTTGCTGATGTGTTTTTGTGTTTTATTAAAGCCTATTAATACTGTCACATTTTGTAAAATAAATAATTTGCTTTATAAATTTTGAGAAAAGGACATCAAACTCTCACCCAAATTAGTCCTTGTTTCCTGCAACAACCTTGCACTGAAATGTTCTTGACAAAGCTACAGAATAAGAATTAAGTATAATTTGATTCTTGCAAACCATTCTGTACATTAATTTAAAAAACTAATCATTACAAATCATATGTCTAGTGGAAATTGGTTACTTAAGGGACAGTTTGGCATTTAAATTTTGTTTCAAGCTGTTTGTGTAGAAGAAAAAAATGAAAACAAACAGCACCTGACCTGATCAATACAGAATAAAGTAACGCAGCTGAGGAAGCACTTAGTGATGTTACCCAAAACTGCTCATACACACATATATGAAATATTTTAATAATCACAGAAGCAACCCGAAGTAAAGTTTATTTGGTGTTTTCTGACACCGAGTCTGTATTTGGACAATGAATAGCATCTACCTCCCACATCACCTGTGTTGGTACCTTTCAAACATTTAGTGGTAGTGGAAGAAAAGTTCTTTATGCTACAAAAAACATGACACCAAATGAAAAGTGTGTCTGTATGACCCAGAGTTATCTGGCTAACCCTGGAGTTTACCTTAGAATTCTTAGCAAGACTAAAGTAAACACACAGGACTGATGAGGTTAAAATGGATCACCCAATCGAAACTCCCACTCAAACAAATATCAACAGCAGCAGGTTGCCTGGGCCCACGCCCAGTCAAGTTTTGAGTATCTCCCAGGGTGGAGACTCCACAGCCTCTCAGGGCAAGCTATTTCAGTGTTCAACCATGCCCACAAAAAACAGGGAGTTTTGTATGTTTAAATAGAATTCCTTTTATTCCCAGTTGTGCTCATTGCCCCTGTCATGTCACTTGGAAGGATCTGATTCCATCTTCTTTACTTTTTCCCAAAGATATTTGTACACATTGATAAGTTCCCTCCTGAGTTTTTTATTTTCCTGACTAAAGAGTTCCAGCTCTCACTGAGTCTTCCTATGTGACACATGCTCTAAGCCTTTAATAATTTCTGTGTCTCCAGTATATCCATGTCTTTCTAGTATTGGGGAGCCCACCACAAAACACAGCACTCCAGATGTGTCTCATAGGGCTGCACAGCTGAGCAGTGCTCAGTATGTATATCCTGGGCATTCAGGCATGGAAGGAGTTTGCTACTTTCTTTTTTCAAAACAACACCTTTGAATCTCTTGCTATTACAGGAGACAATAGGTGGTTCACTGGGGACTGTGAAACAATGCTTAACCAGGAAGTGTGAAGATGCAGTCATTAACAGATTTTATTCCAATTCTTGCTCTTTCATTAGTTCTGCAGTTTGATTTAATTAATTTCAACCTAAATGACTGAAAGCATATCATACTGCTTTTACCCATGTTGCCAAAATTCTGTATCACTGTGGCAAGAAATTTTAGATTCTTTGAACTAAGCAGTAAAGGTACACGGGAGCACTACTTTTCTTACACAGAATGGGAATCATCTAAAAGTATCATCCAAACAACTTCCCAAAACTGATAATAACTTGTTATTACACTTTCTCTATCAAGAGTTTTGCACAGGATCCTTCTAGAGAGAACCATGTGAAAAACCAGAAGTTACTCAAGGAAGAGTGGTCAAAGCTATCCAGGTAACACCGGAATCACATAATCACAGTTGATGTTTCCCAATCACCTTCTGGGTTAGAATGTGACTCACTGAAATTCTTTTTAGCAAGAGCTTTGTTGTGAGGAGTGTGGGTGCACACTGCCCCTGTGTCCAGCCTGCTCTCCTGAATCACATAGTGAGGATTATGGCCTCTGCCGTAGGCTTGCTACAGTGAAAACCACTGGCACACAGTGGCTTCCAGTCAGCATCAGGGCCACCTTTGGCAGACAGCAGGTGCACAGACACAGAGCCTTTGCATTTCCAGTGCAGAAGGTGCACACAGAGCTGGCATTAGTGCACGAGCTTGGACAGGGGAAAGAAATGAGAGCTTTACTGATTACTTTCTCATGGAGGTTCACAACATAGTCGGCCACCAAAACAGCAGCTTCTTACCATTTGTTAAGCTGCTGGAGATTCATCAAACTTTACAATTAATGTATGTTACTTTTGGAGAGACCAGTGAGAAGCAAGTTACCTTACTCCATTTCCAGTACAGAACATGGGAAAGAGTAGAAGATATAGGGGTATTGTAACAGGTTATTACATTTTCGTACCTCAAGGCCTTTACAACTTCATATATAGGGTCAGAGTTACTGTGTCTACATCCAAGTTTTCTGTACTACTATTAGTATACTCCCCATCACCTGTGTTTTCTTTACACTTTCCTTCAGATAAAAAATTAAAATGCCCTGATACTTCTAATTACTAATAGTTATAAATAAGAAAAAACCTCTTTCAAATTGTCATTTCTATTAAAATATTAAACCATTTGTAACAGCCATGCCTGATAAATACAAAGATGAGGAACATTATTTTTTTCCTACCCTAACCTTTGTGTTTCATCAGAATTTTTTTCTTCAGAGAAGAATTCAAAGTATATCTGATTTAGATACCTTTTTTTTACTATCTATCATATCATGTGTCATTGCATCACAGCCTATATGGCATTACTACTACACTGTGAAGAAAAGTGATTTATTTACTAACATAGGAACATGGGAAATAAACATCTATTTAGAAAATGGAAAATAAGTTACTCTGAATTCAGTGCCTATTGAAAATATTTTGAATGTTACACACAGCAGTTTATTTCTTTTATTCATTGACTGTTCATCCAGATAATACGAGCACGATCTAATGAAGCTAATTTTAACACCTATAAGTGTTCAGAAGGAAAGTGCTTTTCCTTTGGGATGCATATTCATTCATTTTTTCTATCTAACGAGTATCAGCATCCAGACAAATTCCATGATAAGAAATTGATAATAACCATGTGTGGCATAAAGTTGCTGATTTGTGACTGAATACTGATTTGAGCTTTGTAGATACGAGACATTAATTTGCCAGTAGTGGTTCTTCTATAAGAAGCTAAGGAATCTGAAGGTTAGTACTTTCTGAAGTTCAGAAGATTTTAAATAATTTTTTTTTTTTAATTGTAGGGTACAGGAAAGCCTGAAGGAGGTTTTTAGGCTGGATGACATGCATCAGGCTGCTGACCATGATTTCAAAGTTCTATATACAAAGTTGTAAGTACCTAAAGATCACAGCTGCCTGACTCAAAACACTGCCAAAGCCACAAGAGAAACTTGCCATAAAATAAGCCATGACAGCAGGAACATGAGACAAGCACAGATAGGAGAAATTTTCAACAGGAAGGCACTAACTCCAGGTCTAGCAGATGTGAGGTCTGGTTAGCCCATCCTGGTTAATGCATGGAGGCAAAAAATTCCTATTGTGGCAAACTGTTGGAAAGAAAGCAACAGTCTACCTAAAAATCTGCTAAGTGGAAGAAGTAAGAAATCTCCATTCCTCTCAGCACAAACCAAGAAAAAATAATATTTAATAATAGCAACAACTAAGTCTCCTCTAAGGGGCTGATAAACTGTCTGATAATAGAAATTTATAGAATAAATCCTGGTGAGCTTAAATTACTGAATTTTACAGTGAATACTATCTATAAAAAAAAAATCTAGTGTCTAGTAATAGTAATAATTTGCTCTCCTCCCCAGGAATTTTACAGTTACTACGGTTATATCCTGGATGCTGAAAATAGCAAAATAATAAAACTTAATTGGACTGAAAGGCAAAAATGCTAAGTCCTTTATTATAACAGCTGAACTCAGTAGCATGAAAAGCACCAACTTATCCTAAAGGCATATTCTGGATATAATTATTTCACTTTTATATAAAACAAAGCAATTAAAAAGTCTTTTCAAATGATCTCACTTATACACACCTATATATCTAATTCCTGCCACTATATTGTGCCAGTAATCAGCAGTGGCAAGCATGTGTTTTCTGTTTTCATTTAGATGCAGAAGTATTTTGAGCCTATTTGATGAGATTGTGTGAAATACAACCTTTTCCTCACCTGACAACCATGTCATTCCAACAGAGAAGCTTTATCACCCTCTGAAGAAAAAGAAATATGCTTGTCCATATGCTTTTCCTTGATAGCACAAAGACACAATAGGATTTATTAATGAAGAGTCAGAGAACATCAGTCACCTTCTTGATCACAGCAGTGATGGGGAAATTAAGCTCACAATCTTCTGCTTTTTGGAATCACCCAAATGCTTTATTCCATTTCTCCCCACTATTCTACTGGCACCAGAGTTCCCTCACATCAAGTAGGCTGTCAGGAAATAAGAACATGGGAAAATGGGAAATGGGAAAACAAGCACTGAATCTCTTCCTGAAGAGTGGCTACAAGTGAGAGCAAAAGGTACTTTGCCTTCTTCAAAATCAGGTTATTAATGCAGGACCTAAAAGAGAGTTTGAATTTTCTGCACATAGCTTCAAATTCTAAATTCCCTGTTCTTTGAATACCATGAGCTCCAGTCATGGAACAACCTCTTCAGAACAGGAGAACACGTTTCTTTACCTATATTTGCAAATAAACATCCATGTGAACAGCAAAAAAAACCAACCAACCATAAAAAACCCCACTTTTTCTACCTGATGTAACCTAATACCAAATGTGACCTACAGACTGAGCTGTCAGGCTGACTCAAGCAACTTTGCCTAAGATACAGGTGATGCTAAACACTGCAAGGGTATGGGAAAGCCACCATTAGAGATCAATACCTAAGTCAGTGGTGATGGCACTGTGGTATAGAAGCACAGTTTAGCTTAATTAACTTAAAGCTACCAAGCTCCTATTCCACTAGACATTGAATTGCATGTAGAGCTGAGACCAGTGTCACACCAAAGTGTTCCTTGAACAATGCTTTGAACCTCACAGATACAAACCCTGTCTTGCAGACAAGGCAAGCAACAGCAAAGACTGCAAAAGAAAGAAATCCTACTCCTGGAAGTAGCCACTGCAGGTGTTAAGTTTACTGGAGCAGATATAAAGAAGAGAGATATAAATCTTGCAGCATTATCTCAACATCTTCAGTTTGAGAGGCAGGAAAAAAAATTTGCTCCTGCTCTTCTTTCTGGTGTGGAAGAGAAAATATTGACTTCAGAGTGCTGACAAATGAAGGAGTAGTTAGGTTGAAGTCTCTGAAATGGCACTTTCTGAAGTAAATTCCAACTTGCATTGCAGTCAGAAGCAAAAGAGCTGTCAGAGAGATTTAACTCTCAAGAAGCAGTGTTTGGTAGGATGGTACATTGTTTTATGTTCTTATCAAAACATACTAATTCAAAACTGATTTACACTTTAGGGATGAAAATAGATCAACAAACTTTAAATTATCATAAGTAAATAAAAACCATAAAAGATTAATAATTCACTTTCATAATGCTTTAGGCTGTCTTTCTCTTGAGAATTCATTCAGGAAGGATAGCTATTTGTCCACTCCAGCCCAGTACTACTGAAATTGACTCTTAATATTCAGGCAGTAAGAAAGCATCCTCTCAGATCAGGCAGTACAATCAACTGTCTTTTGAAAAAAAAAAAAATTAAAAAAATCATTAATTCCAGCTTGTATGGGCAGGTTTTGAAGAGCAAATGAAAACTTTTGTTTTTTTTCCTAAATAATATTCTAAATAAGGAAATTATTATGTATAATTTATATCCAAATGCTGAAGTACTTGGTAGACAGCTCTGAAACAGTATTTCCAGGGTCTCTCTCAACTTAATTTTCCTGATACCCACTATACCTCCACCCCAAACACAGAACAACCTTTCAGGTCACCAACACATTTTCTCTCCTAAGTCAAAGTCTTCATTAATGCCTCCCCTTATAGAATACAGTCAATATATATTCAAATTATATTTAAAAAATTGAACTCAAAGCCAATATTCACATAATCAAGCAGTTATGTCATTTTTACCAGCTCAAGAAATGTATTTTACTTCTTTCTATAAATTATTATCATTATTATTATTATCTTTAAAGAAGGTATAGAAAAAAGTAATTAAGTGGCAAACTTCAGAAAGTCTTGACATTTTTTATTTATAGTTAAAAGCCCTGATGGTTATTCGTACTGTAATCATAGCATTCAATTAATCACAGCCCTTTTTATCTCTCACCAAATAATAATATGGCAATTTTTTAGCAACTTCATTCTAGGGAGGAAGATTAACAAAGTGCATGATTTTCTTAGAACTGGTGGGTCTGTGAATTCTGTCTGAAAAGGATTTTTATTGCAAGTGCAATGAGAAATATTTCACATCCTCTGCTGTAGCATGAACAGAAAAGCATTTTAAAGGAACAATATATACACAAGGAAAGAATTTCCTTAAGAGAAAGAACAAAAAATCAAACAAAAGTGTCAAATCATTAAAATAAAACAGGCAGTAAGTAAAACTTAGGCAGGATTATATTCACAACTCTTGAATGGATGATTCCATTGTTCACTGCCCGTAAAGATGGCAAAAAAAACCCATTAGATATTGATTTTCAATACACTATATAACTTTGCCAATTTTCTCATGTTAAAGCCTCCCTGTAAGAGAGCAAGAACCACTAATGATAGACTGGGAAATTTCCTGCTGATGCACAGTTGTGCACACACACAGAGTACTTGTCACCTGTGTTTTGAGACAAAACCAGGAGGAAACTGTGGCATGAGAGGAGAACAAGTCCCAGATAAAGAGCTCTGCTGAAAGAGTGTGCATTCCTGTTAAACCAGCCTCAGCACATGCTGCAATGCCAAACTCTGAGCAATGTTTGGATCAGAGCTTGCTCAGAACTTGGGCTGGTTTCATCTGCATCAGCCTGAAATCCACCACCTCTCGTCTCATGGGGGAAGTGACCCTGGTACAGAGATAGAGTATAGGGTGTGAAGGGTAGAGGCTCTTTAATGCAGCTTGCAGGGACCTCAAGCTTCTACTCATCTCAAGTACCTGAGTCAGCACCATCTGCCTTTGAACATTTTCTGAAAATCAGCACCTCTACCTGCACAATTTTCATTACCAAAATACACAGTGGTAAAGATTTTTCTGTCAGAACAGTTATGTGAGTATTTCTTCATAGAAGATTAAGAAGTCCCAGCTGAACAGCAGAAAAAGCTATAGATGGAGACCAAGGTATTAACCCTGAAGTCTTCATATGTTTTATCTCACTAAAGTCTTAGTATTTTTCTCTTAATTTTATAAGAAGATTTATGAGCACCTCTGAAAAAACAGTAACATTTTCAGAAAAATTCTATCTTTATCTACTGGAACCAGAAGACAAATAAATTTTAAAATCCTAATTACAGGAGTAGAGATACTAGTCTAGATGCCAAATCAAACCCAAAAAAGCAATAGAGGCAGATGGCCTGAAATAAGAATTCTTTCATGCAATGAAAAATCTCTTAATCCTTAAAATGGAAAAACCCCTAGGGTTTCTAGAAGTTTTTGGCCTAAAGAGTTATATTTTTAATGTGTTAACTACTTCTGATGTTTTTTTTCTTTATGCAGTGTTCAGTGTAGGTTGTTACGCATTTTCAAATATTTGTATGCTGAAGTGGAAGACTACTTTACTTAAAACATTTTCTCTGCAATATGAGGTTTAACACTACTTCGTTGTATTAAAAAAGCTCCACCTGATTGCCTTTGTTAAAACTAAATTTCCGCTTTGTTAAAATTTCCTATATAGCTTCTTTTTAACCATTCCATTTGGTGACACCATATTAAAATTGCAAAATATTTCCTGAAGACAAGGAAATTCGCGATTTTCCCTAAGAAATGTACACAGTGGAAGGAAGCAAAAGATAGAAGAGGACCACCATTTTCTATGTCCAGCTTGGGACAAGATTGGGAAATTGCTAATTTCAAGGTAATGGATCCTTAATACAATGGAATAGAACTGTGCAATATTTTTTTTTTAAAGCTATACATTGCTTAAAAATCATGGCCTAAAGATTATCAAGCTTTTCCATTCATAACATATGGCTCTGGATTCCCAAAAACTTCCAAGGAAGTTTTAGATGACTCAGGTTCTTATAAGGTCTGAAGTTCATGACAGCAAAAACCTCATAAATAAACCCCAATTTGCAAGTCCTGTGATATTAACTAAATAAAGTGAATAGTAATTGCAACTGCTCTATCAAGTCCTTGAATCTCTTGAAACTGTGGTGTGGTGTGTTAAACATGAATCAAATACGTACATGACCATTTCAGATTATGAGAGTGTTCAAATGCTTAAAAACCCCAACTGATCCTATGACCTCAGGTATGTGTCTTTGCAGGACTGAATCCAGCATGTCTAGAAAAGCTGATTCAACTCCTACCATCAGTTGGCAGGATTATGTGAAAATGAACCCCTGGCAGAGATGTTTAGTTTATTCGATATTATTTCCTTAAACATATATACATAAACAAATAATTCCTTATAATTGCTACAATCACCACAGCTCTTTAGGAAATAGACTTCAATATCCCACTCAGAAACTGACTTCTTTGACCTTATTTTGTAAGGAATAATCCAGACAGTGTAACCTTGCTGTTGGCAGAATTAGGGATGAAGCTGATCTTAATTCCAGTTAAAGTCTTGCTTGCTCTTTGATCACATGAAACAAGGTCAAACTTATTTTACCTGAAGGTGTACCCTGTAAAACTCAGAAAAGTGCTACAAAGAAGCAATAGAATCATTCATAATTTAAATGACAGCATGTTTTATACAAAGAACTGTCAAGGAATATGATAAGGCTATGAAGTAAATTGAATAGAATTCAAGAATCAATTGCAGGTGGTAGAGTTAAATGAGAAGGATTAATATCATAGTTAAAAGAAAGGGCACTGGAAATTAAAGTAGTTAGAGACAGATGTAAAATCACTTTAGTGATTGCCTATTTCTAGTATTTTACAAATAAAAATAATTGCCTATTAGGAGGAAATAGTTATTAACAGCATAATAAAAAAGATAATGGAAAGACAGAAACTTGAAGAATGAAAACACTCAGTAAAGAAGATGGGGCAGCCTGCAAACATACTTCATTTGTAAGTTGAGGTGCTTTTAGTGATTGAAGTTTTCTTACTAATGGAAACATTCAGAGCCTCTTACCACAACTCACATGGTCTTGTGTAAATGTCAGCAAAAAGACGCTGTATAAAGATATCATGCAAGTGAAAATGGAGTAGCTTAAATTCTGATTTTCCCACTAATTTCTTCAGGACTTTTGTGCAATACTGAGGAACATTGTCTCAGGTGTTTAATTTGACTTTTAAATGGTAAATAA
Organism: Rhabdornis inornatus; assembly: GCA_013397075.1. NCBI lineage: Eukaryota > Metazoa > Chordata > Aves > Passeriformes > Rhabdornithidae > Rhabdornis > Rhabdornis inornatus. The sequence goes on from VWZS01007262.1 coordinate 262,100, forward strand.
ATCAAATTCTTTTTTCTGTCTCCAATGCATGCACATACACACAGCAGTCTTATAAAACATTAAAACAGCAGAAGAAATAATGTAATGTTGCCCAACTGTTTATCTAAATATAGACCTTTATGCTCTAATTACCAGCAAGCTTCATAAGAGATGAAACTAAAGTAGGGAAAATGAGAAGATCCACTGAAATGAAGCCATGACACATCCTAGGTTTCTATTGGTATCCACGTCCTTGAAATATTCTTATTGCCTGGAAGTATCTCATTAAGATGAATGGGTCACTTCACAAGACTTTGGAGACTTTCTGAAAAGGCATAGAGACAGCAAAGGGAGAAATAACAGCATTTACTTTCTCCATAATTTAATAGATATTTACTGGCATGGCAATCAAGTGCTTTACATTTTAAAAAAATGACACGGAGAACCACTCAAGTGTTTTGAGATTTTTCACTTTTCCTGCACAAGCTTTCACACTTGAAACACATACATACATTTTTTGTTTTGTTCTTTTTCTTCTAATTAGCTAACTTAATGTCAGCAGTTAAAAGCCTTGATTAATATTGGTACCTCTCAAATATAGCTTTATGACAGGTAAGTGCTAACATACCTTCAGTGTGTGTAGGTTTCTTTGAAAGCCTGTTAATGCAGCCCTCTTCCTTTTTAGCACAGGTGTACCTATCCAGCTGCTCTGAAAGTTGTTAGCTTGTCTTCAGAGTTCACACTGACTGAAATAAAAGTAACCCTTAAAGCAGCAAGATAAGCCTGCTACTAGACTAGCTTAACAGAAATTTCAGCCTCCTGATCAAAGAAATGGGAGTAAGTAGAAAGACATGGTAGTACCTGAAGATCTGGTATACCTCTAATCAGGCCACTGTAATTTCCCAGGGAGCTGAGTAAAGGCTTAGACAATTTCATGTCTCTCTCCTGTTCAAAATTTGCTGAGATGGCACACTTCATCCGCCACATGGTGGGGATCTAGCCAAGCTCCTTCCCCCTTGAACCAAACTGCCTCTCGAAGAGGTGAAGATTTCCTTGCTACCCAAGACAAGTGAAGCTTTCCTGATACAAAAAAGAGGACATTCCACAAAACAGTCACTACTGCATCTCCTCCTCATTCTGTATGGATTCTTTCTTTGCCTTCCTTCAAGGAATTATAAAAGTCAGTCATGGTGCTATGCCTTCACTGCTAGTTAGTGGAGTGAATGGATTTTAGCAATATCTGCCATCTTGTCCAACACCTGTAAAGGAGAAGAGATTGATTTACCCCACAGCTAGTTGATGGGTAGGTTTCCACGTGATGGAACAAAACTCTTCCCCATAGAGACAGATAATGTAATAACGTGATGTAATCTTGTAGCACCACGGGAGATTCAGGCTGGACATTGGGAGAAACTTTCACACTGCACACGCTGCTCAGAGGAGCTGTGAAACCCCTTTCTTTGCAGTTTTCAAGACAGCTAAACAAAGCTGGCTGACCTTCTGTGAGGTTGGTGACTGTCCTGCTTCAGGCAGCAGGTTGAACTCGACGACCTTGGGAGGATCCTGCCAACCAATACTGACAGCATTCAGTGAGCACTGTACACTTATAAAGGCCAAGCTGGATGCCTCGAGGCAACAAAAGGAACTGAATCTGTAGAAGTGTCAGAGGTATTTGAACCTGCTCCTTATCTGTGGGACCTTTGGGATTACGAATTTATCTCTAACTAGGTCCTTTAAGCATGTCCTGATATTCTTCAAAGAGTCAAAATGGTCTATTAACTTTGTTAGCATAATAAAGCTTTGGCTTTAAGGAATCTGTAGTTTCCTTAGTGACTTTGAGAACATGAGATCTATATTCTTTTCTCATATCTTTAAAATAATTGCCAATACCAAAGTGTGTTACAATGCAAAAAAGCACCAGAGAAGCTTCATTATCCTGAACTGGAATTTCCCATATCCATATTTTAACAATTATTTGTTATAATACAGCAGCCAAAGCCTCAGCTGATAATACCACAATTTGATGGCATATTTGTCCCTATTTTAAATTTGCATAAAGGCAATTATTCAAACAGCTATATAAATAATAAGTTCTTTGAAAATGTCAGCTGAAATTGATCTATATTATTGGACATAAAAATTTTTCAGCATTTTTAGTCTTGCTCTAGAGGATCAAGACTTCAACACCATAAGATTTTGTGACATACACTGCAAACAAAATAAGGAAAATGCAGAAAACATACTCTATATTTTACAATTATTTTAGCAAGTATTTAAAAGACTGATTTTTCTTGAAGCATTTTCAGTTAAGTGATAGTAATTTTTAAAATATCTGAAGTAACTAATATGTTGTAAAGTTAAATGCTTCATCAAATTCTATTTCAAAAAGAACAATAATCCACAAGATCACTTCTCTTATGCTAGTATTTTTCTTCACTAATTTATATTTTGCTTTGGAAATCTACAGTTACTTTTTTTCTTAAAAATCAGTGAAGATCAAAAATATTTTTAGTTTATTCTTTTGAGTAAATAATTTTTAAACTGAGCTTTAGTGAAAAGCTCTTTATGCAAACAATTTTCCAACTAAATTTATCAAAAATATCACTTGCTATTATGAAAAAATGTTGTTCCCAAGGCCTACGTTCCAACAGTGTTATAAATACAAATTCACCTTACATAGACATAAATTCCAAACAAATATTTTAAGAAATATTTTTATATCATGCTTTACATAGAACTTTTTTAACAAATGGGATTTTTTTCTCATCTCCCAAATCTGATACAGTATTTCTAATACTCGAGTATCATTTATCTATTAAAATACAGATTACATGAAGCTTGTTCATCAGATGCATTCATTTTTTTAATCACCACTTCTAATGTGTCAGTTTTTCTGTTAAAGAACTGAAATAAAAAATAAAAATGTGCATATTAAGCTAGTTGGGTTTAAGGCATCTTTGCCTGATTAACTGTTAGAGAAATTAGCATGTCTTAAGCAACTGAAAAAACATTCAATTTTAATGACACAAAGCCATATATCTATGGGCATTAATTCTGTAATTTAAAAAGGTGATAAAAACATTGTCGAGCCAAAGGACACTCTTTACTAAAAGAGTGGTTTTGGTAACTCACAAATAAAGGAAGCAAAGTTGGTATTATCTTTTCCTCCTGTCTATTAAAAATTCTAGTGAAAAGAACAGCTCATATGGAGACATTTAACTTTTCTTTTTCTATGTTGATGTCAGCTTTGCAGTTATACTTGGCATAACAGCTTTGATTAAACATTTTATATAATTGTAAGCTTCCTGAGGGGACTCAGAATGGAACTATCAGGTGCTTGGGTTACATTCCAGATGGCAAGAGATTTGCTCAGCTTCACACTCCTCTTCCCACTGATGATACTAAACCACAGTGGAATTCATTTGCAAGTAATTCCACGAACCATCAGGCTGAATTTCAAAGAATTTTAAAAAATCAGCAGCTCTGCTCTTAAAACTAAGCAGATGATTTGCAGTATCTCTTTTATAAACAATTCCAAGGATTTCCCTTGAACAATTTTTAATCCTGTGTCTGCAAGAGTTAGGTTCCAAAAGTGCTGCTGTTGCACTACGGTTACCTGTGAACAGAAATGGCTTTCCAGAGTTAATCCTCTCCCACTCCTGATGTGATGTGTAGCAAAATGGATACTTGAGTCAACAACCTCTAGAAGCTGACAGGTTTGGTAAAGGCATGTTGAGAAGTCAGCCTATAATCAGATTCATTCAGGCTACCATCACAAATGGCCACTATCTAGACAAACTTCTTTTACCACAGAAAGTTAGCTTCTGCCAGCAGTTAGGAGGGATCCAAACTCACCTGCAGGAATAGCAATACCAAGGTACACCTTCAGGATATTCAGGAACACATCTGGGGACACTACTGCTCTATATTCTAGAAAGCATCAGATGTGGAGGGCTTAGAGGACAATCACAATGACCATTCTCAGAAATCATACACCTGGATCTGCTGTTTGCTATTTCTCTGTTTCCAGTGAGCTGTCAATTGTTCATACTTGTTTCTCACCTGCAAATAGAATGTTTTAAAGTGTGCTTATCCATGCATAATGATTGAGCTGGACTGGCTTCAGGACTTTTTCTATCCCATTAAAGTGGACATGTAGAATGGGACTTGAGCACAATGGAAGTATTTCCACCCAAAGCTTCATCCCAAAACTTCTCTCTGGCTACTGAATACTCTTAAGGTCACAATTCTGAGTTCAAACCCAAGACCAAAGCAAGACCTTCTTGCCATGCACAAAACTGAACTCGACTGAACTAAATACCTGTCACAATTACTAAATACTGGATTGGGCTTTGTTTCATTTTACCATCCTAGAAGACTTTATCTGCTGTATTTTAGGCTCAACACCCAGCAGCAGACTGGCTTTCTGCTTCCCATTCTCAATAACACATAGTTGTGACAGCTTGAGGAAGCCTGAGGAAGAAAAAGCAGCCATGCAGAGATGAGTTACTGTTTTTGTATTTCATCAAAAGACAAGAACAATAATGATGTGATTGTCCTTTTAAAATGAATTGAAAGAGTGGTTCTAGCCAGAGGAGAGGAGTTTGAAAAGACTTTTTTCTAACCTGGAACCAAAGTTTTGTTCTGTGTGTGGAACAAAATTGTAATGCAGAATGAGAACTGAACTAATGCTAACAACTACAAGGAGTTACTGGCTAAAATAAAGGCTCATCAGAGAGTATGTGCAGATTCACTCAAAGTTAGTGCAACAGCCAACAGCAGAAGTGGTAACTGCAGTGAAATTAATGCCTGATTTGTTGATCCCAATTCCTTTTATTCACTCTGTATTATCCACTTTTTTACTGCTAACAAGGAAAGGTAGAAGAGCAAATACACAAAAGTGTAGAACTTGATTCTTGTCAAAAGCTACAGAGGAAATGGAATATTTTGAAAAATGGGCTTTGCTGTTATGCAGTAAATCATAGTTCTCAAATGAAGATTCATCAAAATATTGTCTGTCAGAACTCATCATCCTCTAAAAAACAATCAAGGAATTATACTGTGGGTAGTAATTTGAAAAATTAACATCAGTAATCTAATGTTGGACTGACTTAGGAATGTAAGGTATGATTAAGCAACTCCTGGATGTCAGGTTATTTCAAACCCCACTTCATTCTGAATAAGCAGAATACAGAAACATTGTACTGGAGCATCTTAACATAAAAACAATATGAACATGAATTTTGTGGAATGGCCTCTGCTTTCTTATCAATATAGTTTGCAGATATTACCTTTGATTGATGTGATGCAAAAGTCAAAGCACTATTTCACTATAAGGGATTCTTTGAATCAAAGAATTAAAAGTAATATGAAACAGAATAAAGGTCAGATATATCTGACCTTGAAATATAAGAATGAGCTGCAACTCTTTAAAGCTTCTGAAATCTCAAAAAAAAAAATTAAAAGGAAAGTCAAGAAAGGATTTAGTCAATTTGCTTATGAATAACACTTCAATGAAAAGTAAATCTTCTATGAAATGAGTAAAATGTCATGCCTGAACTATATTACAGATGTGGCAACATAAATGAGAATTAAAAAGAACATTCTTTCATCTCATATATATATAGGAATGGTATTAAAAATTTAAACAGTAATATATAGGTTTAAACATTTTTTTTCCATTAAAATAATACTTAGGAAATAACATTGTAATAATAGGAAAAGTCATATAAGTTAATTTAAAAATTAATATACAGCCAAAAGATGGAACGTCAATTGCATCTTAAGTTTGAACTCTGTTTTGAAATTACCATGACAGGAATTTAGAAGTATTTGTTTACAGTACTAGTGGTTTTGGTGTAGTTATATTTAAACATTAGTTCTGCAATTTTGATCAATCAGTTTGTTGGAGGGATTTTTTAAATATTAAAATATGAGTCCTGAGTTTGAATACAGTGAAGTCTTCAGGACATAAGAATTAGTTATGAACCACTGTTCTGACTGTCCTATTGATTTAAAAATAAAAGTGGAAAAAAAATTCAAGTTGTAGCATAGCCTTATGGGACAGGAAGCAACCTGACAGCAGAGCTACAAAAATTACTATTTTATGCCACTTCAGAGACCTGAACTTGTAGAAAATTCAGAATCTGTTTAAGGAACAACTACTTGAATTTAAATAACAAAGGATTATGTCTACTGTAGCTCTTACAGAAATCTTTGTTCAAGAGAAGAGTCAAAAATGGACAATATAACATTAATCAGGAAGGAAATATTCAGAAACATGATCACACATCACTTCTGCAAGGGATGATTTTGCTTTCAATTCACTTGATTCAAATCTACTCATTTCCTTCTTTATTCTCTACTTGGAAAATTCTTTACAAGACAAGTACTTTCAAAAGAATATCTGAAATCATTCTCTTTCCATAAATAAAACTGCCAATAAATATCTTATACCTGGTAGAAATTTATGTGTAATTATGTAACATCCCAAATTTTGGAAAGTTAGATTTCAATGTCATAATGTCTGAGATTACTTGGAAGTTCATGGACTTTTAATCTTTCAATGATATAACAGAAAAAAATAGCTATTATTACTCTGTTTACACAAACTATTATTCTCAATTCTAAATGGGGTAGAAGTACTCATAAAGTAGAAAAAAAAATAAATTCAAGCTATAGTAATTCTTCACATAAAACTATATTTGGAACCTGTGAATTATATAGCTATTCACAGTCACGTTTTGTCCTTGCCAATACTTGTCACAAACACCTAAGAAAGCTCACCTCAGAGCAATCTTTCCAATTTTTATGAATTTGTGTTTTGTCAGTCCTTCTGAAATTCTGTAAAGTAAAAAAGTTTCCCTATTCTTCTTGAATGGGTTAACAAATAGATATTTGAAGAGGTTTGGGAGCATCTGAAATGCCAGGAAGTTTGGATGACAGATTAAAATTATTTGCAGCTATAGTGATGCTACCATACTGATATCTACTTAAGAAACAGCTTTGTCATACTGTTTGCAGTACTTATTTAAATAATAAATACCCAAAACTCCAATAATTTTTAAAACCTTAGCCACCTATTGGGTGTATTCTACATTTTTTAATCTAGCAAGGTCTCCTCTGTTCAGTTTTACAACCTTCTCCCTACTTCTGAAGTGGAAAATATGACTATTATCTATGGAGAGATAACATGGAAAGTCCCATCAACAAAATGACTAATTTTATATATAGGTAGAAAAGATTCCTCCTTTTTTAAGAACTGTGAGCAATCTGAGGCCAAGACTGCCTGCCTGACATTACAAGTAATCAGAAAATTTGTGGGGAAAGATGCATTGATGATGGCACCATTTTAATGCTTCTAGATTTTTCTTTTCTTTTAGTGCAGACTTTGACTGCTTTTAGATGTTTCAGGAGACACATGTGAATATTTCAAATAAAAATGTGGCAGCTTTTAAATTTGCATTACATATATGTTTCAAAAAGCAGTTATGGGTCAGATGGTGCCTAACTGCATAGAGCTGCAGAAGGGAATAAATCCTGTCAGCTCGTCTTGTGCACCCATCAGGGAAGAACAGCAGCTCCAACACTGAATAACACACTTGTTCTTACTGCATTTTTGCCCTGAGAGAAGTTTCTGGATGCTTAAAAAATACTTGGGAAGTCAGAAGGAAGTGAATTTACCAGTCTCTTTCAGCAGATGTTCCTTAAGGTGCATATTATCTGCACACTATGCCTTTCTGAGGTCACTGAAAGGACATGGATTTTTCCAAAGGAATCTAAAGAAAAAAGGAGAGTAAACCAGCACGCTTGGTTTGTTAAAATACTGTTCCTTGTAACAGTCACATGTAAATATGCCTGATTTTCCCCTTTAGCTTGTTCCTCTGTAAATTAAATGAAAAGTAAATTTCTGGGTACACTAAAACAGAGAAATTTGGAAGACGAGGAAAGAGGCAATTTCTTGGTTTCTGACTAACTGAAATAAGGGGGAACTCATCGCTTTTAAATATTAGCATAGTATTTACCCTCAAGGCAAATGAGACAGCTCAGATCAACAAAAAAACCCTCCCCCGGCAACCAGTAAAAAGAGGTTTGGCATTTTTAGGACAGAGGTTCTGGGACTGCCTGCACAAAAGATTCATCAAAAATTTACTGAAGCTGGTAATAGGGCAGCTTTTTTCCTCATATGGGACTAGAGTGAAAACCCACAAATATTCAAACCTTTCTAACAAAAGCAACAATGTATGTTTGCTTCTGAATGGACTCTTGCATTTGTATCATCTTCAGATGTCAAAAGTAATGTGATTATATGAATTTTTACAATGACTAGGAAGACTTAAAAGACAAGGAGAAAATACAGCGGAATGTAATACAACCAGGAAAGGCAGAGTAAGGCACTTTGGGATGCTATTTTAGGGCAATGTTTTTTATTAATTAATCTCACAATCACATAGCATCTGTCAGATATGGAAAAACGTTAAGGAAGAATGAATGAAAATTGTACTACAGAGAAAAAAATAACGCATAATAAGCTGATTACAAAATTATCTCCTGTAGACCTTCAGAAGAAGAGTAGGTTGAATCATACAGGGAACAAACTAAATGTGTTCATACAATGTGTGTTGGGAATGAACAGAGCCACATCTGGCTGAGACAAGGGTAAAATGCTACCTCGTGCTTTTAATTCTCATGGGCAGAGCAGATCAGCACTTTGGGTGGCTGAAACCACAGAGCTAAATATTCATTAGAAAAGAGATGCATTGCAAATGCAGGTAAGCCTCTTTTGAAACAATGAACCATTTGCAGGTGTATGTTTCCCAAATGTGTTCATTTTTTTCATGATTCAGACCAGAGTTCAGATTCAATTTAGCTGGATATACTTTTGCTGGAAAAAAAGAACAGACTGGACGGGTTTTGCTCCTTATTTTTAGCATAATTCTTGGAACCAATAATGAGATAAAGGATCATAAAACAGAGAATGGTTTTCAAGATAGATACCTACCAAAATACACCCTGAAATTAAGGTTTAAGATGTGCATATTCCCCTGCATACACCTCCCTGTATAGTGAACAACAGATACAAGTAATGTGATTTTGGTATGAATTTTAAACAACAAACATTCGAAAAAATATTCTCGAGTCCCAAGAATTTTCACATGCAAATTGAAATTTTCTGTGCAATCATATATATAATGAATATTTGGACACAAAAATAACAACACTAAAGCTTTAATTTATGTGTTTTAAATTTTACTTTTATCTCTAACCACATAACTATTCCCTGTGCATCTCAGAGATCTCCATGTATCACCTTTTAATTACTTTTCTTTTACTAAGAACTACAAAGAAGCTACTCTTTCATATTCTGTGCACTTCTTTTTCAAGAACAGTGATTTTAGTGACTTCCTTCAGCTGAGTCCCTAGCCATATTGCTTTGGTGTGTTTGTATTCATGGTGCAGTGCCAGAAAGATTTCCACTGTCACTTATTTCATGGGTTGATTCTGTACCATTAAAAATATATAGCACCATTGTCAGCTGAAGAAGATAATGAACTGAAAAGCTCCAATGCATTCTTAAAGGAGTGTTCTAGTAAAGGACTTCTAAATCTCAGTAAGTGCCATGTGGCTGTGACCAGGAAAACTACTTCCATGGACTAAATCCATGGCGACACCACGGTGAATGGGACAGCCCAACTGGCTTCTCTTTTCCTTTCTGCCTGTTAAGAACAGCTGTTTATTTTTGTATTTCTATTCTCTTTATTCTGTAATACATTGGAGATCAAAACACGGGGGAAAGCGTTTCCTTAACAATACCAAATCAATTATTAAAACTGAAGTTGTTTTATTTGTCTTGACCTCAAATACAAAGCAGATGAACTTCCCTTAATTGCACCTGAGGAATTAAAACTGTGCTGCTAATGTGCAATTCTGCTATTAATACATTTTATCTAATGATATTTAAATGACATATTTGGTGTGCACTTTGTCCCTAAAAGTCAGGCTTATTTTTTATTTTTCAAGATAAAGAAATCCTAGTTCTACACTGCATTAAAACAATCATTGTAGCAGACAGTTTCTAGCTGAATACTTCTCTCTCTGCTTAAGTGTTTACATGTCCCTTGGTGTATGTCTCCTTTCTTGTAGCAGCTCAACATTTTTCCAATCTAAGGTATACATCACAGCAGGTTATCAAATACTGTGACTTGAAGCTATGAAGGCAAAAAAGTAAAAGATAAGGAGGTTCTTGTCTGTATTTATATTTCTTCTTATTGCATTCTTTGTGTATTTCCTCTTTCCCATCTCACAAAATCATAATAAACTCATCAGCCACCCAGGGCCCACAGATGCTGGAGGGCAGATACAAGCAGACCAAGGAGTCTCAGGAGAGACAGCCCAGACACATCATCAGTGGGTTTGCCCAACAGGCCAACACTGCTTGGTACAAAATGCTTCTGAGCCACTCCTGCCATAGGAGAATTGTGTTCAAAAAGCCTCCCATGAGCTCTCATGTAGAATTCACTGAGATGTAGAACAAAATAGAAAGGAGTCTGATGTAAAAATTACTCATGCAAGCAACTTGTGACTATGTACAATGTTCTCCCATCCAATCAAGCTTTCTCTGTTTTTTTCCATATAGATGAAACATCTTCTGTTCCTAGCACAATTTGTTTTCAACACCTTATTATATATGATTAAAAGTTTAATGATGTTTTGATACAAAAGAGCTTTTGCATAATTACAAGAGAATGGAGGTAATACTAAATTTCGTCTCTTATTCTATACACGAAACTCAGTTAAGCTTTTACAGAGCATCTGCAAAGGTTTCCATGACTTCTTCCACTGTTTGCTTTGGTGCGAATGGGGTTCATCCCTCTAAATCATGATAGCTGCCAGCAACTTTAAATTATTCACAGCTAATGAGGTAGAGGAAAGCCCTCAGCACTCCTGAGGTTAGAAGGACAGATGACACCACATCTGTTAAACTGGTATTCTGTCAGCTGTGAAGGCATGATGCCTGTACGGCCACTAAAACAGCCTTAAATTGCTAATATGCCACTACAGCACTGAAGAGTAATAGCTCTGAACCCCAGGGTTTAGGCCATAATGTTGTGAGAATCTTGTAAAACGTGAACTAGATACAGTTCCTGCTACAAAGACAACACTCTAGCACTCTAATAAAAGTAACAGGTTATTATATGCAATCTTTTAAAAAATGACCACTTTCTGGCCTCAGTTATACTGCTACTGAGCACCTGTAACTTGCCTGTAATTCATTTATCAGTAGTTTCTTTGGTTTTTTACAAGGTTCTAGAGTAAGCATGAAATACATCTTCTAAAATGTTATATAACAAGCAAATATATTCAATTTCTCATTAATTCACTTTATTTTCAAATAGAATTACTTGGTTCCCTCCCAACATTGGTTTAGGAAGCATAATCCTTCATATATTTTGACTGACTTGTCCACTTTTAAATTAATCAGTTTGATCTTCCGGATTTCAGGATGCTGACAAGACATGTAGACATCCATAGCAGAAAAGAAAGTGCTCATTGCTAGGCATGAGTTCATGCTAGACATGAGTGCTCTGGTAAGAAACACCTTATATGTCACATCTTCTGCTGGTGCCAGTGTCCAGCCATAGCTCTGGGCTGCAGATTTAGGGATCCCAATTAGTGAACCAGCTTTGTATTGTAACACAAGACTATAAAGGTACTATGATAATTATCTGTTCCCTGTGTGCAACCTTCAGTGAACAGTATCTCAGTCATCTACTCTCTCCCAGTATCTGAGAATTCTTGTAGGACTTTTCCCACCTTTCCCCTTCTTCCCTTCCCAGTAATGTGTATTTTTCTATGATAGTTCTTTTCCCCTGAAATTGTGAAATGGTACAGTAAAGGAAAAGTATTCTGAATACAAGACACTACAAATTCACTACAACCTAAAAAAGACAAGTGAACTCACTATGTGAAGAAAGATAAAATTATTGTGAGCCATATTGAGAAGGAAACTGCAAAATCAGCTTTTTCTTGATTTATCATTGTCTCCACATCCATGTGGAAATAAATAGACATAAAAGTATGTGCACACAGGATTGTTTGCAGTTTCTTGTAAAAAAACCATTTTCAGTGTGTTCTAAAAAAGTGATGACCAAGGAATGAAGTACACAATTTTAGGTAACTCTTTTTTATAGTAATAGAGATTTAATTTTTTAATTTAATTTTTACCTGTACTGCAACTTGCAGTATGATTGGGAATTTCTGTTAAGGAGATCCTTAGCTTACTACATAGGTTTTGACTATCTAAAAAGGCCACCAAAATCACCCTTTTTCAATTAGGGTTGCTACAAGTTCTTTGCAATATTTCCATGGATCTTGAAATTACAAGTATGAATTAGAGAAAGATTGTAAAAAGGAACAAACATTTTCCTATACATGAATCATTCAAATGAAACAGATTTTTGTTCCATTCATAGATGCAAAGTTTAGCAGCAACCAGCAGGCTGAAAACTTACACACTAGGAAGAAATTAAAAAACCATATGTAATAGTACCAGCCAGTAACACCTATTAAATAGTGTCCCAATGACACCAACCTTACTGAAGAGTTCCTCAACACATGCAAAACATTTCATTAATAAAAATGACAAATCTCATATCCCATTTAATCTTACTACACTTACTGTTATTATTAACACTGTTTTATAATAAAACAATTTCCTTTAGCTATAATTTTTCTAAACAAGGGAATGATGCTTCTCAATGATACATTAGATAAATGCACTGTATTTTTGTTGTCCATTATGTTAGTATTTTATTCTGAAATAATTCCCAAAGGCCTGCTATCAGTGGACAGCAGATGGAACTTTATTCTTTTTAGGGGCTGCAAAACTTTCCAAAGTAATATATGTCTTGTTTATGTATTTATCACTCATCTCTGATGTATGCTGACTAGCTCTCAAGTTAAAAACATACCTAGAAATGGAACTGAATATACATTCTCTTTCTAGTAAAGATTTTTAGAGGGTCAAGGGAAGCCCTGAGACCATTCCTTCAGCACTGCTGAACCTGTGAGGATGTGAAGTCAGCGTCTGTGAAGATGTTCTAGACTTTGAAGCTAAAATAGACCTTTATAATTAGTCAGAAGAAGAAAAATAGAGCAATCTATTACATGCATGAAAACCCTAATATTAATTGCCAGCAAATGAAACTAGCTTTTTCTTTTAATGCCTCAGTGTCCTACATGTTCACCATAAAAAGCTGAATTTGTGGTACTTGCAGGCATCTGAAGGTCAAAGAAACCAATTAAGAGCAGTAGAACCAAACGGATGCATTTTGATTCAGGCAAGGACAAACAGTGAAACAGTAAATGCTTTGATGGGAACCTCAGCTGGAGTAAGAGGAGGCATATTATGAAGTCATTACAAAGCACTGAATATGGCACTAAAGCTGCCAAGAGAAGGAGACTGGGTTCCATTCACCTTGGTAAAAATGGGAGGATCAGCATTGTGTCAGTTGGAGATTTTGGTTTATTTTCCCATTTGTCTCTAGAATGAAATGAGCTGATTCTGTGACATTAACAGACCACTAAAATAAACTTTAATTAATTTGGAAAAGTCCTATTTTGACTTCAGAACCTGCTGGATTTTCTGCATTTTTCACTCATTGCAGCAGTTTGTGAAAACTTGAATTCCTCTGTGCTCTTTTATAGGATTGTGTGTAATGGCCTTGATTTTGAGTAGGGTTTCTGGAATGCCATTTTTTAAGTTTTAGATTTCCTTTCCAAGAACTCTTCATAATGCCATTCTTTCTGTCTATATATCCAGTTCTGTTTCCATGTGCATCCAAGCCTTCCTGAAACCCCTGAGTTTCAGAAGCCATATGAATATGGTTGCTTTTCAAGTAACTTTCAGTTTAGTAAGAATTGAAAAATTTCACAGCAAGGTTTACTGTTTCAGCTTGGGGCAGGCTGCCTGAATTTTCCAACACTGACCTCTTGGATAAATAAGAAACTACAAGTACGTTCTCCACCCCCTTAGAGAGGAAAGCCAGAAGCAAAAAGAGAAGGAAGAGACATAAAAGAGAAAAAGATGCCTGCAGCTAAATTTTGCCTCTTGTTGCTTTCAAGCAACCCAGCATAATTTCACCAAGGTTTTCAGTGGGTGACAGGTAGCTGATATCACTCACAGCTCACTGCATTGCCATAAAGGCAGGGGAGAGGCTGAAAGCCACAGAACTGTAGCACTAAGAAAGGTTAATAACCTGACAATTTTTCAGAAACAAAAAACAGCTCTAAACTTTTACTACCCTTGTTGCAACTTAAGACCAAGATTGCCAATTCTACAGAATGAGAGACATCACTGAACACATGCCTCCTCATCTGTTCCAGTAAACTTGAAGAGTTTCTCCCTAAAGGTGTATCTACTCCCTAATAATTACTGTTCTTCCGTGATGGTTTGCCTATTTTGGATTATGAAAACATTATGGAATATTTCAATTCTCCATACAGTGTCCACAAATTATTTAGCTATTCTAGTATATTTTAACAGATGGACTTAGTCAGTAGCTGAACTTTTAGGTCCTATTTCCTTTATGAAACAAAAGGGGACATAAGTCCACAAAGGTGAACTGTACTTGGCTAGTCTAGGGAGACAAAGAATTTTTAAACAAATAATATTAATTCCAAGCATTCAAATTCAAAGGATAGGCCCACAATCATAACATTGGCTTTAAAGTCTTGAAAGGAAGAAGGGGAAAGGGTTTGTTGTGTTCATTTCATCCTACTGAGGTGAACTTGTCAATCATTTCTTTCTAACTTACAAAACACTTTAAAATACAATAGTAATAATAATAATAATGATTATAATAATAATAGTAACAACAAACAAAGCTTAAATTCTGAATTGTAAGGTGAACCCAGCAGTTTTGTTGTAATTTTTTGAGAAAGAACACCAAAAGAGAGCAGGGCATGAGTATTCTTGGTAAATCAAGGAAATTGTCATAGAATTTGGGGTAGGTAAAATGTCACATTACTTGATCTTTTATAAGGACATATATTCAGGTATGTTATAGTATACTAACTGTATGTGGCTTTAAAAGACATCATCTCATAAATAGATACCAAAACACTTCTTCAACATCCCAAAAAAAGCATTTCTACATTTACATATTTTACTCAAAGACAATGAAATGTCCAAGATGAACATAATGCTTATTATTATGTGTAGTATTGTGCAATTTTCTCATTCATTTTTTCCTAAAAATCCTATTTCTATGCTTAGCATAACAACCTGATAAAAACCATTTCCTGTGAGCTTCTGATCAGATCTAAAGAAACCTGTTCATTTGGTTTTTCTGGATATGTAAAGTTTTCATGTTTTAAATTAAGAGTGAAAACATACCAAATAAATTAAAATTGCTTTGACTCTCTGTCTTTGACACCCAAAAAATTAAGTAAAGGCAAAGTATAAAAAAATAAAAGAAGAAAGTTTGATTTCAAGGTAATATCAATGTCTTTGCCCTAGCATGGAAAAAATCAAGGAGTGGCATATGAGTAAATATAGTTTACCAAGTACAACACTTTTGTCGCTATATAGTGTAAATATTTGGCAATCAACACCTAAATTTTATGATTTAATCCTGGGAAGACTAATGTGCAAACTTAAATTTACTCCAATGCTTAAAGTTTATTGTGTGCATAAATCTTCAAGATCACATCTGAGTCATCCATTTAATCCTGGTGATATAAAACAGTGTGTCACCATATAAAGTAATGTATCTCTCATTATTTTTGGAATAGGAACTTTGTCTGGGAAGATCACTCTGACTACATGGGATAACAAAACATCATTTCCAAAACTGCACAAGAACATTTCAAATGGGAAAAGCTGGACATGAAAATAATCAGATTTTCATAATTACAGCTCATTTTTACAAACCTCAGAGACTTCAAAATATAGGATCATTTGGCTGATTTTTTACAGACTACAACTCTTTTTGAGTTTTGACCTCTCACATATGACAAGCTATTAAGTTCTGAAAATGAAAAGAAAAAAAAAATTGAAAATAAGCATGGCCCGTAAAACAAAGCATAAAAATCAACTTATAGTTGCAAAGGCTCTGAACTGGAAAAAGGCTGCATTCACAAACAGCTTCCGTTCATTATGGAGCATGTTTCTAATTTCCTACTGCTGACTCACAGCAATTAAGCCAGAGAACATAGTCAAGATAGAAAGACAGGCAATTCACTATTGGCAGATAAGCTTATTCACAGTGTGAATTTGGCTCTCAGGACAAGAAATGCGGTGTCACAAAATCCTAGAAAAGCAAATTTTCCATGTGCTTTAATTTAAAAATTAGAGCAAATGGAAAGAGGTATATGGAATAATTAGGCTGACAACATCATGGTTTTAGTTACAGCAGGCATAGCAAAAGCAGGCAGCTGAAAACAGAAGGAATATAAAGCACTGAATATTCCTTTAGTGATGGAATAATCTGTCACCTACATCAAAGAAAATGTTTGGGTAAAAAAAGCATAGTTCTGACAATATTAAGCACCACATGCAAACAAAGAAACAAACAAACCAAATGTAAAGTTACAGCGGTGCAAAGAACAAAAGAATCAGAGTCATAAATGGGGCTTTTGCATGCAATCTCATGAGCTAAGTATTCAGAGACAACAAGGTTTCAGTAGCAGGGCAAATATGCATGCAGAGAGGCTTGGTGAATAGTCTACTATAGTAATATCAGGCATATTTCAAGCCTGTAAACTTCAATCATTAGTTTTTATTTCTTTTATTCATTTTAACCAGCTTTGAAACTAACTGTGCTCAGTACTAAATGAGAGTTTAGAGAAGTTTCCGACAGTCAATTGCAGCACCACATAGCAATCTTTGCATGATGCCACTTCACACCTGGCTGTAGAACAACAGAGAACTCCAAGATCCCAAGGGAATTGCTGGTAACCAGAGAGCTGGGATAAAACACTGGTACCATCTTCATCACACTCTCATAAGCATGACCATGGCAAGAATCAATAGTGCAAAGAGCTACTTCAATTTTTTCAGCTATCTACCCAAAAGTAACTTGTTATCTTCTTTACCTATACCTGCTAAGGGAGGAGGAGAGTGGATGATCTTTAAGGTTCATTCCAACCCCTTAACATTCTATGATTCTGCATTTTAATATCTTCTCATCTGAATCCCGTTGCTAACGTATGCACTTTTCATAGGAAAATATCTTTTAAACATTTATAAGAGGTGAGAGGGGACACCTTGGCTAATTTGCTTCGTAGAGCTAATTCTTCAAAAGTCACTTTGTCTTCTATTTCCAGAGCTGGCTTTTTCAAAATAGGTTTAGTTTACAATGAAGGGCATTTCACAAAGGAGCAAATACCCTGCATGTTACTATTACTTCAGATCACCAGTAGTACAGTGTATTCAATGTTTTAAGACCAACATGTTGAAGAACACTAGGGTTAGATTATGTTACAGTGGTCCTTGCAAGACCTGCTGCTGCATTCATCATTAAAGCATAAAGTGAAAACTACTGGTCTGGGCAAGCCTTCCAGCAAAGATGGGTTGCCCCAGAAGGCAAGGATTTTCATCTAGCTGAAGCAAGATAAAATTATTTTCCACTTTGTCCCTGAGCACTTAGAACCAAACAGATAAAAATCAATCTTTGATTGGTAGTTAAGTGAAGAAAGAAATACTCAGTGCTAGTGGAAACACAGGACAGGAGCAAATACTGTGCCTAGTTTTTGAAGTAAAAGTACGGTCTGGAAAAAGATACATAAAATTTACATAACTAGACATATAAGACTAGAGTTTAAAAAATTTTTACAATCAAATGCAGAAAAGGTTATAAATCTTTTCTTATGCAGATGATGTTAATTTCCTTCACCATCTTAGTGCCATTTAAAACTTGAAGTACATAGCAACATTATTTAGAACTTGGCGACTATTTCTCATTCTCAAGGTCAGATGCTTATTTACAACCAGAAGACTTCAATCAGTACCATTTCTCTTTAAGAATAAATATCTTAGACCATGAATTATCTTTCATAAGATGAAGAAAACTTGAGGGGGGGGAAATTCCATCTCTCCTGCATTCTATAAAAGCACTTCTATCTCCATCCTTTGAGTATTTTTTTTTCTCTTCTACTTTTCATGTTGTTATTGACCAATAAACAAGCTTATTCTAAGTTTATAAACATCTATATTTAACACTCTATTTCATTGTCATAAACCTTATAGTATTTCATTCTTAGGGGAAATGATAATAGATTCTATTTTACATAAGCATTCTCCAAAAAAGAATTTCAGTATCAGGGGCCCTCAGAACTCCAGACAGGAAATTACAGAGACAGATGAAGACGGAGATGCTAATGACCACCAAAAAAAAATTATTTTTTATTCTTATTTCTTCTAGAAGAGGGGTGTACAGAGTCACAACTAAGGGTCAAAAATATCCTTTCAGTCCTAACACATCAAGCACCTGTAAATTCAATAATGGTTAACCAAAAAAAAGCATACTGGCTCAAAATTATGAACATAAACTTAACCCAATTATCAATACCTGAATTTTGATACTGGGAAAGTGTTCTATGTGAAGTATTCATGAAGGAGAGAAAAAAAAATAAAATCCTGCAGATAAATTATGTATTATTTTCTCAGCTCTTTTTCAGGACACCAAGTGACGTTCTTTGGTGTCTCCAAGTTTCCTCTGCTTTAAACATAAAACATTATCATATTTTAAAAATTAATGATCAAGTCATAAAGATATTACAAAGGATCTGTGAATAATAGTTACTTCAAAAGTATTTAGATAGGTAAAGTTTAATGTTGACTTTTAAATGAATAGTTTTAGCATTTGCCAACAAAATTGTCTACCTTTTCCTGGTCAAGTTTCTTTTGGGCAAAATGTATTAAATTCTAGGGAAAATACATAGTTTGCAAAATTATTTCTGAAAGTGTATTCAGACATCTATTTTCAGGCCTCATGCTTTGGTGTACAAGCACCTACATTTCAAATATTAACAGCCAAATGTTTTTGCACATTTATATACAAGTAGAGAAAGTGCCACAGGATCATCAGAATTCATATCCCTTTCGGGGAACTTGCTATTTGACATTGATTTTACCTATTCTTCATTACTCTCTCTTTTGTAGCATAAACTCTAAGGACATGTGTACTTAATTTTACTACATGACACCTTCTGCCAGCAGGTCTTAATTTTTATACTTCCAAACTCTATTTCTTATAAATGTAAACAGCTCATTTTGTATTGCAACATTATAATTAGCTTCAAATCACCTCTTAAAAACATTTTAGACCTATTTAAAAAATTACAGTTTTATTAAAGTGAAGTTTTAATTTTGAGAGAATGTACTTCGCCTCAGCTGAAATCAAGATAACACTAAAGGAGGTCATGTCATTATCTTAAAACAATTGGGCTGGTTTGGGCTGGGGTAGAGTTAATTTTCTTAACAGTGGCTGGTATGGGGCTGTGCTTTGGATTTGTGCTGAACACAGGGTTGAGAACATAGAGATGGTTTTGTTATTGCTGGGCAGGGCTTACACAGAGCCAAGGCCTTTTCTGCTTTTCACACTGCTGAAGGGACTGGGGGTGCATGGGAGGTGACACAGCCAGGACAGGTGACCCAAACTGACCAAAGGGATATTCCAGACCATGTGGTATCATGCTCACTATATAAAGTGGGGGGAAGGAGGAGGGAGGGGGAATGTTTGGAGTGATAGCATTTGTCTTCCCATATCACCATCATGTGTGAGGAAGCCCTTCTCTCCTGGAAATGGGTTGAAATTACAAGTGAAGAAAGTCTTATATGAAATGTGATCTAAATGCAACAATATTGTAGCTCCAAAGAAACCAATTTTCACTTGGAATTCTTTAATTCAATTCATTAAAATTGTATCTGTGCACATAAAAAACAAATTAATGGGGTGTGGTTTAAAAATTGCTTCTGGATAAATATTTTAGATGTTAATAATATATTATGACTTTTGTTTAGATTTTGTATATTGTTTTATGCATTATTATTTCTTAATTATGTTTTGTCACCAGCAAGTAATTAATTTTCTTCATACTTTTCTACTTGAAAGGCTTCAAGAACCTTAAGGCATTCTGTGATAGCTTTGAACTTTAGATTTCCTTTGTACTTTCCATTTCTCTCCCTATTCTGCTGGTTCATACTTACATTTTGAAAAACATTGCAAAAAAGGTCACAACTGAAAAAGAGAGCTGTAGCAGTACTAAAACAATACAGCATTTGAGTAAATAGAATGAAAAGTAAATCTTTATAAACATAGTTTATGAAGGCAACAGAAACTCTCGGTGAAACAATTTAGTAAATTGGTTTTTAGTGACACTGTTATCACTAGAACTTACATCTCACATCTGAAGCTACTATAGAATTGAACAGCCTTGGTATTCAAGTTTCTACACCATGAGTTAAATTAATTTTTGAGTTATCTAAGCTCTGATGTTTTTCAAATTCCCCCAGGTATCTCATACTTTCCATAAAAGAACCTTTTTATTTATTATAGACCTCTTGGAAAAAGAAACAATTAGCTATTCCCAACTAGGACTGGAATTTCATATGTAAACAAGTAAAATCAGCCAAGTACCAGTTTAGTCTTCTAAAAGGGAAAGGCTACTGAGTATTTCAGAGTATTTCCAGTCATAAGTACGTGATTCCCAGGTGGAATAATCAGCTTTCTATAGCAACAGTTCAACAAAGCATGTGCAATACCTTCACAAAATATTGTTACTTAGGAACAGGGTGTAGTTTTGAAACACCAATGGCAAGACTTGACATCTGCATAATTTATTGTAAGGATCCCTGTTTGTGATGCACCTAAGGTGACACTGTGTACTACCTTAGGTGTATTTTGTATCTTGTTAAATTCTGCAGTGTTACTTTTCATGCAGAGCATGTGTCCAGGTCCAGCTATAGCAATAAAAAAATAATAATAATAAAAAAAAGCTGTGCCATTAACAGCAGTAAATTTTTAATTATAAAAATACTCTAAAGTTTCAAGAATTACAAAAGTCAATTAGTAACCAGCAAATTTATCTATTGCAAAAAATCTCTCTTTTCAGTGCCAGAAATGCCATAAGTGCAAAGAAACGACACATGATCATAAAACCAGGCAGGCTGATAGCCAGCAACCGGGTAAGTGAACAGCAAAAAGGACAAAGTATAACAACCTAAGTCAGCACTTGCCATGTCAGGCTGTTGGTTTAGTTTCTAAAGAGATGCAATGATTAAAGAAAGAAAGCTTAAGAAAAATCTCAATATTGACAAATGCAAGGAAAGAGGCAATAGTGGTCATGTTGGATTCGTTGATCTTCTCTCTGAAGAAGACACCAGATTCCTACATAGTCATGGAAATGAAAACAGAAAGGAGAAAATTTTATGTATGCATAAAAGGCCACTTAAATGATATGGGGTATAAGTATCCAGGTAAGATGCCATTACTGCATATGCAAAATATTGTTTCTGGCCCATGAAGAGATTCTGTCACACACAGCTCCTCCCTGTGAAGGTGATTTTTGTTCATATTACTAACCACCAGAAGTCCCACTTGTTTGCTGCTGGCTTTTTCACCAAGACATGTCCCACTCTACAAATACACCTTTGGGGCTCTGGCAGGAAGGGTGTAATCCTGCAGAAAAATGAGCAGAATGAGCAGGAGTGTGGCACTGCTCCTCGGAGAAAGAAGCAGCAGTCCTGAGAATGCAGCAAGCATTCATAGCATGAAGAGCTGCTCCAGTCACTGAAATAAAGTGCTTTGAAATTGGATCAGCATACCTGAGATGCACTGAGCAACTCAATATAAGTGCTTCTGCATCATGGAATTTGATTTCAGAATTCTCTGAATTCAAGAATAATTTTGAAACAAGAGAGATTTTTCCCAAAACAAAGCATGCTGTTCTTTCAACTGGCTATGGTTGCCACTATAGGCATTTATAGCACTTGATGTACAGAAGAACAAGGTATAAGACAAAATCATAGCCAGTTTGCTGTCTAGACATTTCTGTCTACATCCTCTGTCATTGACCTGATAGTTCAGGTTCACAAATTCAGCAAACTGATAAGGGTACAGCTGCTTCCACTGCTGAGCTCTGAGGAATCCCTGAATGCAGCAACATTAGCCATTCCTTCAACCACATGTTGTGGGTCTGCACTTTCTCTGTGTAGTACTTCAACCACCATCCTTGTGATGTGCCACTGCAAAATGCTGCAGGATTGTGCCATTCCCCCTGTAGCAAGCCTGGATATTCATTTATCTCCTTGACCAATCAAGTCCTAGAAATGAGCACCACATAGCCCCATCAGAACATATTCTTCCTGAATATTAAGAGAAAAAAAACTGCTTGAAAAATCATTCAGAAGAAAAAATCATGTCACTATATTCTTGAAGAGATGGTTGTTGAGCAACATTAGCCATGTTACACCACACCCCAAAAATTCTGTGTTTCAAAGCATATCCAGGAGTTAAATGAGTAATCACTCGACCGATTACTCTTGCATGTGACACATGACGTGACAAGAGCTATCCAAGAAGCTGTTGTCTTGAATCTGTATTGATGCCTCTGTGTTTTTCAAAAAAGAACACCCAGACTGGCAGACACGTACTTGAAACCAGTCAGGATCACAAACAACTACTGCAGCAGTTTCTGCTCTTTGGCTGGTATGACTAATGAGTTACACGGTCCTGTCATATCCAGCAACTGACCGTCATTCCTAATGAATTTGAGGACTTTGATAGGAATCTCACTCATTTAAGCTAATATCATCAAACAATCAGGCCGAATAAATGATGCAGTTAAAAGTGCCTTACAAAGAGCTGCCTAGGGAGACCAGCCAAACAAGACTTGTCAGATCCTTCATCTGTAGCAGGTCACATCCACAGCTGGGCAAAGACAATCTCTGAGCAGCAGCACTACAACACAGACTGCACCTATGTCTCTGTTGAATGTGTGGGATTTTATTCCACCACCAAGCAGCCCCCATTCACAGCCCAACTCTCCTTACTCTTGTTACTCAAGAAAGAAACGGTGCTGCTGTGCTTGCAGTACAGGGGGACTTGCAGTCTCCAAGAAAACTTGCCTAGTTGAGGGAGGCAGATATATTGCAGATATGTGCTACATGTGCATGTTGTAGAGATGGGCATTTCGTATAAGGAGAAGGAATGTATATGTACAAGAGAGACTACAATTTTGGTGAATAGAATAAAAGTTTACACAGCTTGTAGGGAGATAATACAAATAGAGATTAAAGAGTAAGATCTGGATTTAAAGACTGTCCCAGAAACCTCACAGACAGGCAGTAGAGGCAGGAAATGGAAGGTTATACATACCTGGTTTGTATATTTTTTCATGCTGTAATTGTACAATTGCTGACCATGTCAGTGGTGGTGTAGAGCATGGAATTACCCTGTGTTTGAGCCTCATTGCATGTGGGTTAATCATCAAGTTGCTCTAGTAAAACAGCTCTGTGGATCTGCTGCAGAGACACTCTGTCAGCAATGGACAAGTTCCTGGCTAAGAGGGACAGGCAAGAGATGGGGAGGTTTTATTCTCACTACTGCAGGAAACCTGTCAGCATGGGCACTGCAAATTTCAAAGAATCTAGGAATGCAGTGCAAGAATTTTAGGAAACTTGATTTCTTCACATAATTTGGTTTAGAGGAATGAAGGGCTGTCCAGATGATTTGTATCCTCCTTCTGTACTTGAGTGTGGGAATACTTGGGGCAAGGATGGCAAGAATGTGGTCCTTTCCTAGTCCCACATGCCTTCCTTTCAGTAAGGGGCCTCTGCCAAACGTGAACTGGTGAGAGATACAGTTTTCAGCCCCATATATTTTCAGAGCCAGGAGGGATGAGCAGAGTTGAATGCATTCCTCTTTACCAGCTGTTGGCAGGCAGAGGATTATTCCATGCCTAAGTGGACAGAAACAACAGACAATCACAAATCAAGTCATCTGTGCAGAACCCTGTAGCAGGCTTGAGAAGTTGCAGCTAAAGTTGAAGATATGAGTACAGAGAGCAAGTGCAAAAGTATGAAATGAAAGTCATTGTTTGGAAGGCTTGCTATTCATGGTAGCTTTTGATAAAATTTATATATTGTTTAATTTTACCTGGGCTGCTTCTAAAGACTGGGAAAATGGTTCAGGGTCCTTAGAGCTCTTATTCCAACCCTGCCTTGTCCCTCCTCTTTCTCTGTCCTGTTTCTCCTCTTAATGGTGTGGAGCTCACCAGTCTGCTAGGGTAGTGTCCAAAAGATGAAGATTATCAGTGAGAACAGAACACAGTCCAACCTGCACCCTTGCTTTCTGTGTTTTGTGCAAACTTTACAGGCTTGTAGCTGCTTCTGCATTTTGGTGCTCCTAGAGAATGAGGTATTACTTGAGACAGATGCCTGGTCTCTCAAGTACATCTTGTGTACAGTAAAATTAGCCTGTCTGGTCTTGTCTGAAGCAGCTGCATAATGATCAAATGTAGCACTTGGCTTGTGTGGATTTTAATTGCATCTTAGACATCTAATTTCCCATCTTCCACCTTACTTGAGGATAGTGCTTGGAAATTGATCTTAATGGCAGGGAAGAGCACAGGAAAGTGCAAAACATAGCAAAACTATTTTTACCAACAACGCATGGGAATGCAAAGGCTGAAGCTAGAAGAGTAGTCACTAATGCTGACAGACTGTAAATAGGGATGGAAGAGAAAAGGCAGATTAAACAAATGGGCATAGATGAAAGACAGCTGGTTGTGCCTGGGAAGGATGATGATTCAACAACTCAGTGCTACTCAGCAAGAGACAATCTTTGTGAACACACAGCTAAAGTGAACTTATTATTTATACTAAAGCTGCTTGAAACAAGTGTGAAAATAGGTCACAACTGCCACAGACTAAAGTAGCATGGGAAAAATGAGCAGAGTATGTTCTGGTGTGAAACAAAGAGTCAGAAGTCTAAAATCTGAGCTGTTGTATGAGTGAGAATTGCCAAGGAAGTGCTCTCAGAACAGAAGTATTATATCTTCCCCCAATTCTCCTTTATATAAATAGTAAATTGCTAAAGATCATGACAGAAGCATCTAGGAAATCAGACAAATAGATCATTATAAGGGCAGAAACTTTACTTGTGGTTGTGTGCTGTTAATGAGGAATCCTGAAAACTGAATATTTAAATATGAAAAACCTACTTATCTTTATTGCCATATGTTTCAAAAACAAATCCTACCTATGGTGCTATTAGCAACATCAAAGCTTTTGAAATTTTTCTGGAAGTATTACATTTTCCACTTGGTTGAAAGACACAGAGGAAGGCCTTTGGGAATATAACACAAGAACAGTTACATATATTAATAAGAAAATGCCCTGGCCTTGTAACAAAAAGACCAGCTTGCATATTATAGCCAAGTCCAGAGGGACATATGCAGGTGGGTTGAAGTACAGGTGGACTAATAAGCAAAAATACTGATACCAGCTCATTTCCATTTCAACAGGAGCTTGATATTACATATTAGATGAAAAAGTTGGAAGTCTTTCAAAGAAAAATGTGCTTGGTATTTCAAAAGCAGCTATCATTTTAGCATATTGTGTGGAACTAAAGGCCAGAGGAAAAGATTACTTTTCAAAATGCTCGCTCTTTTTTTTTTCTCTTGCTCAGCTACTCCCCAGCAGAAACAGTGAAAATGTAGATTTTAACCTTTCAGATATGTACCTCACGTGATTTCACTGATTGTAATATTACACTTTTATATTTCTTGGTGAGGCAGTTGACGATATTGATGAAATAAATGGCATCGTATGATTACAGACATCATGCCTTTGATTGAAGAATTCAATTATAGACATTTCACAGAAAGAGTGTGAAAGATTCCAAAGCTTTAACCTGGTCGGCAAAGTAATCCTCTGCAGTGTTTTGACACACTTCATCATGAAAGTAATCAAAAAATGTAAAGCTTTTTACATGAACTTGGTTAGATCTTAGATGCTGAACTATAACTCAAAATAAATAGATATGCTAAGTATTTGAAATGTTGCCCTTGGAAAAAAGATAGCTCAAAACCTATATATTATTAGTAAAATACACAATTTTATTTAATAGCAACATAAGTACTTCTCATAAGTAGATTTCCATTAGACTACTCCCAAATGACTGTGTCTATTATAGTCTATAAGTAGAATGCCAACTTACAAGACACAGACTAGATTTTGTGGTTGAGAATCAATTGGTCTGACAGTGCCAAAGTTGCCTTCTGTTAGTATTAAATATAGTTCACAGCCAAAAATTACATATGTGAACATATGTGTACCAATTGGCACTCCAAAATGCACCTCATGTTATGGCAAAGCATTGAAAACAACTGAGGAGAAGTTTTAAATTCTGAATGTAGATGTGGAAATATCACAAAATGGGACTTGTTAAAAAGAAGTGAATAAAGCCATGTGAAATTTAAATGTCACACTATTTCCTACTTATTGCAGAGTGCATTTACTCCATGCAAAGTTCTGAAGTGGACAGTCATGAATTTTGTGCAGAAGAACTACATTGCAGGGATGCTTTAAATTCACCATGTACCAAAAACCCAAGGCAAACAAAACGTCAAAGTAAATAGTAGTAGGAATGTCTTTTTGACTCTAGAAGAGATAATGAATCCTAAAACACAGCAGTAATCCTAATTTAAAGTCACATGCAAGTTATAACTTTGAAATTAGCATTTTTTATTTCATTCCTTCTTTTAACATAGTTTCCTAGCAAACTGGTACATAAAAAATGTCAAGAGAAAACAGCAGGCAACCATCAGGTCTTCATTATTCACTCTCAGACTCTGAAGGGGTTGGATGACCTGGGTAACTCATAATGCAAGACAAACGTAAAACTTGGTCATAAGAACATACTGCAAAAGTGCAGTGGGAAAAGGGCAGTGTTGCTGGTGAGTGTGGAGCGAGGAAATCCCCCCAGCTGGCAGCAGGCAAGCAGTCAAGAACATACTGTGCCCTCAGCATGGGCATGCCTGCACTGCCCCTGAAATGAAACCAGCCCATGCAGAGCCAGCTCCGGTGTCTCTGCATCAATGGCACACTGAACCCTGAGTCCAAAAGATTCATCCTTAGCCATTTTTCAAACACGTCACCTCTGACAGTGGCCACAACAAAGGAAGGGAAGCTTTTCCTTGCCACATGCTGTTTACTGAATGAGGTTCAAGTGCTTGAAATCTTCAGTGTGTTAGCTGCTTGTTCAGCTAAGATAACACTTCTCATAATGACTTTACCCAGTATTATGGATGTTGCTTTAGCCTGCCATTTTGCCAGTGTTAGTTTTTGACTTTACAAAAGCTCTGCATGGAGAACTAGTTTGCACTGAAAAGACTAAAAGTATTTTCTTCTTTCCTTCTTTTTCTATTTAAAACGCTTAAATTTATTCATGTAATTCCTCACCTGTGATCTGATTCTGCAAAGCACTACAATTTCCAGTTTGTCACATGCTTAGTGTAGCCCTTAAAACTGCTTTGCAGATTTGTATTTTATTCTCTGATTGCATTAGACTTTATTTAAAGGAAATGGTAATCTCACACATTCTAGAGATGACACAAGCACTACATCTTATATTTAAAGTGCATTAAAATCTTCAACCGTGAGGGACTAAACAAGTCTGAAAATATTATTACAAATACTCACCAAGAGAAATAAGACTAATTGCTGGTTTTTGCCTTTTCATACCATTGCATTTTCATTGTCTCGGATGACGGACATTGCTGTCAGCTTATCTGTTTAGCTTCAATCATAGGATCCAGAAACATTTTTACTACAAACTTTGGGAGCCACTATGAAACACTCAATATGACTGAAGACTGCTACTGAAGTTTCTGCCAATTTGACTTAATAGTCTTTTAGTGTTTTTATTTACTCCTGGGAAATGTAGAATTCTGACAGACTACAACCTAGAGTGCTCATTTCAGTCTAACACATGTTAAATTTATAACTTCCCCTTCAAATTACTAATGTTTAAAAAATAATGTAATTAGTACCATTCTTGAACCCACCAAAAAAGGATACTTTGCTTTTAAAGCATTCAGAGGTTCAAGAACTCTATGCAGCTAATTTTCTTGAATCTACAATAAAGTTCAGTAACAACAATATCCAAATCCAAGGCAATAGGCTACTATGTAAAAATTGAAAAATATATTTGAATCCAGGACAATTTAGTGCCAAATATATTATGTAAAATCATTTTAACCCTAATGTATGCAGTTGTATGGTAACCATCATTAAAAGCACAGTTAAAAACATAATTAGACCAATAATTTTCTACAAAGAAATATGTTGCTATTATCTCAGTGGGAGATAACTCTGGCCTTTAACTTGAAATAACCCTGCAAGTTACCTTCCTGATAAACAATGCAATATTAATATCACAGCTGGGAGCAGTTCTCTGAGCACTCACAGCAGGTATCAAATTTGTTGCTTAATTTTTGTTGGAACTGTAGCATCCCTTTCTAATGGATATCTTTAGCATCAAGTAAGAGGAAAAAGTAGAGTTCAAGATATAATTAAAGTAATTTGATATTAAGCTAAGGGACAAAATTATCCACAGTGCAGTAAATATTAAATCATGAAAAGCATGAAAGTAGCAAATTATCCAAGCCACATTTTAATGGTATGATTAAAGATTCTTAGTTACCAGTAATAGAAAAAAAAGCATATAAAAACTGAAAAAAACCAAGTACCTGGGGAAACCCTTGTGTCTGTGTTCAGGTTATGTTGAGATTCCAAGTCAAACTGCATGATTTATTATGGTGTCATAGATAAACTTTTAATAGGGCCTGTTGCAATAGGTGAAGGGTAGTTGTTTTACTATGAAGAAGGGTCAAATTGGATTAGAGATAAGAAAGATTTTTTTTTTTTTTTTACAATGGAGTAGTGAAATGCTGGAACAGGTTGCCCAGAGAGGTGGTGGATGCCCAGTCCCCTGGAAACATTCCAGGTCAGGTTGGACAGGCTCTGAGCAACCTGATTTGATTGAAGATGCCCCTGCTCACTGCAGGTGGGTTGAAGTAGATGTCCATTAAAAGATCCATTCCAACCCAAACTCTTCTACGATTCTATAACCCACCTTTTTCTTTTTAAAAAAGAGATCTCTTAAAAAAAAAGCACCAGTAAAAATATTAAGCACTTTCTAGATTTTTAGAACACAAGAAACACTGTTTTGACTAGAAAAGGACAAAATCCTAACAGCTATTTCTTCCACTTTGAACACCACTAATCCCAACCCAACCATTTCACATCTTTTAGTATGCAGCAAGGTGAGAGGCTCTCTTTTTGACAAAAAACACATTATTTGATAACAGACTAAAAATCAAATGTAACACAGATGCGTAGTAGGTCACTGTGCTCAGTTATGAGATTATTCCAAATTGTATAACTGAGGAATTATGTGGAAAAAAAACCCAAAAAACAGTACTCATCATAAAATTTCCATAACTAACATAATTGTCAATTAGGAAGTTAGGATAAATGACATTGAGTGTTCTGCTGTTCTTTATTCTCAGCTTCATCTTACCCACAGTTCATTCTGGCATTCATCATGGCTTCTCTCACCTTCTGTTAACACTTGAGATACAAGATCAGCAGTTTAGTCTAATGAAAAAAAAGTCCATCAAAATAGAAAACTATGTTTCCCAAGCAAAAACAAAACTGCATTCAAAATTTGAAAAATATTTGTTTTGTGTTTGATGTTTATGGCAATCACATTGTAAGCAAATTTTTCTACAGTATTTAATTGTTTGGAGTTGGGTGTTTTTGTGGTTTTTTTGTTTTTTTTTTTTTTGTTTGTTTGGTTTTTTTTTTGTTTTGTTTTGTTTTGTTTTTTTGTTTTTTGGTTTTTTTTTAGTATTTTACATTGTTCCTATAGTAGATCTGGCAATTTCAAAGAGCAAGGAGATTTTATAGCTACAGAGTGCTCAGCAGTTTATGCACCAGAACAGTCAAAAAGAGACTTCTGAAATCCCATAGTCAGCAGCTCTTATCTACATTTCCTTTTAATTCTACATAAAATAAAGTGAGATTAATGAGAATGTCAGCTGTCACACCTGTCAGTGTTATATGCTGATGGAATAAACACAACGCCGAAAGTAGAGCCAGTGTGTTATAACATATTGATGTTTTGCTGCACAACCAAAAAACACCAGTCAGTGATTTTCTGTTGCCTTTCACAGAATCCTTCCTCCCAAATTTCTTTTGTAATCTTAGGAATTGAGATCATATACATATATATATACGTTTACATGCACACACACAGACACACAGACATATACATATGATGTCCAAAAGTTATTCTTAAATGTATTCCCTGACACTAAACCTATATATTTTTAACAAATATAGGTTTATATTCTTATAAAAATGCAAAAAATCCCCATTGAAGACTGACTGTCAAAACATCTGCACAGTATGATAAACAATAGTGGAACTAAAGCAATATGAAAAAGTATCTGGACTATCCCACTCAAGTAGCCAGTAAAACCACGTGTTAAAAAGTAGTTTATAGAAAGGGAAGTGCTGAGTCCTGAGTCCTGCACCTGTGGCTGAGGCACATCTCAGGCTTGTGAGGAGCATCAGAGAAAGTTGGGCTTTTTTGGCCTGGAGAAAAGGAGGCTTTTTTTAGCCCTCTCTACAACTGCCTGAAAGGAGGCTGCAGCCAGGTGGGGATTGGTCTCTCCTCCCAGGCAGCCAGCAACAGGATAAGAGGATGTGGCCTCAGGTTGAGCCAGGGGAGGTTCAGGTTGGACATCAAGAGAAATTTGTCACAAAAGGATTGTTAAGGATTGGAATGGACTGCCCAGGGATGTGGTGGAATCACCACCCCTGCAGGTGTTCAAGAAATGCCTGGATGTAGCACTTAGTCCCATGGTCTAGTTGACAAAGTAGTGGTCTGTCAAAGGTTGGATTCAGTGATCTTGGAGGCCTTTTACAACTGAAATGATGCTGTGAGTCTGTGAATTTTATACTAAAAAAAAAAAAAAAAGAGCAGCTTTGCATTTACCTGGCCACACTGTCCTGTATCTCTAGGTTGTGAGGGTTGCAGCATGGTAGCAACATGGTGGTAAAAAGACACAGCAGCTTATAGACAAGAAAAAATATCCAGAAACAGAAGAGATCAAGAAAATCCTTCCCAACAATAGAGGGTTCAGACAAGTTAATAAGCTAGGACTAGAAGATCATGAAAGAATCAAAGTAGTGTGAAATGTAATGGGGTGAAATGTAACACTACTACCATGCGAACTGATTGCTGAGCTAATGACAAGAAATTTCTCATCTGAAGAAAACAAGGCATGTGAAAGACATGACTGTATTAATTGGACAAAATAATGTCTGCATGATTTGGCTTTGTGAGAATAATGAATGTTATCCTAAAATGTGTAAAAGCCACAGCAACAATAAAAACTCATCTAATGTAATCCATACAATTCTCTTTCTTCAGAAAACGAACTGTTAAACAGAATCAAATGCAGAAAATAAATCTACTAGAGATCAGAGGAATCAAATAGTAGCACATGACAAAATCATATCATTGGCCTCCTACCAAACCAAAATACATAAAATACCTGATTGTTCTGTCAATGGAAGAAGACCTATGTAAACTGAAGCAGCAGCACTTAAAAATAACAAATTGACTAAAGCAAAGGCTGGACATTTTAAAGTGTTTTCTAACCAACAAAAGTAGTGATAGTGAACAAAGTAACAGGCGTTAAATTCATGCAGATGTACATTTAAACTGATATAGGATGATGTACATTTACTTACTAATGCAAAATATTAGCTTTTTAGCATCTGGAACATCACTCCCACACTTGCATCCTACTTCACCTAAAAGCCAACTAGTAAAGCTGGAAGTTGCACAGAGAGAACAGTAAAAGAAAAAGCTAAAGGTCTCTCAGTGGGTTGCTAGAGGAAATCTGTTATTTTATCTTTACTCTTGGTCTTAAGATATAGAATGTATTCCTAAATGAGGACTGAGAGGCAAAATAATCCACCTCACCCAATTCTGTATGATAATTGATTGCTTTCCTATAAAAGGAGACGCAGGATTATATATAAAATTAAGATTCACTACTAACCTGCAGAAAGGAAGACCTATCCTGTGATAAGAGGAATATCTATCATTCCACTCCCACACAGCCACACTAGAAAGACCTGAGAATCTCTAATCTTTGCAGACCACATTATAATGATATGATCAATTATATTTTAGCTCACAGAAATAAAATTATTATTGTATCCCATTAATTTACATACTCTTTAAAGCAAAAAATGCATCAGACTGAGACTGATTCCTGGCAGACCTCAGTTGGAGCTAATCCTTCATAGTCCTCCTCAGCAGAACTACTTAAGCAACCTTGAATGTATGGGTTTGTGGCTCACTGCTGTATTTACAGGAATTGTACCAGCCCAGAGTTATTACTTTACAGGGACTGCACTTCCAGAACAGAATAAGGAACATCCTTACATCACCAACTGGGCAACAAATACTAAGAATTTGGAAACAAAAAGATATACAACACCAAGAGTTAAGGAAAATAAATAGGTTTTCAAACCTTACATATTATGCAATGTTTTTCATAAGACAACTGTAACAACATGAAGCTAAATGTTGCAGCTCTCCTCACTAGGCTTTTCCATTCAATTAAAAAAATACAGCAGATGAATAAAACTTCTCTATCGAGAAGTTAAACCACCTTCATCTGCATGTCACACTGATTGCTGCCCATATTGCCATGATGAGTCAGAACCCAATAAAATGTGAAGCAAAATTCATTATGCTAGACAATAAAAGCATGTAATAAAATCAAACTTTTGCAAATATTCTATACATGTTACTATGGAAACCTAATAGACAGTTTTTTGGGGGTTTTTTCCCTTTTCCTTTTCACACATTTTCATTACTAGAAAATCAAACAGTGTCATAAAATCACTTAATCATTTTGGTTGGAAAAGACCTTTAAGATCATGAATTTAACCTGACATTGCCAAATCCACCACTGAGCCAAGTCTTTCAGGAAGATACAAAGTCTTTTGTAAGCTGATAGAAGGTGTGAAGTAGCATTCATTATTTATTTTCCTAAAAACCATCATACTCAGAAACAAGTTCCACCCTCCAGTCAGGGAAAGACGAATTACACACTCACAGTACAAATTCAGCAACCCTTGCCTAAGGATTTTTGGCAAATGCTTCAAATAAAAATTAACATCACCTCCAACTTAAATGATTTTAAGAATGCAAATGAAAAGGAGGAAAGATACATGATATGTACATGATATGTGGTTTAAGAATGGAGGAAACTCTGTAATGTGATTTGGGAAGAACATGCAGGAATTGGGGTTTTGTCTCTTCATTGTGTCAAATCTTCTCTAGCTGTTTTGAAAGATTTTTTAATTGGTCTCTCTTATACAGTAAACAAATAGTGACTGGTACTAAAAGGTATAGATTAAAGCTAATGGAAGAGAATGTTTTAAGGTGGATGTTTCATTTTACAAGATTTAATTCCACTAATTCCACTAATACCTTAAATGTCAAAGAGGAAAGTGAGTACACTAAGACCCAAAATGATAAATATCAGGCATGTCCATCAAAGTCCAACAGGAATGTACTTGTGACTCCACTCTGTTCTGGGTTTTGTGTTAGTAGTTGATCAATTAAGTCATTCTTAGGCATTTAGAAAATAAAAATGCTTTCTCTCACCTTTCCCTACTCTTGATTTCAGCCTTCTGTGTCTGCCCTGACTTTTTGCTTGAAGAAGTACCTCACAACCCCTCCTTGGACACTAACCTGCTTGGCCCATGCCTGCCCCAGGAGAAACAGCACAGCCCCAGGCTACCCACTGCATGGAAATGTCAGAAATAGAGACGTGGGGAACAGCACAGCTAATGCCAACATGCAGCATCCCAAACTGCAACAAGCTTCCAAAGGAAGAAAAGGAATAATTTTAATAGTGGTAAACAAGTTCCACAGGACCAGCCATTTTGGATATTTAAATTAAAATGCCAGATCTGTTTTTGCTTTCTATCTGTATACACTGCTGTGTGATCATTTCAGATAAATATACTGTGTCTTTTGTTGTTGACTTCTTAAGAAATAGCATGATTGAATATGATGTTCCCTTCCCCCTCAGACAACTCCTCTTGAATTTTAATGCTTCATGATTCTCTTGTCATCTTTGTAGAGAACAGTATTTTCCATAAACATTCACTTCAATATAAAATTTTGCAAAGCTAAAATGACAATGAGGCAATGCTAAAATTACACACCTAAAACTGGAAAATCAAGTCCACAGGATACAGTACAAGTAATAGACAATAAATGTTTAATTTTTAGGACAGCTTTTAAAATTCTTTTAATAGAATAACTTTCGAGTTGAGTAAAATTGGCCATTTTCCCTTTCATGTCTTAAAAACTTATCTAAACATTAGAAAATTCACTACATAACGATGCAGATATATTAGCACAGATATGACTGCATTTCAGTTTTGTAAGTTATTGCCTCTA
Organism: Rhabdornis inornatus; assembly: GCA_013397075.1. Taxonomy (NCBI): domain Eukaryota; kingdom Metazoa; phylum Chordata; class Aves; order Passeriformes; family Rhabdornithidae; genus Rhabdornis; species Rhabdornis inornatus. Next base: position 296,653 of record VWZS01007262.1, read on the forward strand.
ACAGTGGGAAGGATATCTACCTCAGTACCTTTGCTCCTATCAGTAGACAGTACACTTACATAAATTCTAGTGACTTTCTGAAATGAGGCAGAAAATTTAGAAACTAAAAACTAAAAACTAAAAAAAAAACTAAAAATGAAAAAAAAAATATATATGCATATATATATATAGAGAGAGAGAGAGAGAGAGAGAGTCCAACATCTTACTAGCAGTTACTTCAGTTACTTAATAATTTACCTATTTAAAAATAAAAACGCATAAAGTTTTATTGCTTGTGCACTGCAAGGCCAGCCACAATTTAACACATGCACCAACTCTGGAGTAGTATGCTGTGTCAATCCTCAGGTCTCCACATGAAAAAACTGACATAAGCGCTCTGCATCTGAAGGAAATAGGCATTTGCTAAATAAACAACAAAGACCCATACACAAGATTTCTATAGTAGCCACAGCCTGCACGGGAAACTGGAGGGCCAAACTCTTGCCTTGTGGTGCAAGCATCTGCTTGCACAGCAGGAAAACATTCACCTGGAGAGCTGGGCTTGCGGGAACTTGGACATCCCAAGGTATCTTGCTGCCCATAATCTCCCTTTTAAATTTTTCAGAGAAGTGGCTGTACCTGATGAGAAACTGTCCTTATGCATGAGCAAGGGACCTGTGCAAGCTGGTCCAAGTGTACTGACTGTGAGTAACCCAGGGCAGCTGAAATGACAGCATGAAAAATGCTAATGTGGCTGTTGTTGTACATGCCCCAGCAGAACACAGCCACAGAGCTCTGCAGACTACAGAAGAAGTTTCTCACTCCTCCAGTTGCATCTGAACCTCCTCTCTAGCAAATTACTCAGTTTTTTTAGCTGGACTGAGGATTTGTATCTTCAGCAGCAAACAAAAGTAGTGAATGATTTTGAGTATGCTGCAGAATTTTACTCATAAACGTGATAAATTAAGAAAGCATAAACAGTGAAATTATGTGATTCAGCCCCTATTTTTTAAAAAAAAACCCTTTGCATTGAAGGGAAAAGAAGGAAGCATAGCATTTTATAAAGAAAATACCAATCTCTTGTTTCTATTGTGCCAACCAAAGAGCTTGCATTTTTTTAGACCAGCATGTGACCATTGGAAGTAACAGTTAAGGAATGCCAACAAGGGAACCAGCTGTTCTCCATATGTGTGGCATGATGGAAATGAGAAAACAAAGACAATTAAGAAACAACAAAAGCTGATGTCTTCTAAAGGTTTTAGCTTTGCTACAAATGAAATAAAATGTGATAGATTGGACTAAAAGCAAAAATCCCACAGTCTTCAACTGCTGGTAGAACAATGTATTCCAGTCAGAAGAAATTGTATGAGGAAACAGAGTTTTTTTTAATTAACAGTAACAAAATCACCAGGATGTACACAAAACCCCCCAAAACTGTGAAAAGAAATGGTATCACAGTGGAAAGCATAATGCATTAATTTATAAGCCTCTGAAGAGGAGTATGACGGACATGACCCAGCAATGCCCATTCACAGCCCAGAAAGCCGACCTCATCCTGTACACCTTGATCCTCCCTCCTCTTGGAATTTCTATCAGCTGAACACAACTGGAATCACAAGTGGTAGTTAATGTTTGTTCTTTTCTGTACCTTTTCTGTCTTTTTCTAATGACCTCTTCTAAGAATTCTGAGTAACATTTTGAGAAACCAGTGAGGTGGGCTTGGAATTGAATGGGCTAATCTAATGTTTTGTGGAATGTTTTAAGTTGATTGAATGTTGCTCAAAAGTTTTGCTAGTTATCTGATTTTCTAAGTTGCCAGTAAAGGGTTTTTTTTGTTCTGTTGACCTCTTGAGAGTATCTTGTTGCTGTTTCTCCGGCGCATCTAATTCAGAATAAGCAAAGAAAAGTAAGCCCTTTTAAGCGTCTCATCAAGCAAGGTTTTACTGGCCTTACTGCCTGCTGGAACAGTCCAGAACCAAGCTGATCTCAGGGCTGGAGCACCTCTCCTAGAAGAACAGACTTAGAAAGTTTGGATTGTTCAGCCTGGAGAAGAGAAGGCTCCAGAGAGAACCTTATAGCACCTTCTAGTACTCCAAGGGGACCTTTAGGAAATCTGGAGAGGGACTTTCTACAAGAACATGTAATAAAAGGACTAGGGGGGATGGCTTTAAATTAAAAGAGGGTAGGTTTAGATGAGAATGAGATATTGAGGAGAATTTTTTCACTGTGTGGATGGTGAGACACTGGAACAGGTTGCCCACAGAAGTTGTGGATGCCCCACCCCTGGAAGTGTTCAAGACCAGATGAGATGGGACTTGGGCAACCTGGTCTAGTGAAAGGTCCCTGCTTGTTAAGGTCACTTCCAATGCAAATCATCCTGTAATGGCAAGAGAAGAAAAGAAGAAGCTGTATATGTCCAAGTAAAGGAGAGGAGGCAAAAGTCAGGAAGGCAGCAGGAGTACTTCATGAGAATTTTGCAAGAGGATCTGACAAGAAAAGCCATACAAAATTGAATTTATGATTAAGATACTTCTCTGATGTCCAGTGAGTCAGAAGGATATCTTCCTGGCAATGGCTGGAGTAATTCAAGTGCAAGCCACAAAACTTGACCAAGAGGATGGCATAAAAGCTGCAATGAGAAGTGCTAACATTAATTTAGCAAGAGTGGCAGCTCTCTGGTTCCTGTGGTGGTTACATTTTTGGAATCAGAAGGAGGCCAGCAAAATAGTGGGGAAGGGGAAGCAGCAGTACAAACCCATAAGCAGCACTAGCTAAAGAGAACACCTCGAATGTTTTCTTCATGAATGCCTGATTATCAAAACTGGACAGAGCTGGCATTCTGCTTGGGTTTGTTTTTCAGGAACACAGCCAGAGTAAACCCAAGAAAACAATCTAGAAGAGCACAATGATTTTTTTAGGAAATACAAGTTTTAATCAGCAGTGTTTACGTTTAACAAACAAGGGTAATCCTTATGCTTACAAAATCCAATTCTTGAAGGCAAACCTCTTGCTTTCAATTAAATCATGAATACGAGTAAATACAAATAATTTGGGTGATTTGAAGTATCGTGGCATTCATTTGTTCTTCAGATTCAATGAGAACACGTGAGCAAGATAAAAATCTTCTATCAGAGTGAACTTCTCTCAGCTTGCATGAACAACAAGAAAAAAAAAAAAAACAAAAAACCAACCAACCAACAACAACAAAAAAAGGGATCCTTCTGTTTTGCAAAGTGCTGGGCATGGCTGATTAAAAAAAGAAGGGGAAAATGGCTACAGAATGGCTACAGGTATCCAGTGGGCCTCCCTACCTCTGAATACTCTCTATAATCCAGTCTCGAAAACCATGTGCTCTGGAAGACTGAAACTCCTTGTACTAAGGGAAAATCTCAGTTTTACCATCCACCACAAGATGCAAGAGGGCCAACCACAACACAACACAAAAACAATTAACGAGTAACACCTCCAAGTTAAAATTTCTGCATAATACTGTCCATATAAATTATTTTTCCTCAAACAACTCAGTGTTGTTCTTTCTACTGATGTGAACAAGCCAAATTGGAAGTTTTTGTTTTATGAAAATCTCTGAGGGAAGATATTTACATCCAAATTCAGAAAGAAAAATATCCCTGTTGCAAAATGAATAGGTGCATCCCTTGGCAATCTAACCTGACAGTTAGAAAACTCATCTGGGAGTTGGGAAGTCTATATGCAATCATTTTTTCTCTCTGATTTAAAGAACTGGGAACTTCTATCTTCCACATAACTGCCCCAAGACTCAGGCTCATTTCCCTGCACCAACTTAGAACCATTTGTTGCTTCCCCTAACTAGCAAGGAATCATCTGAGCAGAACTATCAAATATAATTTGAATTGCATTTTTATAGTAAGCCATCTGCATCTTCTGCTCTGGCAGAGTTATGTAATAAATTTTAGACAGGACTATCACTTTCTGTGACATGCAAAAAATGACAGCAAATAGCAGCATATTTTGAAAAAATATTCCGTTTCTGTGAATACTACAGTAGAAGATAGATAAACATTTATTTGGCCTTCCTTCCTTCCTTCCTTCCTTCCTTCCTTCCANCCTTCCATCAATATTAATGAAATTTCAGCTATGGCAGATCCAGTAAAAAATTAAGAGAAAATTTGTTTTCCTGTATTTCAATTTGGTTTTATCCACCTCATTCAGGAGGGATGTAGAAAAAATAAAACCGAATAAATAAGGCAGAAGGTGCATGCAGTGAGGTCCCAGGAGACACCAAGTTAAGTTATATTTTCTTTAAGAAAATGTATTCATGGCAGTATGCTTCCCAGCCTCAGGCAAGAGCCTTCCAGATTCTTAAATGTTTAACTCCAATGAAAAAGGGGAAAGTATTGCATCAAATTTACCTTTGTGAAGTACAAATTGGACTGAAACTTGAAACCAGCTTATTTTCTAACAAACCATACAATGAGAATACTCTTCATAAATTTTACAAAGAGAAAATGTCTTTGACAACTCTTGACTTTTTAATTTTTGGAGTTTTTTCAGGTACTTTTATATCTTCTTTCTTTCAGCTATTTCCCACAGTCAGTCAATCCTACGTCAGGTCTCTTCTTTTTTTTCCTTACTCTTGTATTTTAAGGTGTTTAATTTCTCCTGATAATGACATGCCTATTTCTTTTGTCCTCACTGTAGAATCTCTTGGTATTTATTGTTTTAAAAACTCCCATCTCCTCCTTGCAGAGGATTAACTGGAGGTTTTTTTTGAAGAAGGCTGAAAATATGAACAACAGAGACAGCTACTTGCTTTAATAACCCTCTGTTTTCAAGGATCTCATCCATAAATTTTGAACATTGTTTCCTAATTTAAAATTGAACTCCAACTACAAACTTCCAGTTTTAGCCTTCACCTATTACTGCCACATTTACTGCATCTTCCAGAGCCCATTGGTTTCTAATCATGGTGTCCCCTCAATCTTTTATGACTTTTTAGTTAAAATACTTCAAATCAGCAAACCTCCAGTCTTTCAATTAACACGCAATCCAGGATTGCATCCCAGCTCATAGGTGGAATTACTGCTGGCAGTATTCCAGCACTAAAACAGCAACAGCTAGGTGCACCCCAGCACCTCTCAGCTCTCCACCACCACCCCTCCAGCACTTGGTTTTCTTGGAAAGAGAAGGAAGCTGTGTTTTCTCTCACTGACTTCTCAGTATAGACAACATATGGCTCAAAACTGTGAGGCAATCTGCTCAGAGTCTGGCTGCACTCTCAGCTCTAACTCAATACAGCTTTTCACTTGAAGTTTCTATGAATGCAGTTCCTTGGGGACAGCACTAAAAGATAGCCCCAGTTCATCTCACATCCAGCCAATGCAAGCTTGGTTCGATCAGCTTGAATTGACTTCCATTTGTACAAAGAAAAAGGGCAAAAAATTTTCATTTTGCTTTGCCCATCCATATGTGGCTCATCAAAATCCAGTCCACCTGTAATTCTTTAAGCTATGTACGTAGAAGGAAACATGAAACAGAAGGATTTCTTCCCCCCCTGGATAAATTAAATCAATTCCCCTGTCATGCACTAGTGCTAAGGCACTGCCATCTAGTGTGGAAAATCAATATAACAAAGAAAGAGGAAAAATAGAAAGGGAAAAAAAATATAAAGAGCATTTACAAAAAGGCAGATGAAATTCTATTGACTTCCATCCATTTTGAATACTCACTCATGATATGCATAACACTCATCATTCCACTTTATGGTAAAGCACAAAAGTCCTTCCTCTAAGGAAAATCCCTGACCTGATAGGCTGCAATGGATTCCATTAGACGGTACTGTGTCATGTCAGACAAATTCAGCAGAGCCCTTAGTCCCAGTAGCCTCATTTAGTGGAACTCTGGGAAACTAAAATTCTACAGTATTTAATGGTAGGAATCTCTTGGAAGAAAAGAGCTTTTTCTTAATTGCCACACATTTTACTGCAAATTTACAGTTTCAAGATTTGATTCTCTAAATCATGTTATATGGAAAGCATTGCAACATAGCAATCTGCAAGACCAGAAAATCAGAAATTTTTGGATTTTGTGACTTTGTGTACTAGCTGAAGATTTTCTCTTGCCTTCCAAACATTCCTGCCCACCAGCCCCAGTTTCCTTTGTTTTATGTCCTGTGAAATTACCTACAATTGTTCAATGAACATGCAAAGGATTTGACCTGTTTCGCTTAGACCAGCTTCGCGCAGATGTAATTAAGTACATATGACATGAGCCATTGGAGCATAGATAGGATAAATTTACAAAAGTTGTAGAGCCTTCATAAAGACCAGTGATTATAAACACCTTTATATTATTTAGTATTTCTACAACTTGTTGTAATCTCTATATCACCACTGTTATCAAGAATTTCAAACACTTGAGTAACCCTGTTGCCAACTTCTTTCCAGAGCTGTAGCAAGAGAGTTTTATGTTTGACTGGTACAGATATTGTGTATCGTCCTGAACAAAACCCTCTCTGGAATACAAACTACATCAATGACTGAAAGTTCAGGCAACACAAGCCAAAGGGTTTTAAATACCGTGTCACTTAAGTTTTGATTTATATTTAATGTGGACATAGAGGGACAGACTAGCTGACACCATCAAGATATCCAGGTGTTCTCTAAGTGGATGTAGGTGAGCTCACAACAAGGGTATCTGTACCAATCTGCCCAATCCATCACAATAAAAGGAAACACACTATACCTTAACGACATATGCCCCACCTAGAAGAATAACTTTTGAGAAGAAAACATATTACTAGGTATAACTGACACAATTTCATTGATATTGGGTGTTTTGACAACCTACAACTGACACAATAACTTACTTAAGATCTTTTTATTACGCTGCTTCTCTATGAACATGTATCTATATTTATCTATTAGGTGTCAGTCAAAACAAGCAATATTTCTGTTTTAGTTTGTTGTCGTAAGGGAATTTTAAACAGCACAAAGAACCTTCAGCTACATCACTTCAGCAATCTTTTCAGTAATGGAGGAAAAGCAAGAGAATTATCCAACTTTTTTTTTTTTAATAATCCTAGTTACTAATGCCTCATGTTCTATTCTTACATTAAAATTTCAAGAAGGAAAAAATGTAAACTGTTGAAATATCCTAATAATTAACTATCTTGTATTTAGGCTATGCATCCATTCTGCAGTGTATTGCTAACAACTCCATACTGTCCATATTTCCTTTACTGTTATTTTTTTAGTAGTAAAAAAGGCTACCAAAATAACCCTCTTCAGCATTTTTGCAGTTGCTACATAATTTGATTTGAGCTATGCTGGGGGAAAAATACAGACGCTGAAAAATATGTCACAATAAAGAAACTCAACACTGATTAAAACCATCAAAATGGAGAGAAACCCAAAGAAAACCGAGGCAGTCTCACCTTTATGAGAGAGAGCACCAGAATATCTCTAAAGAATGACAATAAAAATTATTAAAGTTTTAAACAGTGGTGAATTCCTAAATTTGTGAGTGTTCTTTCTTCAAGCAACATGTGATCAACAACCACAGTGCCATCCAATATGCAGTTTGATTACTTTTTAAGATACTTTCTTAACTGTGGCCTATTTAACATTCTATGGTTTTGAATTTGGGCCAGAAAGTCCTATAAGAAACTTTATCCTAATGCAATTGTTTCCATTCTGATAGCACACAGTGATGTAAGTAAAAAGACAACAGAAAGCTAAAGATTTGAAATTTTTGACTTTGAGAATAATCAGAATTTATAGCTTTCTAGCATCTACTTAATTTACCTGCAGCAGTTCACTTCTTTTCTGAGAAGTGTTTTCAAACAGCCAGCGTCAATGTAAATCACATCAGAGAAGACAACTACAAGATAACTTGGGAGTACTCCAACCTCCTGCTCAAAAGCATGGTCAGGTATGAGATCGGATCAGGTTAGCAGGGCTTAATCCAGACAAGTCCTGAAAGCCTCAAAGGATGCACAACATGCACAGCATCACTGCACAGACTGTTCCAACACCTCCTCAATGGAGGAAATGTTTTGCCTTTTATCAAGAACTTTTAAGGCTATTAGGAAGCTTGAAGGCTGAGTGTTATGTGCCTACCACATGTAACATTTAACATTCCTAAATTTCCTGGCCCACAGTCTAAAACTATATACCTTTTTTAATAGAAATTATGACAACATGCTCTGGACCAGCAGTAATTGTCTAGTAATTTGCAATAGTCTTGCTATATGACTGCTTGATAAAAGAGTAAATAGCTTTTACTAGCATTGCTTTCACTGTTACACACTGACCTAATTGAGCAAAGTAATGAATGAGACCTAACCACTGCTAGAAATCAAGGTGAATGTTCATAAAATGTCAATTTCTGAATTGCTAAACCTATGCTATAAAAATGGGATAAGGAAGGAAAGAAATAAGTGTGGTTTATTGCCAGTCACAGAGGTGATAAGAAAAAGTAAATTTTCCAAACCAGCAGTCTAAATTCAAAATTTTTCTATCCCTGCTGCTTGCCTGGTACTCAAAGCGCAGATGAAAATTTTCACTGAACTTGACTGGATTTTCTGAAAATACATTCAAGATTGAAAGCATTGATTTGGAGGTCAATTTTAGTCTCATATTATTCTCAAATGTGATTCATTACATGGTTCATTAAAAAGGTTAACTATTTTTGCTAGTAATCTCACTATGATAACAGAGGATATCTTGGTTCCAAAATCATGGATTAAAACATTTAAAAATCCAAAGGATATTTTCTCAATATCCAGAATATTTTTACCGTGTTTAGAAAATGCAGCTAAGCAACCACTCCAGGTTCTTTTGTACCTTTATGCATCATGTGGGACAGTACAAAAAGTCTTGCATTAATATTAATTATAAATAAAACTTTTTGCCATAGTCTAAAAAGCAAATAATTTTTTAATCTCAGGTTATTTATTGCTTATAACAACTGCTTTTGTCCCTCCATACTTTGCAGACAAATAAAGAATATTTAGACTAATTATATTAAGTTTGAGATTACTATTGAATTTAAGCTGCTTCAGCAGCATGGTTGCAGGAACACAAACGGTGTACCACGCCACTGCATAAATATTAGTTAGATGCAACTCTGGTCTTACTGGTGCCTTTGACCAAGAATCCTTTGGTTTTCCTGGATAAAAATAAGCCAAGGAGTTATTTCTCATGTATTTTGCACTATAACAAGTTTTTAAATTGTGGAATGCCCCACCCTGCCTCATTGCTCTGGCACTGAAGCACACCTGTGGTCATGGTGCCTGGCCAGAGGTCAGCTGGAGGACGCAGCTCTTGGCTTTATTTGCTGCTATTCACAGAGGGCATGCATGGCCTCTGTGAATACCAACAAATATACANCACTGGGTTTCCCCAACCTGCCCATGATCCATTCCAGCTGTCCCTCCTCAGGATGGCAGACCCCAAGGCAGCAGCACAGGCACGCTCCAGCTCCCCTCTCCAGTTCCCCATGGCCTTACACCCACCCTGCCAAGCCCACCCAAAAGCTTTTGGCAACGGTGACCAATGTTCAGCCTTGCTCCTAAGTCTGTAATTTCTCAAACCAGAAAAGCAAAACCATCTTCTGAAGACATGGACTTGCACAGGCCATGCAGCTTTTATTCATGAAATCCCTAGAAATGGGATTTAGGAAGGAAGCACTGCCAGGAGACGGTCGCTGGGGAACTGATTAGACAGACAGCGTTTAACCTAATCTCCTCTGCCACGAGAACACTCTGCTTCCTGTAATCAAATGTGATCACAGATGCAATTATTTAGGGGCATAATTCCACCAATTTAGACACCAAACTACTTCAGCTGCAGGTGGAAAAAGTAAATACTGAAAGCAGGGGAATAAAAATGTGAGTGTTGTTATGACTGGAGGCTGAAGTACTAGGCAGCTAAAAGTCATATAAGATATAAACTTGGCAGGTTCTAAGGTAAAACTTCAAAAATTCCAATAATTTTCAAATATCTAAATAAAAAACAGTTCTGAAAAGTTTTTCCCTTCTATCCTAAAGAATTACAGGATTATTTTGAAGCCACAGGATGTCATTATCTGCTACTCCTTATGTTTTGGGGGGAGCAAAATCACACAGACTGTGTCTCTTTCTGTGTGTAAGATTTAGAGAGGTTATATTCATTTCCTATATCCCCAGAAACAAACTGATAGTGTGAAGATGAGAAATGTATATTTGCAAGCTATGACAAAATAAGACAGGTAAATAAGCACAGCTTTCCGAGGGACTGATGACATGGAAAATTGAAGTTTAAAAGTCCTGGGAAAGTAAAAATTCCAAGCAGGATTGCTAATTACAGTGATCTTAGCTCCACTCCTTAAAGAGTTTTGTTTTACTCTTTAAATATGATAAGGTTTAACTACACATAGAGATTCTGAAAATTCCTTATCCAGAGAAGGGGTACTACAAATGGGTAAGTCACGCAGAAAGGTAGGTGTGGGATTTGATGCTAAAATTTTGAAATTAAAAGAAAACAGAAACAACCTTGCTTGAACAACAGTCCCCACTCTTTCTTGCATCATAAATAGCTAAATTGTTTTGTTCTTTCTTTTTTCCCCCTGAAGTCCATGTAGCTTCAGCAATATTGATCACATTTGTATGAAGCTGTATAATGGTATTTTTAGAAGGACAGAATGAGTGATATTTATATTACCAAAGACTGGAAAGAGACAAAAATAGATGGAAAGGCAGGAGTAGCCATGCCTCTGCTTTGTTTCAGAACTGCTCAAAAGCCACAGTAGGCATTAACAACAGAAATAGTAACAGCTGTCTGAAAAGAACAATACTGAGGAGTGACTGCCTCTAAAAGGGTGACTGTGAGAAGAAAGAGAAAGAAAATGTGTTTGCTAAGAAAAAACAGCAAAAAATGTTTAGTTTTAATCTTTCTCCACTATAGTATCTACACATTACACTGATTAAATTGTTGGCACTCAATTTTACTGATTTATTTTATCTGCCTTCTAGCCCTCCTGTAGTTGATTTTCATATTATTTTGTATTCATGAGTTTCAATGAGAATGAAAAAGCTTGGATTAAGAACCAGTGTTAAAGAATATTTCTGTATACACAAAATGGACATTTTTCATTGCTCTCATAGTTTTGCAGGTATGGTGGTTTTAATGATGATATGAGTAACAAAAAGAGGAGGGATCTTATTTAATTAAATTGTTAGTAGGAGCTTATAAAAGTTACCCTTTTGTAGAAAAATTATTTATATAATCATAAACATATGTAATACTGGGCCTTTTTGCTCCTATCATTAAATAAAGAGTTTCACAGATCCCTGTGACATATATAAAATATTCACTGATACAAAGCTTTTGGAGTGATAGTACACTTTTAATAACTTCCCTGGAATACACTGACATAGTCGTAACCCTTGAAAGAACCTCTGAACATCTACATTCAATAAAATATAGAACAATTTCAGTACTAACTTAAGTTGCAGGAGAATGTTTACAACAAAATGCGACAAGAGTCCCTGAGCGCTAGCACTTCTCTCTTTGGGAATATTTGTTAATACTACTAAAGGGTAAAACTCAGCAAGGATGAAAGGGAAAATATACAAATGCATCTGAAGGTTATTGTTGTTTGCTTATACAAAAAAATAATAGATATTACTTAGTTTCTGAAAAATATGTTTCTGCTAATGCAAAGAGAACATCTCTATAAGTACTAAATATAATACATTGAATTGTGTATATACTAAGCAAAGACTTGGAATATTTATTTTCATTTATAAAAGTCAATGATGATGCTGATTCTTCCCCTCAGTTTTCCAGCCCACACCTTCTAGCCCTGAAGAGGCGTGCAGAATCCCTACTTCAGTGCACTAGCTGCCATGAGTAGTTGCACTTGTAACTGAATTGTTGTCTCTGGATTGAGTTATTTACGGCATTTTTTTATAAAGTGTTGTACCATTCCCTTCAAAAGGAAGTACTATTATTTTTTATTCTATAAGCTACTCTAGTTCTCTTTATATGGTAAATGCATGTCTCTGGGACAGAAAACAGGTCAGGTACCGGGTACGTGACTAGAGCAGTACAAAGCCAAGCCAGAGGCAGCAGCCCCTGTCTCTGCACCTCTTGCTCAGAGCCTCTCCACAGGGTTCAGGCGTGTTGGGAACAATGAGATGGGCATAACTACATTTTGACCCAGCTACTCTCAGCTGTAAGATGTTGATGAAGGAATGATTGCACCAGCTGTAACTCAGAGCAGTCTTAACACTGCTTAAGGCCAGGCAGAAAGAATGGGCAAACACTCTGTTCCATACCTCTGAAGGCATATCTCCTCTTTTAAGCAACCCTGGGAAAGACAAGATACAAGTAATTTCACAAAGAAATAGTATTTGCATGGAAGTTTTCAAAGCATTGTATTCATCTTGTTGCTAGAATCATGAAGCTCATAATACCACTGTGATTGTTACGGGTGAAGTCCCCAGAATATTTAGAGATGTGATGACATGAGTGGAGTTGCACCTTGCAGCACGATGGACGCTTTAGTTTGTCTTCAGAAGCTACACTGTCAAAATGTAACAAACATGATAAATTTAGCTACCACATCTGATAAAATGCAACCAAAATGGAATGGCGTTAGTTTCTAAAGTTGCCATAAAAATTATAAATCATAACTGCTTAACTCCAGACAGGATTTTGTGTATTAAAAACAGTTATGAAACCAAATAACCACTCATGTACTTTGAATTTCACCTTTATGTGAGGGACTAGCATAAGGCTATTTGTTGCTTCAGTCCCAGTGAAGTTACAATTTTGAATGGAACTTGATTCTGAGTTTCACACACTGTTGGTCCTTTATATATATGATTAGTTCCATTTAGGTAAAATAAAAAAAAAAAACAAAAGGAATTAATTCACGAATATTCTTGAACTTATATGAGATAAAAGCTAAATGCGCAATTACTGGCTTAAAAACAAAAATACAAAACATTTAAATGAAAGTACTTCATCTCTGCTGAGAATGATATTTTAGATATAGTACTTTTTCCTCCTAATGTTTATTCAATATATGAATTTTAAGTAGAGTATAAATTACTTCTTCTGGAAAAGAACATGCAGTTTGATCAAGCTGGAGTGAACAACCTCCCCAGGAAATCCATCACGAAGTATTTGATTTGCTAAAGAAAAATGAAATTTGCCTAGTACATTTTTAAAGGATTTTCCACTGGACTGCCAGTGGCTCGGTTTATAAAAGAGCTATGATTTGAGTGGCATTAGTACTCCACATGCTTTAGGAAATAAAAGTCTTGCAAGGAGAAGTGAAACAAAATCACCCTTGGATATAAAAAAAACCATCAGTTTGTTAGGTTAGGATCTTAGCTAGTATAGTGCCTCCAGTTTTTTTCAACCATAGTCAAATAACCAAATAAGCAGTCTGTAGTATGGAAAAGCCCTGCAAACACAACTCTGGCCAGCTTAACTCTGTAACAGACTTCTTACACAACTCTAGCAGTAAAGTACTCCAAAACTGGAGATAGTAAACCTAAAGAAAAATCCGGGAGCAAACTCAGAGCAGGGCTGCGCTGTTCACCTCTCCCGTGGTGTGTGGCACCCAGGACCTGCTGAGACAACGCAGGGCAAAGCTGAGCTGGCTGCAAGCTCCACTAGCACCACACCAATCCTGAGCTGCTCAGGACCCCCACAGGGTGAGATGGATGGAGCAGGGTGAGTGCACACCACCCTGTGCACTTTCCTTCTTGACCCATCTGGGTATTCTGGGCTCATCCTCAAACTGGTAACACACCAGAACACAAGTGATGACTTCTGGCTGCTTTGTCCACGCCGTGCTGGTGCTCAGCTGGAGCAAGGAGAGAGAGAGCCTTTGCTGTGCCTCTTCTCTCCTCACACCCACAGGGCCTTACTTTTGACCTCTGAGAGAGCTGCCTGAGCAGTCCATCATTTCTGGAGACCTGTGTTTAAATGTGGAACTATGGCAAGAAAGGGGATAATGTGACAATCAGTGAACACCCTCTTTGGGCAAATCTCAGTGAATTTTTGTTTGCCACACAAATTCTCACCACAGTGTAATAAATATGGTATTTGCAGCAAAGGAGAAGACCAGCCATAGTTAAATACCAGCCACATCATACTGAGAAAGCAAGCATTGCAAAATACATTTTATTAGTAGTAATATTTTAATTTTAAATCATCTGCCTGGAACAATATTAAAAGGAAAGCTTTTGTATGCATAACATCTGTGCTTGAACAGTAGATAACTAGAATTTCACGTTGACACTAAAGAAAAAATAAAATACGATTTGCTCATCTTACTGTGGAAAAATAAACATTTCTTTGCAACTACTGTCATAAATCCTTGAAAATCTATGAAATGATCTGACACCAAGAAGTGGTTCTCCTGCAAAATATTACAGATCCAGCAAAGTCAGCTTTTCTAACACTGTCACTTTTTTTCCCCAAGTAACCCACAAGAAATACCAGTCTGGGATAATATCAAAACCAGTGTGTTTCCATTTCCCGACATCAGAAATAACAGCTGCTTCCATCAATTCTTGCTTACTCTTTATCTAGCATTGATCCTGGTATATAATACCCAGGATAGTTGATTTTGTTAGTTAATCTCTAATTCTATTTTTAAAATACCACACAATATTTTCAACACTCAGCTCTAAATATTAAAAAGGCTCCACAATACTTAAAAATATGATTTTACCATAGTAAGACCAGAAACTGGACACAATCGATAAAATGTGATCACAAACCATTTTATTGAGTTATGCATATTTTGATTGAAGTGTAAAAAAAATCAAGAAGCTCCTGGCATAGTTTTTCACTGCAGCACTGTCTTTATATCAGCTGTAGAGGAATGATGGTTATTTTCATCTTTTATTAAAAACTCAAATCTGTTCTAAGTTCTTTTTAATCTCATACTTTAAAATGATTCTGAGATAAAGTCTATTGGTTGAAATGATGACTAACATCAGAATACCAGTTTCAGTAGACTAGATCATCACATGTTATATCAAGTGGCAGCATAAGAGTAATATTCTTATATTATTAATTATGACTGCACACTTTGATTCACCCCTTTGCATTCAGGAATATATATTTTGGAAGAATGATAAGATAAGGAGTAGTCTATTATTTATTTAATTTTAAGCTGTATTAAGAGATGAGCTGAAATCATAAAACAGAACATCCTAAAGTTTTATGTCAGTTTTCCGAAGTCAAAGGACTGCCTACAAAATCTCTCTTTAAAGGGCTTTGCTCAATAGTCCTGCCAGAAGCAACATTTCTAGATCTTGAAACTGTTAGAAATCTGAAGCTTTTCTACACTGTGCTTGTGATACAAGCACATTCTGTTCACATCATCCCATTCCACCAAAAATTTGTACTCTAATCTTTGAGGCTCTGGTTCAGGTTCAAAGCAAATTGTCCAAATTTATCTCCATCTGTCACAGAAATGTAATACCCTTCTCTTTCTTTTTCTTGGTCTCCTTTTTCTCCTCAATGTCTTACATATATTTATTCCAGATTTTAAAAAAATAGCACAGATACACTCTGCATATTAAAAACTCCACCAAAGATGCAGTGATGGATGGAGAAGAGCTTGACATGGTCACAGTAACCACTTGCAGGATGCCTCTCACACCACTCTGCCCTTGAAAGAGCTGTTTAGGGTTATCTGCCAACCCACCAACCCCTCACTATCCCAGCAGGATGCTGAACTGCATTTGGCAATTGCAGAGCAACTAACACCTCCAAGTATTTTACATGCAGTGTTGTTTAGGTTTCATTGTTGTTCTTGTTGGGTGGGGTTTTTGGGGGGATTGCTGGTATTATTTTGTTTGAGTTTGGGATTTTTTTTTCAAAATACCATACTGCCTCCTAAAAATTTACTGCTTCCAACTGCTTATTCCCCATCTGATTACAAAATTTTTATCACTTGTTTATGACAATTTCCACAGCATCCAATGTAATCTCAGAGTGCTGTGACTTCAAGTGGAAAATAAGCACCATAAATCCATGCTAATGTCACCTGTTACAAAATAAAAACAAGAAAAAAGGAAAACAGAAACTGTCATATGTGAAACAGGAGTGTCAACATAGAAAGCATGTCAAAGTTTTCAGGAAATATTACTGTATTCTTTTTATAATAAAGACGTCAGTTCAGCAGAGTAAGCTTTCAGCTGAGCACAATACTCTCAACACCCCTAAGTCACATTGCGTAGCAGATGTTAAAAATAAAATCCATTAGGACTAATTAGATTCTCCAGAAGAAAAAACTAGTAATAGCATGCACAGGCAATCTTGCATTACAGAATAGTACTGAGAGATACCATGAGTCTCCTGTCTCCAGTTAGAAGCAACTTTTGTGAAGGCCATAACCTATTACGTATCAACAGGTAATTAATTAATCTGTCATCCTCTGTGGCAGTGTGAAACTAAGCAGCAGAAGAATTTGAGCATCCTTCCCAAACTGCACATGTATTTCATGTTACACTAACCTGACCCAAGTCATCCTCATGTGTACTGAGGTGAGAGTGTTAATAGCATGGAGCCAGAAAAGAAAAAAGAAAAAAGTTTGTGGTACTCTCTGATAGAGCCTTTTCACTACCATGTAGAAGTTTACAGTTTACTCCTTTAACTGACCATTAAGAGACAGAGATAGGATTTGTAATAGACGTGTGGAACAGACTTATGAGCACTTTTCAGGATTGAGCCACCAATGCAAGGTGGCTAACAGGCTAACTTCTGGCCATGTACTAACCAAGTACACAAATGAATCTGTCACTGCATACATGATAGCTCAAACACCACTAGGGGCAAAGAATTTAATTTGTTTCTATAAGATTTATACAAACTAAGAAGGAAATCTGTTTTTGAGTTTGTCATGACACGTTGCCAAAGGCTGAAGCATTATCTCCTGGTAAGCAGTGTCAGACAACCTCTGGTTCCTCAACCAGAATTAGTCTGCAACTACTGATCTATCCCTAGATATTAAGCAGCTCATAACTGATTTAAATATATATGCAGTATCCTAGGTGAATTTGATCTTCCTGAATGTTTAAGAATATAAAGTAAATTCCATTTTTTCAGAAAAGTGATAGATTATAACTTCAACTCAAAAAATCTATCAAAGTTTGAAAGATCTTAGAAACAGACATGTTTCACAAACCATAGATTAAACCTTTGTCTTTCTTTAGTAGCTCTTGGGGAGAAACTAATTCAGCTACTTATGACCTCAGAAAATGGACAGAATGAATATATCCTCATGTATGTTTCCAATCACTTTATTATCTCCCATTACTAGGAAACAGAATTGTCCACAGTCCTCAGGAGAAATGGTGAAAAAGAAGTTTATGTGACTGCTATGGACTTACAGACCAACAAATAATACAATTGCTGTTGGTTGCAGACACTCATGCTGTGAATAACAAATGCAAATGCAGGTACAGCTTTTTCCAGCGGGATATAAAACTGGGTTTCTTCTTCACTAGCACCAAATTAAGTCTCAGGCACTGTCCAAAACTGGAATAGGCTCCCTAAAGTATTTCGTCTTGATATTTGCTTCCTTTTCAGGGTTCATGGGGACATTTGGCAAGGAATAAATTGAAAAGTGACTGCTCTTCTCCTTGTATATTAAGCTCTGCTTACGAGCAAAGAAGGAACATAGCCCTGGCTAATGCTGGTGGAGAGCCTACAGCCAGTAGCCCTGATCCCTCTTCTCTCTCAGTGCAGAGCACAAGGCTTCCAAGGTTCGCTCTCCTTTTGCTGGATTCTTGTGCAGCTGGCAGGCAAGGCAGCAGCACACACACAGTCCATCCAGGGCATATTATTATTATTATAAAGTGTTGTTTTATCAACAGTCTTCATAAATTGGACATTTAGTCAGACAAAAAAAAAGACAACAAAAAAACTAAAGCATTTAATTCAGGGACTGGTTCACACGTTTCTCTTCTCATTTTGGTGATTTTCTTAAGTGTTGTTTCCATCTTGTTATATTTCAGAGAAATGTATCTGATTATAAAACAATGTATAAATTCATTATAGGAAAGAGTTTCTAAATGCGTAACAAGCAACCAAAATTAAAATATGCTCAACACCTTTTCAGCCTATTTTTATCTTAGCCTTATTTTGCATTCAGAAGTAAAACAAAAAATCCCCACTCAAAAAATTAAGCAAAACCATAAATTTTCAGTTAACTGGATTAATTTAAGTAATTAACAAACTATTTTACTTTTCACAACACCAGAAGCTTGAAGACTGAAAACAAAAACCATGACATACAACATCCAGTTCATCCCTGGCATTATTCCAAATAAATCAGTGGTATTACACTGGGGATTAATTTGAAACACTGATGTGAATTAGAGGACTGTTCTATATAGCAACCTCATCATAACACACACACAAATAAATAACCACAACATTATGAGCATCACAAATGCACACCAAAAATCATGCACCTACAAATCTATTTCTAAGCAAGCAGTACGTACTATTTCAAGAATGAAATTTTACTGTTTAGAAAACAATTATGTCAAATTTTCTGAGAAAGAAGGTTTAATAATCATGTAAAATACTTGATAGAATTCCACCCAGGAGAACGTGAAGCTCCTCTAGAGCTCAGTTTTCACATATCCTGTTGAAATCTGACCAGTGATAAGTTATGCAATGAATCTTCAAAAACTGTTTAATCCAGTTTCAAAGACTGATCTTAGTACTCAAGGCTCCTCAGGAAATGGAAGTCACCACCAATACACTATAAAGCAATATGAATTTCTCCCCCCAGTAGAAAACCATTCACATTTCCCTCCTCGATTAAATACCGTGCCTAAGCCCAGCTTTGCAGGGCAAACAAGTTGCTTCTGTTCAGCTGCCTTACTAGTGAAGTTAGTTAGAGGCTGCATCTCGCACCTCACCACATAGGCAGGCAGATGCTCTGCCAATTCATCCCTTCTTTGCTCAGGGAGCGTGAGACCACACAGAGGCAGGAGAAGCAAGAAGTGAATGCAGAACACATCTCTCTTCCCGCCAGCTCGCTCGCCTCTCAAACACATCTGTAATGTTTAAGGCTGCCTCTGCCTTCCAAAGACAAATCTCTGCCAGGGGATGATGTTCTTGATCCAGCTGCGGTTTCATGACCCGAACCCGCTGCTCAGCCAGTGCCCTACATAGCACTACATACTTTGCAGATTGAAACTCATTCGTCATCGCTCGGTTTTCCTATCCGCGAGTGACCGAAACCTTTAAGGCTACCCACAGCCAACCAGCGAAGTTGCTTAGGAGCTGTGTAATGGCTATGGAGCGGTTTATTTCCTCTTTTCCAATTTTCATCCACCTTGGAGCCAGACTCTTTCTTGCTCCTTGGGAAGTTGGCTGTGCCCTCGCTGTCCCTTGCCTCACGGGGACCGTGCCCAGGCGCAGTGCGCTCACTTGAAGGAAACGCAGCGATAAAATATTAAAACCCTTCCTTGCTCGGGGATCTCTGCATCGCCTCGCTGGCGGGGAGCACCGCAACCCTCCCCGCCGGAGCCGGAGCCGCGCCCGCCCGCACCGCGCACCGCGCCCGCCAAGCGGGGCAGGGACACCCCCCCCGAGGCCATAGCCCCCCGATCCGCCATCAGTGACCCTTCCCCCGGGACATCTCGACACGGGGGGCTGCCTCTCCTCCCGGCACTGAAAGGCGGGATCAGCCCAGGCTGCCCCACGGAGCGTGTGTGGGGAAATGCTCCCAACGCCGCGCTCAGGACAGGGCATTTTAGGCAGTCCTGTCCCGCCCCCACAGCGCACAAAATGAAATTTGAACTATGGCGGTGACGGAGCGGCGTGAGGGGAAACGGGGCAGCCCCCATTTGTCTCCAGCTGCACGTTGCTTTGGGACAGCAAGGGCTCTGGGGGTGGAGCTGTACTTTAGGGGCACACCGCCACGCTCCCGCCGGGGACCAGGGCGAGGGGCACGACACCGGGGCGCGGGCAGCACTTACTGAAGAAGATGTACTCTGTGTAGCTGCTCCAGATCTTGTCGTCCCTGTACTGGTTGATGAAGGCGGCGGTGCCGGTGGAGTTGCAAGCCACCATGTGGAAGCCCGCCTCGGAGAGCCGGTCGAAGGCTTGCTCCAGGTAGGTGAATTTGAGGTAAAAACGGGAGGTGTACTTCTCAGGGGGCCGGTCGGGGTCACGGCTCTCGTTGAGGGTGTCTCCGAAGACCTCCTTGGCCAGGGCGATCCTACCGCACACCATGATGCGGGCGACGCGGCGGAACTTGGCGTCCGCCTGGTTGTCCCGCACCGTGGTGTAGGAGCCGCGGTAGCCCACGGTGAGGAAGCCCGAGCGCTTGTCCAGCGCCGCCCGCTGAAGCCGGTCGCTGCTGCCCTGCGAGTTGCTATCCTCCAAGTCGCTCTGGCAGCCCTCGTCGTTGAGCGAGCTCTGCTTGGTGACCTTGGGCGACAGCAGCTTCACCAGGTCGCCCAGCTGGAAGTATTCGGCCTCCCGCAGGAGCCGTTCCTTCTCGGGGAAGTGCTCGGGCAGCGCCAGCTGCTTGTCCCGCAGGTAATCCAGCACGTACCTGAAGAGGAAGCCGTCGCGGTCGATGAAGAAGCGCGCCCGGCTGTCCCTGGGCAGCTGGCGGGCCGCCGCCGGGCCGCCCCGGCACGGGGAGAACATGGTGGCCAGCGTGCTGTCCGGGACGCTGAGCAGCGTGGAGTGCCTCGTCACGTACACCTGGCCCCCCACGTTCAGCTCCACCACCTCGGGGAACGGCGAGCCCGACGGCCCCGATACCATGTCGCTGATGGGCAGGATGCTGCCGCCCGCCTCCTTCAAAGCCATGGCTGCGAGCGGGCGGCCGCGAAGGAGGGTCTCCCTCCTAAAAAAGCCGGCCTCCCTCCACCCCTCCTTCCCTCTCCTCTCCTCCCCTCNGCTCTGGCGTCCCCTCTCTGTCCCGGCGGTGGGACGGCCTGGGCTGGGCTGTGCTCTGGACCGGGCTGGCCCGGCCCGGCCCGGCGCGACCCGACCCGAGCGCCCCCCGGCCGTGCCTGCTCCGGCCGCAGCCGCGCTGGGCTCGGGCCGAGCGGCCGCCGGAGCCGGCTGCCACTTGGCAAAGCGCTGCCGCGCTGCCAGGCTCGGCCCAGGGGCGAGCCAAACTCCTACCCGGCTCCTCCCCTCGCTTCGGCTCGCTCGCTTCGGTTTGAAATTATTTATTTTCCCCCCTTGAAAATCTCCTAGCCTCCCCCAAATGCCTCTGCCTCACTGTCGCTCCGGTCGACACTTGCAGTGCTAGAATGATGATGATCGTCCTTCCAAGAGTAGCATCCAGCAGGATGCATATGACAGCATTTTTCCCCATCTTCCCTCTATCAGCATGCCTTTAATAAGAGTGAAGAGGGCGTTTAATTGAGGGCACAAAAGAAACCAGCGTTCAGCTGTGCTGGTGGCACAAATCTAATGGGTCCTGGTGGGACACAAATGCTGTATTTGATGTTGTGAAGCTTCACTGTGGCAGGGCACACTGGGATCTTGATTTTCAGAGAATCTAAGCATGCTCTCTAGATTGACGATAGAATTGGGGTGATTCAGAGCAGAAAAAAAGTCAGCTGCCTTTAGGATCCAGATGACAGACACTGATTTGGAACACATTACTGTCTCGATTCTTGGCTGTGAAGCACCTCAATTTGTACTCTATTTAAGCAGTAGAGTTTTTAATTTTTATCTATTTGTTTCTACTGAGAACCGGATCTCACCTGCATCCATATTTCTGATGCATGTATTTCCAGGCTGTGCTGCTGGAATATATTGGAGCCCAGATTTGTGCTCATGCATTAGCTGAGAGATGTACAGTTGCATTTGCCAGTAAAAAACGAGGCCTAAACCTGACTGTGTTTCTCTGACTACCAGCCCCAGGTCTAAGTGGGACTGTTAAGCTGGGTGTTTCATACATGGGAACATTTTAGCTTTGTTTTTTTTTTATAATCCTTTAAATGGTGTGGGTTTGACCATTAATTGTGCCACATAGGCAGGAGCCCGGCTTGTTCTTCATTTAAACAAGGGTGACTTCAGGCCTGGGGGTACAATTCATCAGCTTTCAGGTAGATAGCTGCAGTCTGTCACTTCCTCGCTAGTGTGC
This sequence comes from Rhabdornis inornatus, assembly GCA_013397075.1. NCBI lineage: Eukaryota > Metazoa > Chordata > Aves > Passeriformes > Rhabdornithidae > Rhabdornis > Rhabdornis inornatus. Next base: position 318,763 of record VWZS01007262.1, read on the forward strand.
TATGATCAAGATGACCAGCCATCCAAAGCTTGGTCAGGGTCTTTAAACCACTAGTGAAGACTTCCCTGCTTTAAAGCAGTAACATACACATCTACAGCACTTCATCTCACCTGTCTCAGATATCTCTTTCAGGGTGGAAAGAATCTGTCCATGGTGCTACTTTCCGCACTTCATTTGCTATACACTAACCCTAGGTCTGTGTTTGGAGAGAGCTACTTTACGTTTTACATGGCTAAACTGAGAAAAGACTCCTAGAAAACTAGATGTGTTGTGCTCCAAGCACAGGAATTTTGTGGAAGTTAAGGAGCATGCAAATAAATGTGCAATAAAGATTTCAGGAAAGATTTCTGCAGTGCCCCTCCTTGACCATTTAACCACTTACTGAAACCAATTAATAGTTTTGAAAAAATAAATAACTGTAAGAAACAAAGTAAAATTTTGTGCCTTTCTTTGTTTATTTTGTTTGAAATGGTCTTAAAAGCCAGAAAAAACATTCAAACTGCCGAGCAAGAAAGCAGGGCATCATTGTTTATTGACAATTTTGCCATTAGTTTCTGTAGGTTTAATTCCTTGGGACATGAGAGGAGTCAGTTTTCATTGTCTTGTTCATTTCTACAGGGGATATTTTTTCTCTTGAGGACTCAGATGAAATGTTTCTGCTGATTTCTAAGAGGAGAGATTTCCTGTTCACTGTCTTCTGTGTAATATAGAATAATATTTTGCCAATGTCTAAGACAACTCATGCCAGAGTATTGCATGACTGTGACACTGCAGCACCACACTTATGAGCAGCACTGAACTGTTGCTATGGTCAGAGTGGTGCCATTAGCAAGAGGGTAATTGCATTTGTTTCTCCCCTCCAGAAGCCTGCAGCTGCAGCAGAACTGTATCTTAAACATTCTCTCTGGTAACTTGTGTTTGCAAGGATTTGTAATCTAAGAAAACATAGTTTGACAAGATGGAGTAAGATTGCCATACAGAATTTACCAGTTTGTCAGTTTGCATAGAAGTCATGCATAAAACAAATATTAATGTATTACTTATGGAAGTAAGAAGTTTCTTCTCAGGATTATCAGTGAAAGAAGGGAAAATCTGTGCTACATTCTTCCTAGGCTCAACAGCCAATGTGATACTTGAAAAATCCATATACCCAATGTTACAGTTACTTCTATACTAAACTCCTGTATGCTGGCTATTATTAGGTCAGGTTTCCTCAGTGAATAAGTATATGCTAGGCCCATAAATGTCTTTGTTTGAGTCAATGAAAATAGCCCATATAAACTCCAAACGTAATTTTTCATGAGAATGGACAGAGAGAACTTGTTTGTGCACTGTGGAGTAGGAACCATCTTCTTACAGGTTTACATTATGTAGCAGCATCCTGCAGTGCTATTTGAGTGAAGTCTAAGGGCAGTACAATGGAAAAAAGTAAATCTTTAAGTACGCAAGTGTCCTGGGATGACTTTTTGATGCTGAATTGTATCCCCATCCATCTGTTTAGCCCAGAAATAAGTTTTGCAGCTTTAAAACTAGATCTGAGAGTGAAGTGGGGAGAAGTAGAAGTGGTAGAATGTCTGAGGTGATTGTATTCAAACATAGAGATAAGAGCTTCAGCTCTATTAAGACAAGTAAATATCCTTAAGCTTCAGACAGGTAATGGTTTCTGATGCTTAAAGCAAAGAAAAAAAATGCAGGTGAAAATCTGTCATGGTGTGCTTCTTTATCTGTTAGGAGTGTTTTGAGATTGGGCTGAAGAATTCATGTTAGTTGGAGATTCTCTTAGGTAGGCACACTGGTGCAAGCAGCAGGCACTAGCAACAACAATCCTTTTGGAAGTAGCCTGGAGGGGCACAGTCAGGATAAGTTCCTCAGATAAAAAGCTTATTTTCACTGTAGTCCTTCCTGCCTGGAGTCAGTTGGTGTGCTGGTTTGACCAGTCTACATGATAAATCTTGACTAACCTGAAAGGATCATGCTGAGAAGAGGGGGAAAATAGAAAAGAGGGTCAGGAAGATCATCTGGACCACATCATGTCGGTCAACCGGGTCATTCTAATGAAACATTCATGTAGATAAAAGTATGCATTTACTGCTGCTCAGACAGTTTTGAAATGGAAATTAGGATATCAGGAATTAATATATTTACTTGGCTTACTGCTTGGCCAGGTTTTGAACTGATTTATCCAGGTAAAGGTAATTTTTTTACACATAAAAAATGCTACACTAACCTGTTGTGAAACTGTATTTGGTAAAATTGTTAAATCAGCGTTTCTGAGAAGGAGGGAGGTGAGAGTTTTCTTCATGAGTGATTTGTTTTAAAGACACTCTTGAGTATGATTTAAAAAAAAGAAAAATCATTCACTAATACAATAAAATAAAGGATACAAAAGCACTTTTCAAATTAAATTGTAAAAAAAAATCTTACTTATCTATGAAAATGAACAACCAAGTAAAGGATAATGTGTCATAAAAGAACAGATACTCCCTTAGAGAGAGAATTATTAAAAAATCTGTAGTCCCAGCAAGGGAATAAATTAAGTGAAGTATTCTAGTAAGGAGAAAATTCTTCTGGTAGTCTCCTGGTGAAGTCAAAGGGAATTGGTCCTTTGTCTTGAGCTGCAAGATCAAGAGTTCCTGCAAAACAAGTTCCAGATGATTACTATGAGCAGGTCTGTAATAACTGCAGAAATTACCTAATAAGCATTTAAGATCATTATGTTGTCTTTCAAACAGTCATCAGCACAAAAAAATGATAGTAAAATTGTAGACAAGAGTGTGAAAAACTGCCAGCAGAATCATATTTCCAACACTGCTGTACTCTGGCCCAGTAAGCCTTGGCCACTTTCACAATTCCTTCTTTCCTTTTGGTTGTCATTTCTGTCATTTTCAAAGTTACTAATATTTTCCTGTTAAGAATTCTTCCTGTTAAGATCTTACTTTTTTCTCTGTTAGCAACAAAACATCATTCCGAAGTACTGATTTTTCTAAAGACTTTGAGCTTGTCTATTTTCCATCCACCTACCAGTCAACACTTCAATACATGTTATGTTTGTTTCTTATTAGCTCCTTCAGCACATTTTCCTTCCAGTCCTAAGATTCATCCTTTTTAAACCTTAGATGTATTTATATGTAGCGTTTCATTATTCCAAAATGATTTGAATTCTGTCCTACAATAATTTAAAAATGTTTGGATTTATATAGTTAATTATCAGAGTTAAAGAGAAGCACTCATACATGTATATGTGCTGTGGGAATTTGTACATTCAGGACCTAAACAGCATTGTATACATTTAGGTTACAATTATAGATTATTTAGTTGCTGTACTGGGACTTAAATCAGAAGGTCTACAGGCATGATTCTGGGAATCTGGGAACTTTCTTTACAGTCCATAATATTCATAGCTCCAATTTAAGTTGCATTTGAAACAAAGCAAGTAGTTATTAAGGTTTTAAAAATTATGCATTCTCAGTGAAACAAAAAAAAAAGCCTGGTGAGAAGTTTTGTTAGCCAGGTTAATCAAGAAAGAATTTAACAACTTTTGCTTCCCAAGGACAGGAAGTTTTAGTCACTAATAGTTAATTTATCTGTTTTCTGACAGTATTTACAGAGGTTACCACTGTGAAGTCAGCTCCATCATACTGTGGCTGAAGTGATTTGTTTGAGTTATTCATGACAACAGCTGCATTAGCTTTACCTGACAAGTTCTTTGGGTCCAGAGTCACTTTTCACTTATGAAAGTTAAAATGATGCTTGTGCTTTCATACTGTGGCAGTTTGGAGTATTCCCTACATTATGCTAACAATACCGAAGTGAAACTAAAAGAAAGAACAACCCCAGGAATTATAAACCAGCCTACCTTTGTTAGAATATTTAAATTATATTTATTCACCCAGACATATATGAGAATAATTTGATATATTATTGGATTTATTCAATGAAAAGTGCACAATTTCTTTTTCATCATTAAGATTAGCACTTGGAATTAGCATTCCAAAAATGTTTAGTCCATAGTTCCTTTTCAGAGCAGAACTGTGTCTTCTATGTAAATTTACACTAGCCTAAATCTGACTAAATTCTAACTTCAATGTGTCAAACTCTGCATTTAACATATTCTGCCTATAAACACCCCCATAGCAAGAATCTGTTCACTTGCTGTTAATTAGACCTAATAGCCTGAACAGTTATGCAAGTGTATTCCAAGTATGACAATGACATTTTTCTCACTTTTCTCAGTGTAGGCTGTATTTAGCATTTGAATGTACTATTTTTGTCCTTCTTCATTCATTTATCTTTTTGGAAAAACATCTTTTAAATGTTGATCAACGTGAAGTCATTTCCACAGAGGTACAGCTTATTGGTGTTCTGCTCAGCTGCTCATTTCTTTCTTATTCTCAAGCAGCAATTTACCAGAGCCTGCTGAAATGAACAGCTTGATAGAACAAACATATATATATATCTATATATATAGTATCGTATGGTTTCCAAGTTAGGCTTGGCTCTTCAGTGTTAAGACATATAATATGGTTACTTGCTCTAGCAACAGTTTTTATGCAATTACACACCTTTTTGCTGTCATCAGAATAGGGAATCTCATATTCTATATCTGCCACTTCTTTATGAACAGAAGTTGAAAGAAATACAGAAACCTCAGGTAGTGAGGACATAGGTGTAGTGGTGCACACTGGTGCTGGAGCAGCTACAGTCTGACTATTTTGTGAATACAGCTTTTGATTTTCCTGTATTTGACAGAGCCTACACAATCACAGCTCCTTTCGGTTTCAGCTTGTGTTTGCAGTGTTCAGGAGTTCTGACAAGTAGGCACTTAGTGTCTGAGTGGGTATGTATCTACAGTCTAGCACACAGAAATGAATTCAGAGTGTTTATTTCAGGAACTCCCTACAGTAGTGCAAATTATGGCTTCTCTAAATTCAGTATAAATTTTTCCTGTTTGCTCTAGGTTATCTTACTTTGGAATAGATGATCATAATAATATTTTCCTTTTCATTAAGGAAGAAAATTTCAAAGAAAATATAATACACGATGCTTTTCCAGTTTAATATTATGCTTGAGTTTCTAAATGCACAAAACCAAGAGAAGTCATTATTCTGGTTATATCCTAACTTGCCATATTGTACATCGATGTTTCTGTTGGCTAAGTGAAAAAGGAAGAAGACATGTCCATCAAGGCTCTGATTCTTAAAAAACACTTAAGGCCAGATTTATAACAGAATATAAAAAAAACCTTTCCCAATTCACAAAATTTAATATGACTGAGGTGCCTGTATAGAGGTACTATTTTGGCACTGGACATATAAACATTTTTGCAGTATCTGAAGAGCCCTGTTGCTTATGATAATAGTACTGATTAATGTAAAAAGTGTGCACATGCAATGCAGGATCAGAGATTATACTAAGTCTTTGTTTCTGTGTCAGTTATACTGCTGTTTTGTTAGTATAAAGTAGTATTTCTATAAAGCTTAAAACAATAATTCATAATGTTTTAGAGATTGCTGTCTACTCGTGTCATTCACAAGAGACAAAATAGCATAATGAAATATTGTTATTTATTTTAATTTTCATGTATTTTTCTTCTTTATTTGTGCACTTGATATTTTCTTCCTGATGTTCCATTGTAAAACGAAGTCAGAATACAAAGAATATCTTTGTCGTGCAGAGGGCTGCATTCACAAAAGAAAGCTGCAGAAGGTGTTATAATGATAAATTAATGATAGCTTTAGAAGAAAAAAAGTATGGAAGTGACAAAGCTCCAAAGAATAGCACAGTAAATTAACACATGAGAATGAAGAAGTCAGTAGTACTAATAACAATGTGCATTTGATTTTACAGCCAACCAAATTGTTACCACTATCAAAATAGTATTAGGCTATAAGGAAAAAATAATAAAGTAAAATTCATAGAGGTGTCTGCTTCCCACACTTCAGAAGACAATAAAAGTCAGGAAAATAGACAAAAAATAGACACATAACATAGTTAAAGACATTTTGGTTTGAATGCTGTACCACATATTTTCCCTTACTGTCATGTTGATAGTTTGAAACTGCTCTGTGTTGTAATTGGCAGATTTTTTAAAGATATAACTATATCTTAAAAGGAAAGAAGTCAAAAGTACAGAAGCTTGGCATACTTGGTCACACAAAATGAAAGCTGAGAGGAATACAGTTACTGTACATGACAATGGTATAAGTTCTGAAATCCTGAATGGCCAGGCTGGCCCAAGGCCAAGTAAGTGGAAACTGATCCTAGATACATTTATGCTGGAGACAGGAAGGAGGTCCGTTTCAGACACTCATACTTTATTGCTAGAGTCAAAAGGATTTAAAAAAAAAAAAACAACCAAACCCAAAACCCAAAAAGAAACAAACAAAAACAAAACAAAACAAAAACAAACCAAACACCACAAAAAACCCAAAACTGAACCAAACAACAGCCTCAAAAAAGCAGCCCTATTTTGTTTCAAGATATTTCTAGGAAATAATGAAATAATATATTTGATTTGCTAGCCCAGTCTCATATTCCTGGTTTCTCTGTTTGAATTAGAGCACCATATATGAATACAGAACTACAATGTTCCTGGCACAGCCAAATTTGTGGTCATGGGCACTGGTTCTCCTGGCACCTGCTGCAAAGGAAAGGGCATTGGGGAGTTTTCCAAAGGGTGTCAGGAATGACACAGGTACTGGGAAGGACCAGCCTGGGGTGATGCTGTCCTGGATGTAAGAACAAGGAAGAACTCTCAGGGCTGGAACAGTGACTGAGACCCATCATTGTTGTCACAGGTCTCTAGTCTTTTATAACTGACATAAGTATAGAAACTTTTCTTGTTGCCCCTGATGCCCTGGTCACGTTTAATTCTGTCAGGGCATTATCTCTCCTAATCTCATTGCTGGCTGGTAGGACAGTCTCTCAGTATCACTTCAAGGCTACTTGTCCTTGCTTCCACCCTTCACCTGTGCAGCTGTCTTTGCCCAGGCAGCCTGTAGCAGACTCCCACTATGAGGTCACCTGTCCCTGCCCTGTATTTCATTCTGACCCATAAACTTTTGCCTGGCTCCTCATCCATTCCCAGGTGGAGCTCCATGCACTCCAGCTGTTTATTGACAGAGAGTATGACACCCTCTCTTGGCCTACAAGATCATGGAGCAGGTCCTCCTGGAAACTGTGCTAAGGCACTTGGAAAATAATGAGGGGATTGGTCACAGTCAACATGGCTTCAGTAAGGGCAAATTGTTCCTGACAAATCTGATGGCCTTCTACAGTAGGGTAACAGTGTTGGTGTATAAGGAAAGGGCAGCTGGGATTGTCTGCCTGGACTTGTGCAAAGCATTTGACGCTGTCCCACACAACATTCCTGTCTTTAAACTGGAGATATGTAGATTTGATGGATGGACCACTTGACTGATTAGGAGTTGGTTGGATGGTCATGCTCAAGGAGTTGCAGTTAAAGGCTCAAAGTCTGAGTGGAAGCCAGTGATGTGTGCTGTTCCTCAGGAGTCAGTATTGGGACTAGAACTGCCTAACATCTGTGTTGGTTACATGGACAGTGGGATTGAGTGCACCCTCAGCAAGGTTGCTGACAACACCAAGCTGAGTCATGCAGTCGACACGCTGGAGGGAAGGGACCTTGACGGACTTATGAGGAAACAGATATCTTTAGGGTCTCTTCCAGCCCAAACCATTCCATGTGATTCAACTTCCCTATCTCTAGTGAGACTCTTTCAATAGCTGCTGACCCCTTCTTATTTAATATATCAAATGGGGAGGAAAGACTTCAATAAATTATCTGAGTGCATCAGTAACTCAATATCTTAGGTATTGTAATGTTAGAAGAACATCTTGTAGTCAGCTGACCCTATTCAAGCAAATGGAAGTCTTACCTTAACGTGGCCTCTCTAACAAATACATACATAGAGAGGATGAAAACGAAAGAGTAAATGTTAGCAGGGGTTTGGGTGGGGTTTTTTTTTGGTGGAAATCTGCTATATGACAGATTAATGGGGAATTGACAGACATTAATATGAAATAATGTAAATTCAGTAATAAAAGGATGTTAAAATGAATGTATGAAAATGGAAATACATTTAACCAAGTAGATAGGAGAGTGAAAGAGCTAATCACATGAGGAGAAGTAAACTATTATGGGCACAACTTAAATCTGGCTTGAAGATTACATTATCTGGGCTATTAAAAATAACAGACACAGATTAGATGAAATTAGCAGAAATATGAAATGAAAAATTTGTGAAATGGGAAACCTATGCCTTCCTTATGAGCAGTGGCCATCAGGAATCAGACCACTTTATCCCTTTTTACTTTGGGTAAAGGAGAAGGGTGAAAAAATGTTGCAATACCAACTTAAATGAGCCAGAAAATTCAATGTGGAGAGGAAAAGTTTGGGGTTTCCTTCCAGCTTGTCCAATCCACGCTATGAGAAAAGGCAGAGAGGAGTTGAAACGTTCCCTTATGCATTCTCTCCCATGTCTGGTTTTCATATAGTCATTGGCTTGCTTGTTACTTGAGTGAAAAACAATCGTGACCTGGTCATTCCTAAGGCTGCAGTTCCATTCGGTTTTCAGTCTGAATTGGTCTCAGAGAATAAACTGGTAACACCAATATGCTATACTTTCCTTCTCCCAAAACAAGAGCTCAAGTGTGAAATGACTGAGTAAATTAAAAGGCATAAGGAAAGGTCAAGAGAGCTGTAGGAGTAATGAGAGATTTTCTTAACCTAGTCATAGGTTTGAGAGACTCAAGTGGAAGAAATGGAGCTGGTAGTATAAAACACAGCCACTATTTTCCTACATCATAAAATTCAAAATACTTTTAGCAGAAATACTGCTGAGAATGACAAATTCCACAAATATGGAAGATGTCAAGCATAAAGGCAAAATTAAAGAAAAAATTGAGATGAAACAGAGATGAGTCCTATTAAACATCAAGCCAATGTGTTTCAGGAACTAATAATTAAAATCCAATGGCTTGAGGTGCTAGGGAATACAAAGATATTTCAATTATTGGACATGCTAAAGGTATTGTGCTTCAAGCAGGTAATAAATGTAATACAAATACCAGCACTAATAAAGCATTATCACAGAATTAAGAACATGACCAACTAATTTTAGATTTGACTAATAAATGTTGTCTTATCATTGGTTCCAGTTTTATGAAGCACACTTCACGTTATAAATTATGAAACATTTAGGTGTTGCTCACGTTTCCATCTGCTGGAAACTGGGATTTGAAGGAACGTATTTCTGAAGTCTAATTCTTTTTTTTTTTAATACTTAATTTATTTATTCTTTGTGTATGTTTCAAATGCATCTTAGACCTGTCATTGACAGCCTGTGTTCTCTCAGCTTCTGGGGTTAACACAGCAAAATTACTGCTATGAGGTTGAAGTTTACTAAATGTTAGCACGTAAACTCCTTGCAGGTGATGCTAATCAAAAAAGGGTTGAAATCACCATCATAGCTGAATATAAGATCTACCTTCCTCACAACAGTCACCTACTTTTATAATCTTAGAACTTTTTACAACGAAAAGTTATCAAGTAAGGCCCTCAGTTCTGTTGCGGTAACTGAATTGGGGATGGAGGCTGAAAAAAAATTCAGTACAATTTTGTGGATTATTTTTTCAGATTGTGACCTACATGAATAGTGACCTACATAAATACTTACATGCTTTTTCTTGTTTTAATTTGTATCTGCCTAGCTGATGACAGGTTTTTCTGGCATGCACAAGAGCAACATCACCTTCCCAAAGTGAAACATCTTATTTCTGAGGAAGAAAAAGGGAATTTTTCTAAGGCACAGTAGGGTAAAGGAGCATACTCCAATTAGTTAGCCCAGAGAGTCTGCATTGCATGTAAATCATAGGAGAATTTGGCTTAGGGGACCATGTTTATCTCTGGGAGAAAAAGCGCATCTTCATCAGTAATGTCAAACAAGCAATGAGTGAGACCAAACTTTGCATGTGTGGAGGGTGTGTTCTCAGTCAGTTTAGCCATCTTTTAGGCACTATGTTGTAACATATTATTAGATTTCTGGCTGGCTGCCATCCAAGAATTTTTACTGCATTAAAAGAAAATTTGGTGATAGTGCTAAATTCATATTTTCTGTAGTTGAGAGCGTCCTACTTAGGACCACACAACACGGCATTTTAACAATTGTTAAAATTATATCCTTTGGATATAATTTATTATATTAAAGGCTATCCAACACCTTTAATCTCTTTTATTTGGAAAGAGGTAAAAAAAAAATACTTTCTTTTTTTCTTGAAAGCTTTTCAGTTTAGTTTTCTTATGGTTATGTTTAGTGTTACCTTTATTAGCTCAGTGATGATAATGGGCTCAGGACATACAACTTAATGGAGACTAGCCAGAGCTGACTCTTGAGAAAAGACAATAAATTATGTGTTGGACCAAACATATTCCTCACAGAACAGTACATCAATATATTTTCATACTGATGAGTAGTAAAACTTCCTAAATAATTGATAGAGACTACCTGATCATTGGGAGGTATACTTTTAGGGAAGAAAGTGATTGCTTTCAATAGCATGGAAGTCACCTTGCAAGAAAGGACCTTTGTATTCCACTGATCTATACGACAAACTGTGTAGAAACAGAAAAGAAGAATGCAGCAAATTAGATCACGAAAACAGAAATTTATATCTTAGAAACTTAAAAAGCAAAGAAATCAAGTGAAAACATAGCTTCCCTGAAATCAGATGCAAAATTCTCATTTACCCTGATGGGATTCTGCCTGAGAAATCTAGAGTTGATCTCAACTAGAACTCTAATTTAAAAGAAAATAAATCTAAGTAGACAAATTCAATATTATGATGCAAAACAATAATCTAAAGTCTCTAACCTGATATGAAATAACTTGCTTTCCCATCTTCAGCCTTTTCTAGACCAATGCTGGCTTGAGGGGATTTGTTACACTTGGATGAAATATGTGAGACAGAAAGCTAAATGAATCATGCAAAAATCAGTGAAAGTGCTGGGAGGTGCAGAGGGAAAGTTTGCCTGTTAGAGAATTAAATAGAAAGGAGGGTGGAAAAGACTCATTTTTTTGTACACATAAAAATATCACCCAAAACAAAAACCTCCAGTTCTACGAAAAAAATTCTCCAGAGACTTTAGGAAAAACTAGTTTTAAATGTAGATTTTTTTCACAACTTTTTTTTTTTTTTTTTAACAGAGGTTTATATTTGATCTATAGCTATGAATGATGAAATTCTCATATTAAGAAGCAGTACTGGGGTCGTGTATCCCTTAAATCTCATTTAAACCTTCCAAATTAGGTATGAGACAATAAAATGCTGTGCGTTTTGTGAATAATGCCATAGAGTACATTTTCCAGTTTTTATAATGAGATTGAAATACAAGCAATTTTTTTCTTCAAATGAGCAGTGAGATGCTTTCTCCATGGGTCAACCATGTCCCATTGTTGTGTTATCACCTGCATGCTTTAGGCAAATATTGAATTTCATATTCAAGTGCTATACTGCATAGACTCATTATACAGAGAGTTGTCTGAGTGAGGTTACATATATATTCAAATGACAAGCTATGATTTGTATTTTAAAAGTTTGTTTGATAATGCTAAATAGCTTGATTAGAAATCTATCATTATGGTACATTATGTCTACCAAATCTTTATGAGGCAACAATGAAACTGCCTTTAATGTTTATCTTCAGTGACGTCCAGAAACAGAGACTGAAGTCAAGCATGATCATGCCAAGAATGGAAATTTGAGGAGTTGTCCTCATTTATAATAAACATGCCCAGCTGGGTGCACAGCTGCTAACTAAGGAGCCAAAGCACTAGCTTCCTGCTACCTTGGAGGGTCTAATTAAAAAATCCAACTGGACTCCCTTTGAAAACTACAAATATAGGGTCAGGATTAATTTAAGCGTGGTCTGGAATACTTTCAAGTTAAGACATCTAAAACAACATCATGTCACTAAGCGGGGATATTTTATACAGATCCAAAGGGCTATTAAATGAAAATAAAGTACTGTACTTCCTGGGTTACTTAATTTCAAAGTCCTAACTGACCCAGTTTGCCTGATCTCCTTTTATAATACCATGTGGAAGAAAACAAAAATAACAAAGAAGAAAAAAGCACACCAAGCCAATCCACAGATTCTTCTTCAAAGTGGAAGTCTAACACATAAACAGAAAAATTGCCCTTTTCAGTCCAACTTATTTAGCTCATCTCATTAAATGAAGATCTAGAAAATCAAATAGAAAAATGCAATGTATGGGTCCATCTTCCTTATTCTTGTTGTGTAAACCAACGTTATGGTGAACTAGGAAGCAAAACTGTCTTCACTATAATTAATTATTATTGTAATTTCACCACAGTTTCCTGCATTTTGGAAGATTTTAAGATAGTACAGGAAAAGGATTTAGTAAAAATTAAAAACTGAATTTAATTAGTGTCTAGGGACTTACCAACAATCATGGACCAGCCATTCTAATGTGAGGACCCCAGCTATAAAATTTGCAAAAGGTTTCCTTTTCTTTGTGTGCACCATAAAATTTTGACATGGGGCTTAAGATCTCTCAATAAATCTGTATTTTAGATAAAATTTGTCTTCCAGATTTGGTGATTAAATCACTTCATTTTACATTTCCTATGATAGATTTTTTTTTTGTTTTCTTTTGCATTTTTTTTTTATTTTTTTTTAGTTTTTGTTGTTGTTGTTGTTGTTGATTTTTGTTTGTTTGTTTTCATTTTTTCTAGTTTGGGATATTGTTTTTCATAAGCAAAAATGAAAAGTTTAATTATTGTACGTATGATGTATTCTACAAAAGAGTAGGCAAACCAATAAAAATCCAAATATTTCACTTAAAGATAATAATATAAACTGAATATATTTTGTCCAAAGAGCAGATCCTGCATGCATTTAAAAAATATTGGTAAATATCAATTTATCAATCAAGTTCAAATATAAAATTCATCAATGAAGTGATGAATGAATGAAGTTGGTAACACAACAGAAGGATCTGTGAAATAATGTGAAAGATCCTTTCTGCATTTCCTCTAATCTCTGCCTTACCTGTTCTCCCATTCTGCAACTTTATCAGCTGTCACTCCTTGCCTTACCCCCTAACTGTCTTCTCTTCTTTAAGTTTCAGAGATGTCCTACTTTTCTATGGAAGTGTCAGGAGACATTCTTTAGAAGCAGCAGGTGAAAATTCTGTCTTGCTTCTTTGCTTAAAAAATTGGAGCAAGTTGTTATAAGAAGGGCAAATCCTCCCTCTGTGTCCCCACTTTCTTTTGCACCTGCATGGAAAGGACAGTTGTCCTAGAAGAAGAAAATAAGTTTCTCTTTTCTGAGTACAGACTGATAACTTCATAACATACAAAGTCAGAAAAGCCAAAAGCCTTCTCAGATACCTTTTAAGGCTCTTTGGAATTACTGTATCTGGCGTTTTACCAAACAGTGAGGCAGGCAAAACTTCATGGAAGGAGTGGGGAGTTTTCTATTTCCTTTGTCCCTTGGAGCATTTTGATCACTTCTGAATTCTTTGACTTCAACAGTCAGATGGTTCACCAGTACAAGACAGAAATCTTGTAGGAATTCATGAAGTGCCATTGCCCACACCGTAAAACTTTCGCATGACTTGTAATATGCTTTTCATGCATTCTGCTCTTGGGCAGCTGCAGAAGATGCCACATTCAGATAAACTAAGGTAATGTTTGCATGACAGAGTTCTGTTTAAATGAGATTCATATATCCTCAATCAAATCACATCCAAAGGATAGCTTGATCCACATGGATTTTTGGTATGGGGATTCATAGTCACCATGGTTTTGAAAAATAGACAGCACTAAGATAGTATCTTTAAAGTGCTTATGTTGTTTTCCTTCATGTTATATCATAAGGTCATGGTAGACACCAGCATAAGTGCAGGCATCTGTCTTTCAGACAATTTAAACCCGTTGCTACAACTGTCACTTTTAGTCTCTCCAAACACAATTTTGCTTTCATTACAAATCAGTCTTAAAGTCCATGTACTTGCTTTAATTTGTGTAGCTATTTTCTTGCAGTCTGCTTCCCCGTGTGTTTTTACTTTGTTACAGTTACTAAGAAAATAATTTTCTTAAACACTGTTTTAACTTCAGCTCTGCCCCATCTTCCTGTTCTTGCAGATGCTCCCTGCACATTCTGGAGTGCATTCCTGCATCTGCCTCCACTGCTCAACGTGGGATTCCTGGAGGCTGAACTTGGCTGAAGAACATGTAGGGAAGCACCTCCAGACTTGAGCAGCTCTGATGAACAGCCTGGACGTGCAAGGCAAACTGTTAAATGGAGGAGAACACGATTTACCCTTTTTCCTAGGTTTCTGCCATCAAATTACATTACAAAGGAGTTCAGGACTCAGGAGTAGATGCTGACCTGTGAGAATGCAAGGCACAGATTATATGCATTTGCAAGTATGTTGCACAGGATCAGAGGATAAATGCAAGTTTAATCTTTTTTATTAATTAATCAGCTGCAAATCTGTTTTTTATAAGTATTTAAGGGTTCTCTTATCTACTCTCTAGGCATCAGCTTCCTATTAATATTAATGACAATTATGTAAACTTAGTTGTGATGACATTAATTTAGTTATAGAAAAACATTGTTCCAAGTAATGTAACAGTAGTTTTCTAGGAGATACATGTATCCTTTTTCATCAAAGGATGTACTTGTGGTATACAAGAACATTAGTATTTTCCTCACGTGGAACAACTTATTATGTGATTATGTGATACACCTGTACCTCATTGAAATGTTCTCATGTTGAAAATTTCCTTCTATAGAAAACAGAACTACAGATGCAAAGTGGTTATTTTCAGTGACTCATCTATTGCTACTGATTTCTAAAACTGTCTATTTGTTATTGTCTAGAGTTATAATTCCTTAACCACACCTTGTACCTATGTTGTCCTAAAGTTCTGCTAGTTTAGAATTTTAATTTTTTTCTGTAGATGTATAACCATGTTAATTGTGCAGCAGGCTCAGATAAATTTCTACCTGTTGTTACCAGCATGGTAATGGTATAGGGGAAAAGGAACTCAGGATTGCACCAAATTCTAACCATTCAAATGTTTCTTGCTTATTTAATGCAGAAAATAACATTCTCATGTAACCTGTTTTGTATCTTCTGCCAGATGACGTTTCTCTGGTCCATGGAGGAAAGTTCAGCTCTTTCATTCCCTCTTTCATACAGACATATGTATGGCAATCTTCCATCTTGTTCTTAATCAGAGGAAAATTCAGGCAAAAAAAAAGCAAGACTTATTATCTATTTAATCACTGCTGCAGTGATTAAAAGGTGAAGTTACAGTTAATGGTACTTTGTTGGTTTTGAGGAAGGTTCTTACAGCAGCCAAAAGACACCTATATGTCATAGAGCAATGCCACATCTAGCAAAGAAAGCTTGATGCTGCCAGCTTCCTGGAAAAAATCCCTTTTAAATCACAATAAAAGACTAAATCCCTACCATAATACTTTCTGAAAAGAAAAATACAGCCTGCCAGTATCCTGCCTTAGCTAGGAGGTAAGGAAGATTTCATTCACTGTTTATCAGTGTTTATGCCCATGCCCTTTCTGTACAGATGGAAATGTAGTGAAGCAGAAGCTATTTGGGAAATAGAAGCAGGCTGGCAAAGGCTTACAGCAAGATATGAAAATAAAAGGCTCAGTACTATTTGTTAGAAATGGCAATGCAAACTAGCTCCATATCTGGAATGAATGCTTCACTTTTTCAAGTGCTGTTAGCTTGTTGGTTTTTTGTGGGTTTTTTCCCACAGTTTCTAGTCTTGAATACTTATCAATAAGTGTTCCTAATCAAATGGCTGGCTTATATTTAAATTACATAGGAATGGATAGCCGACCAAGGAGGAAGGAAACTAAGGTGTCAAATTACTGTGTCTGAAGGTTTATTGAACATTTTTAAAAGATTGTTTAACATGCCAGTGTCAGTGCTGGGTTCTAGCATATATTATTCTGGCTCCTGTACTAATAAATGAGCTTGATGTCTCCTGAGAGACTGACACAATATGACCTTGGATTTTTTTTTTTTTTCTATTAAATATAGGATGTCTCTGCAGTCTTTCAGAAATATGTGTTTCAAACTATTGGAAACAATAATTGAAATAGTTAAATACTCATACCCAAACATACATGGATACTTTTTCTTGAAGGCTAAACAAATCATGGATCCATAAAAGAAGGGCAGGAAGAAAACCCTCAGACTCCTCTACATAGATCTACAGTCTTGAAGTCAGTGCTTAGAAAAGTCTTGACAGGAAAGCAAGAAAAGAAAGAAAATATCTAGACGTGTTCCAATTCCCAATGTATTAACTTCTCTGCCCTTCCTCCACCTTACCTGTACTGCCAGAAAGCTTACCCTTGTGCACTGCACTCTAGTGCTGATACAGGATTCTAACTGCTTTTTTGAAAAGCATATTTAAGAGACACTGCCTTTGCCTCTGGCACAGGAGCTCTTCTCATCCACTTAGATAAAGTGAAGGGTTAAGCTGAAATAGTTAAGGCAGTCATCTTATTTAATTCAAAAGAAGATGAAAACCAAAATGAACAGAGAGTGAAGCATGTGGTCTAGAATAGAATATCTCTGGAGTCCCTTAAGCCCTTCACAATTAAAAAATCATGACAGATTTTAGTATTTTGGACTCTCTTCCTTTCTCTTACTACTTCCAGAAAAACCTTGATGTTCAATATCAGGAAAAGTTTATAGGTAGTCCAGTCTGTCCTGTGCCAGGATTATGTTCACTGGTATTATGCCAGCTTTCTAGCCACCTCCAGAGCAGCAGCTTGTTTTTTCTCTTAGTCAAGGGTAGTCTTTTACTGGCAAGAATAGTATACAGTACTGAAGTATTTTCTGTGGAGGCCAGCCAAAAAAAAAAAAAAAGGAAAATAATTGATTTAAAATCCTAAAATAGCATTATGTTGACATATAGCTGTCAGAAAGACAAAAAAGATAATTTAGTCAATTTAGTCCTTTTATTTTTTGTTTTTCTTGGTATTTTCTTGCTCTGTATCAATTCAATTTTTTGCCACCCCCTTGAATACTTTCCCCCCCTTGTTTTACTTTTTAGCCAGGTATCTTAAACTTTATTTTTCTAGATTATTGGGGCATTGTCTCATTTGTAGTTTTTTGCTGTGGAGCATCAAATATCCCTTCACTATGTATCAGTGCAGTGTTTTACTCATAATACAATGGCCACGGTCTCTGCACATCTACTAAGATCATCAGTTTTAATACATCTCTTTTAAGTGATTTCTTCTTCCTGATCAAATAGATGGAAAATAATAACATGCACTCAAAAGACAAAAGCAATAACAATCTGTATTTCAAATGAAATGAGAATTACTAGTAAAGCACTTACTTTTGCATATGTGAAACTACAACACAGTTTTCATTAACCTGGGAATATGAGGACAGCCAAGGATAAGCCATAATTCCGAAGCAAGCCTTTTCTATAAAGGTAGCAATTATTGCAATAGAGTATAGCTATAATCTGACTTTGTAAATATATACAGAGATATTATTAGGAACTGTAAATATGTGGAGATATTTGCCAAGATATTCAAGATTAAATTTCCAAATCTTATTCTCTTAGTTATCTTCAAATACTCTGTGCTTTGTAGAAATATATTTCTATGTATATTCCTGTACACAACAGTGACCCTGTGGCCATGAAAATTTTGGTCATTCTTTTTCTTTCAGAAAACTTTGAACAAACTACATTCTATTCAGAAGTGTATGTGTACTTCTGTACTGTCCTTCACAGTATCTGTAGAAACTAAGAATTTGTATCTTAAAGGTTAAAACAGAATCCAGAGAATTACCAGTGTCCCAGAATCATATAGTAACTTGGAATTTGTCAGGTGAAAATTTCCAGGACATCAATTACAGTTGCTTGCAAATACAGACAAAGGCATCACATCAAGTCTTTTAGAGTCCTCTCATAGATAAATCTTCCATGTCTTTTTCACAGCAACAAGACATTAACATCTTATCTGGTGGCGTGCAATAAGTTATTTAATATGAAAGCAATTCCTACTACTACTACTCCTCTTTCATATTCATCAGAAAAGTCCACTGTTTGTAGGAGAAATTCTTGCTTTAAGCCACTAAGTTCATGCCTCATCTTTAATATTGTAAATTTTCAGATTTGCTTTAGCCTAAGGCTAGGTTTTGAATGTGATATTCCACTCCTTCTCTAAACTGAAAATATTCATATCTGATATCCTCACATTTTGTAGCAAAAATCATGGAAGTACTATCAAAGTTGCAATACAATCAGTATGACTTTTCTGATACAGATGAGATCTACAAATGGGGAATTTTTATTGCTTCTTGCTTTAACACTGCAGGGTTTTTATTCTCTTCAAAAACAGTGGCAACTGAATTCAACAACAGAAACAGTCTTACATACCAGGATGACAGTTCTTTTCAAGTCTTCTTTCAAAAATTTTCCCTGTATTATTTATTAAAATTGGTAGAAGTTCAAAATGGGTCATACAAATAACTTTCTCACTATAGATGGCTTGCTGAAAGTGCTCATTTTTTCCTGGATAACCCTTCTATGTGAAAAAGCCAAATCTGCCATGGTACTGAGGACCACACTCTCTCAGGTTTTGGTGGGGAATGGCACAAATAAACAGAAATTGTGAGAAGACTTCCCAGAAACACTGAGCTACAGATGAAAAAATACAGTGACTTTTTGAAATATATAAAGTAATTCAAATAACATCCTAAGTTCTCAAAACTTATTAGCTTTCTTGGAATATCTGAAAATTAAATCCTGCTAAATCTCACACAATGCCTGCAACCACATGCAGAGACATAACAAAGTATAACACTGATTTTTCAATTTTTTTTCCCCTGGGTTATTTTGCTTCTAGTATTATCTTTCTCCTAGCATTTCTTTAGGTTAGCACCTCTGGGGTAGTTTCTTTAGTGGTAACAACAGGGAGAGTGCTGTCTCAAGGTGGAAGTAGCCATTTGAATAACACACTGCTTACAGCTGCTTAGCACAAACCCAGGTAAGATAACATAGTGGTTAAATTCCTCATAGCTATTACAACTTGCCTGCATTTATGTCCCATTCTAAATGCTGAATAGAGTCCTCAGGACAAAGCTGAAATGTTCAGTCTGTTGCTTAGATACTACTTTCACAGGCTTCATGTGAAAAAACTGTGTGTACAGGCAAATAAACAGATCAGTTAATAGGCTGGACCTGCAATGGACAAACATTAATCACTCCTTTTGCACTATCTTCTGTAGTATATTTTTTATGGGAGAAAAAGGTGTGGAATACATAGAACACTAACACAATACAAAATGAAAATATCTATGTTTTGCTGGGATGCCTCCTCCATGCATAGATATTTGGGCCACTCTACCCTAAAGAAACAAGTTACATGAATCTGCATTCATTTGGGTCACTTGACTTAGCTTTGTGTATTCTTGCTGTATAGGATACAGAAATGAATATCCTGTTTGTTTACTTATGCAAGAGTCACTTATAATTTCTGACACTGCAGCAACAGATCAAAACCAAGATCATATCCTAAAGTTAGAAAATCACCTTTGTCACACTATGAGCTTTATTCCATAACTGGGAGGAGTTAAATTTGAAATTGCTCAAATACTCTATTCAGAATGCCCAAATTATATCTAGTGAAAACTGCCTTACTAAAAATAGATGCTGTTCTGCATAAGCATTAGATTGGTTCCTGCTATGCTATTTCCTCAGTAGAAGAAAAAAAAAATAAAAAAGGAAAAGCAATTTTGGTGTGTGTTCTGCACTGCTAATATTCGAAAACTAATTTGTTAAATTTTTTGGCACCCATAATTTATGACTTGAAGCAACATGCTCAACAAACCAGGTATTATGTAAAAGCTGACAGCTACAACATCACAATACAACAGCATTAGCTGTTATGCAGTTAAGGTGATACATACTACTCTTGTGGAACACACCACAAATTATAAAGCATTTTGGAGCAAATCCATTCTGCTCTGCTCAGTGAAATGAAATGGCTACACAAATTACTGGGTTTTGCCTTTTGTTATATTTTTTTGTTAATCCCCTGCAAGATAAGTGTGTACTTTCATAGGCTTTGCGTTAAGGAACAATTGTGAAAGCAACAGAAACAGAGCAGAATTCAATGCCTAGATTCAGTGCCCAGTACCTCTTTGCTGGAGGGAAGAATAGATAGCAAATAATTCTGGATTAGAAAACAGTTATGTTTTGTAAACAAATTTTCACTCCTTGAGCTGGATTTAATTGGTTATTTAGTTTCGCCTTACGCATTATTTTTTTATATCAGTTTGTCATTATATGTCATATATTTAGTTTGTCATATAATTACTGCAAAGATTAAAAAAAATCAGTCAAGATATTTAAAATGACAAATCAATCTAACTATCCGCATTAAATGAACTTTCCATCAATTTCTGTGACCAAAGAGTATAAACAGCTGCTAAGTACCACTTCTGTTGCAACTTCAAGATTAATAGTTATGTATATATATGCCGTTTTTTATATTTCTGAATCTGAATTTTTTATCTGGCAGGGACATAGTAACTACTGACAGAATTACTGTCTTTTAAATTCTTTGTAAAGATTTATTGTAACAATAATGACATTCCTTACATTATATACTGTCTACCAAATTATCCTACAGTAGATTATAATTTTCCAGGAATGGGTTTTTGTGAGAGAGACTGAATTTTAATGATTGGTTTCTATGTTTGCTTTTATTAAATGAGCCATGCTCAAATATTATCATTATAAATATGCTTATTGAAAAAAAGAACTTAATCTTCTCACCAAGAATCATATCTCAGTAGAGGTGATCAGTCGTTTGGGTTAATTTTTCTTTAAAAGAATATTATTGAATACTGTATTTTTATTGAATGCCATGCTTGATTTTTTTCCTCAACTTTCCCTAAAATGTGTTTGCAAGCATTTTTGTCGACAGAAATTGGTTAGTTAACATCTAGTTTCCACTAAAAACCAAGAAAACAAATTGTATAAATCAAGAAAACAAAGAGACACAAGCATATAACCAAACCTTTTAACAATTTATAATCAAAGAAATCAAAGTCATATTACAAATTTTCTTCCTTTTATGTCCCAGCAGTCCCTTTTATTGTGCAAAGGGATGCACATTCAAAAAGGGATGAGGGAATGTTTTTACAGAAAACCAGTTCAACTATTTGATACCCAGAGGCTTTCCAGAATAGAGACGAGTAATTTATATCCCTAAATTCCTTGCTGGAGGAGAGCACAGAAATGGGAGGGAAACATCCAGTCAGCCTTCAGGTCAGATGATCCTGATATGTCATCAAGATCCCTAATGGTTTGGGTTGGGTACTCACCAGGGCAATTGGCAGCTCCCTCCTGGACCATCCCTGCAAAAATTCAGGGAAGGTGTGCTCAAGTCTTGTCCTGGCATGGAGTCAGAAATCCTGGAGGGCATCTCTGACAGCATGAGGGCTGGGCAGTGTTCCTGTACCACAAAATGCAGCTCTAGCCTGAGATACCTACTTGAGTCTTCCTTCTGAACTTCTCTTTTCAACCAAGAGCTGGATCCTGTTACACTATAATAGCATCTATTTCATAATAAAAGGTGACGAGAAGTAAAATCATCCTTATGGAAGTTAATCTGATATTTAGGGTGCCACAGTGAGAGGGAGCAATCTCATTACAGCATGGCCTCCCACTGCAGGCAGAACCAGCATGGTGAAGAGGCCTTTGCAGAGGAGTGACTTTATGCCTCTGGAGATACTGTTTTAGTGATGGTCTAGAGGTACAGCTGGATAGAGCTTTTAGTGTTTGAAATAATTATATAATATATAAGACTGGGGTTTCCTTTACTATTAATTAAAGTAGTTTCATGCCTCAGGGCTAGATGGTTCCTTTATGTTTTTAATATAAGTGATACAATATATAATGCTGTAACTATCATAAATACAGGTACTTCAGTTGATAACTTATAATCAGTAAAACTCTACTTTTAATCATAAAAGTAGCTGTCCTTCAAAAGCTCACAAAATGGTCATGTAGACAAAAGAGAGACACTGTAGATTATTCTTTTATCTGAACATTTATTCATTCATCTGTTCATTTACTTATTCATTCATGACTTTATTCTTATGATTCTTGCACTCATCATGAATAATGTAGTTACAGAAAACTGCAGTCCAGCAAAAGTATGTCAACATTTAAGCATGTGAATTGTCACTTTGAAGTCACATATATTACTGGCCAAACCACAAGGTAGTACAAGTGCTCTCAGGAGAGCTTCACCATTGGTAGAGTTTGCTTGAAATGACTGGGTAGATCTTTCAGTCAGCTCTTTTGTGGCAGGAAAATAAAAAGTTGGCATGACACGTTTTATATAGTTTCTTTTGGCAAATAATAAAAACTATTCGAAAAATAATTTGTTTCTACTGTCATGAACAATCTGTTCAGAAGCTCTGTGTCCTTGAAGACAGGAATCTTAAGAATTCACCATATGGGCTGAATTATCTGGATTCATGTGGAATAACTCAAACCATTTACATTAGTCATGTGCTATAGGAAAATATACACGTATGTATGACAGAGATATATATATTCTGCCAGTGGAGCTAGGCATCAGGACTAACTTCTGAAGGGAATTCCAGCATTCAGGGAAGATGTTTGAGGGTGACAGTCTCAAGGCCTGAATGAATGCGAGCAGGGAATGGTGAGGAGCCACAGCCAGCAGCAGTAATTTCCCAAGCTGAGAGAGTTCAATGAGGACAGAGACAGCTGCTAATATTTTTCTATTATTATTTTATTTATTTATTAAAAGAAAAACAACAACAACTCAAAACAAAAAGCAAACAAGGAAACAAGAAACATGTTGTTTGCAACCAAACACAGGTCTTAGTTAGTCAGGGTTTTTTTAAGTCCCCAAACTAACCTAAGAGCTTTTTTGTCGATCTGGAGAAATCTGGAAGAGAATTAGAAGGAAAGTCAATGGACTTTTGAATATGACCTTCTGTTATATGTGATTTAGTACTCTGCCTCCATATGGAAAATCAGCTTAATGTTAATTTCAGTGTATCATTCCAACTTGTATACAACCTTCTTGTCTCCATTAGAAACTTCCTCATAATGTGTGCACTGACATCTCATGTCCATGAGCTGGTACGGAGTCAATATTCCTGATGTGCAGACCAAGAGTGAGAGATAATAATTCTGTTCATGCAATAGGGGTTAATCTTCCACTGCAGTAAGGAATGCATGTAAATTGTACAAGACTCATCATGCAGACCAGGCTAACACTTGTAAGAGTAAGAGCATGCAGGTGGGCAGCCCTGCCATGCAGATGCACTAACAAAACAACACCACAAGAAATTATAAGAGTTCTACAAAGAGCAAAAGGGGGGTAATGCATATGTAGACATCTAATTTTGACAAGACTACATTAACCAGATAGCAACATAAGATGCAGTAGAAATGAGAACTATGATTGATAACAGGAAGGGGTCACTAACTTGAAGGGATTAAGTAGAAATTATCAGTGCAAACATATCAGAAATGCTGAAAAGGTATAAAATTAGGGACAACAGGAAAGAGTAAATACAAAAAGCCTGTTTATTTGGGAATGGATGAGAGTGGTAAAGGCAAAAATCGAGAAGCTGAAAAGGGTGAAAAAGGGAATGTAAGCAGAAGTGTGTCATTTAACTAGCAGTTTAGCAGTGTCTGTTGGGTAGTCTTCTGTTTATCCCACTTGGAGAAAGCAAATAAATCTGTTATTATTCTGATAAGATGAGTCTGACTTTTTTCTATGGTGAGTAGGGGTACTTGAAGAGTTTTCTCCAAAACTGGGGAGGGGATACATGAAGGGAGTGGACCAATCCTAGTAGCTGTGGTACTGAATTTTTAGCAGAATCCATATTCAGGGTTAGGCATTGAAGCTCACAATAAATAGACTTTCAAAGGCTAGCAAGGCTAACGATGCATTTCTAAACGCTGAGAAACACTCAGCCCCTTATGCTAAGGTAAATGCAGTATTCAGTATTTGTTAGTTGCCAAAACTGCTTGTCACTTACCTGTATTAGCATGGAAGTAGTAAAGCACATATTTACTCAATCCTGTAATGGTTATATGGGTTGGGTGAGACCCAGATTCAGTTCTGTTCGTTAACTGAATTAGAGCCACATCTTCCCCAGCATAGTAAGAAATTATATCACATGGATGTCTCCTGATTTCTTTTGGGATATTTTCTGCAAAATACTTCTAAAATTACTGGATCAGAATTGATGTTTACCAGTCTTCTATTTATGCCTAGAGTTTTAGATAGCCTCACCAGGGTTATAAGGAAATTTGGAGTTCATAGGATCTGAATATGCAAGCATAACTGTCAAACCTCAAGCACATGTGTGGGTTTTGTATGTGTTCCAATTGTAACGTTAAAGACTCCAGATACCTTGTCTTGAGTACAGCTAACTTTTGGGTTGGGTTCATAATTTTTTGCAATCTGCAGGAACTTTGCAGTAATTTTATGCTTTGCTGATTACAGCTGAATGTCTTGCAATTGTATTCTGAAACAGAAGACAATATACAACACAGAAATTTCTGTACAATACAGAAACTCAGCATATGCTGTTTACAATTTTACATTACCTTCAGTATCATAAGGCTCCAGCGACTCATACGTGCTTCAGAAGCACTGAGAATTCCTGCAAGTTTGTGATTTTAAGTGGTCTATGATTGTCCTGCTGTGAAATTACAGAAACAGCATAATCTGTAGCAAATTCCATTTTAAGTTTTCCCCCTTTCACTTGTAAAAGCAACCAAATAACACTTCATTTATTGTCTACTAAATTAAACAGTTGTAGCATTACTATAAGGTTCCCAGTGGCTTCCATGTTGCTGTATACAAGCTGACAAAACTGAAATATTCTCATAATTTCCTGCTGGGACAGAGGCTTGAGTTTTTTGTTGATCTGAACATTTTCTATATAATTTCTCTCTTGCTTTTTATTCTACTAACAATCTTTTGTGCTGCTCAACCACTTTCCATTAGAAAAGCACACAATCTAATTTTAAGAGTTCACTGAAATGTGGTAATTCTAGACTCATTAAAATTAGATTTCTTCAGATATTGCAGTGTACTGTACAGGCCTTGATGTTAAACTCTTATATCTCATCTCAGATATTTACTTTACTTAAGTTATTGGCAGTTTTGCCCATAAGAAAAAATCACAGCAAAATGTTGAGAATTATCCTGATGTTAGAAAACAGAAGATGAATTTGCAGGCCTATAGTGTGTGTATCAGGAAGAGAAGTTGAGACAGCATAATCTCACAAAGACAAGGTTAAGGAGAAGCCTAATAATAGCTTACAGATTTCTGAAGAATTGATACAAAAATGCAGAGACAATCTCTTCTCAGCTGTGGCAAATGGCAAAAGAGGCAATAGCCAAGTTGGACATCAGGAGAAGCTTCTCAAAGAGCTTGGTGCAACACTGGAACAGGTTGCCCATGGATGATGTGGACATTCTAGGAAGTTTTCAAGATCTGACTAGACAAACCAATGGCTGACATAGCTCAGTGCTGGGCTAGTAAGGCTTTGATGGGGAGGCTGTGCAATGTGCCACTCTGATGTTCCTTCCAAACAACATTTCTTCAACCCTGTGATGTAATTCTGTCATTCTCCCTTCTTAATTTAGTGGAAGTGCATGTGGAAAAGTTTTGTGGATTTTTTTTCTAAAAATGGATGATTATGTTAATTGCTAAAATAGTTTAACAGAACTGCAATTTCTTTCTATAGAAAATAAGAATATACATGAAGAGCAACAAGGCTTCATTGTACAGTAAAGCTTCAATCCATTCCTTCCTTTTTCCAGTGAAAAACATGCTAATGATGGAAAGTCAGAGACTGTAAATTACCTACCCGGAGCCTTAGGTTCTAAAGGAGATATGGACTGCAACTCTCAAAGTCTCGGACATTTATGAGAGATGTTTTATTCCCTACCCCTAAACCTCTTTTGCTTCTTATCCTTCCATTATTCAAGGAGCATGACTGAATTATTAGCCAATTATTATAATTCCTTTCTTATCTAAAACTGAAATCTTTATGCCCGCTATTAAAGAGTGCCGAGAGACAATACCAGTACAAGAGCATTCAATGAAATCCTTTAATGCACATTCACACTCAATACAAACTACTGCAGCAGGCAGAAAACTGCCGTGAGAATGTATTCCCCCTCCTTTCTTGCATCCACTTCCTTCAGCCCTGGAATGTAAGATTTGTTTTTTGTCATAGAACAGCTACCTGCAACAATGCAGCCAGGGGTATCCTAGCACTTAATGGCCAGGCTCTGAGACCACGCTGATGGAAGCAGTGTATGTCTGCTGCTGTCTGTGTTGTACAGAGAAGGTGTGCATATGACGCATTACTTTTAAGATTCACAGGAAGAATGAAATAGAACCTATGGGAAGAAATCAAATCCAGCATTTACCACTATAGCAAAGACTATTAGATTAAATAATTAATTTTTATTGGACTAAATCTATGTAGGTTGTGCATCAAACCTTGCTTGGGAAAGTGATTTTATAGGCATGATTTATGGGATCAGTAAACAGAGATTACCTATCATGCTTGTCAATGTTAGCATTGCATTGAGAGTTTACAAAAATATCTTTAGAAGTAAGTAGGGTATACTTCCTGATTCCCTTAAGACTATATATGGACTTGCTATAGAGTAGACATCTCCAAGAGACCTTCCAGAGCTTTTGCAAGAAAAAGCTTTTGGATCCCAGTCGAGTTCTTCAGTGTATAAGTCTGCTGTGCTAAATATGCATCTCATGAAGAGAAAGTTGGGTACTGAATAATTAATTCTGCCCAAGCCTCAAGCTTTGTTGGACTTTTCCTATAAAATTCTGATGAATTGGTAAAACTGCACTAAAGAAATAGATTAGAAACTGACTGATACCCTTCACAATAGTGACCTCAATTTTGTAGATGCTAAGAATCACAAACTAATCAAACAGTCTGCTTCTTTTCATTAGAGACAAGCATTTTATTTTACTTCTGATTCGTATTTATTTTTTCCCAAGGACCTTTTTAGATTCTATCAACAAGTAAGACCATTTTCCCTAAGGTATGTTGTGATTTCTCAGCTTCTGAAGCAAAAAAGATATAGAGGAGGCTATGGCATGAGTTAATTTATTTACAAGTACCTGCTTCTACTGATTAATGCTTGTCTGAACCAGAAGGAATCTGCTTTTGGGTTTTGTCATTAAAAATGTGAGAGCAATTCTGCTAATACAAACTTTTCTTTCTCAGGCATGTCATAGCTATTTTACAGTCCACAGAAAGTAGCAAACTGTCTATTTTTCTGTCCTTAAACCTAACCCATGCTGTTGACCAGTAGTATGATGTTGGCCAGACATTCCAGGTCTTGATATTCCTACAATCTGCCCATTAATATTTGCTAATTATCTTACTCCAAGTTTACTGTAGTGCAACTCAGAGTAAAAACCTATCTTTTTTTTGAACTAGTTTCCCACCCTGAGCACTAGAATGGTCTTTATTATCATCCTTTGACTTTTAGGGAGGAGTAATTCCCCTTTCTTCAAGGACTTGTGGACAAAATTGTACATTCTGCATCAGCTTGGAGGACAGCCTACTCAATTAATGCTCTCCATTACTCTAAAATGTAAAAAAATATTTAATTTCCTTTGCATTCAGCAGCATCTGATGTTTTCAAGTTTAGGATGCCCACCTCTCCATTAATTTACCAGAAACAATGCCAAGGTGAAGCCAACTTTAGTTTAAATGGTTGTAGAAAATCAACATTGTGAGAAAGCTGTGAGGAACCATATAGCAGAGTCATAAGGAAAAACATAGAAACATACAAAATCCTAAAGTAAACACAAGGAGTGGGAGAAGAGCAGCTGGAGACTGGGAAAGACTGCCCAGAAGAAAGTTGTTGTTTGTCTCCTTGACATAGACCAGCAGCTCACTGCAGCACTTAGATATCTCTTACATCAGTTAGACAATGAAAGATTGCTTCATACTTTGAAACCAGATATATTTTGATCACAGCATCTTCTTGTGCATGCCTAATTGTGCCTGAACAGTATGACAGAGTTACAAGAGCATCATGAATCATCACCAGTATAAATATCCTAAGGACTGGTCCCAGCCTATCCGCTGACCACAGTGATTAGCAAGTGAGAGACAAAAAGAGAGACAGATTTCCCTTGGTTCCTTGTGCACTTTTCCTAAAGTTTTAGTAATATCAGGATATATGCTGGTATCTATTGTACTCTATTTGGTGTACAGTTTATGAGCAGTTGAAATGCTATCCACCATCACTACCAGGAATTTAATATATTCTCAGTTTTCATCGAGAACAATAAAAGCTCTACCCTAATGCCCGTGAATCTATGGAAAGGGTTTCTATTGACCTGGATGAGGGATGGAGCAGTATCCAAATGAGGCAGAAAATTATTTTCTCTGTTTACTGTTTATCAAAAATTAATCAGAAGAACAGCTGACTTTTAAAGAAAACAATAAAAATAGTTTATTCAGTCTAATTGCTCTGATGATATAAAAATATTCCAGACCAGGATCTGACTAATTAGTGTGAAAGAAGTATTTTGGACTGGCTGAAAATCTTCTTTCCTATTCCTTGCTATTAAATTTCAGTTCACATTCCCTAATAATGAAATGTAACTTTAGAAAATGCCAACTGCAAGAGAAAAGGGATAAGCAAAATGATACAAGCACCTCTGAGATTAAGGCATTGACCAAGTTCTCTGTGTTTGTATTCAACAGTATAAAGAGTAGTGCAATTTCCTCTTCTCCATACTTCTAACTAACACCAAGCTATACAATATTCTTTCAGATCCAAGTTAATTGAAATTTGAGACATAGCAGCTTAAGTCAGCTTTGTATTTCTGAAACTGAAAACAGCCTACCCTTGTCATTTGATTCTTTCTGGACATATTATTTACTTGTGCCTATGCCTGCACCAAATTTGCATTCTAGCAGTTATTTGTTTTTAAATGTCATACACTTAAGCACATCCTGGACATATTAAGGTAAAACAGCAAAACAATTTCTACTTCCTCAAAAGTTTTATGACTGTTGAGATCTAATTCAACCTCAAATTTCCAGCACTAAGGTTGTAGTGCTGTTCATTCAGATGGAATGGAAACTTGTATTTCTCTTTTGAACAAATATGCAGACTTGCAAAAAAAAAAGAAAAAGAAAAAGAAAAGTTATCTGGGACAGAAACTTTACACCATGTTTTTCAAAAAAAGCATTTGTGCATCTATTTGCTAAAATGGAGTATGCCCTATCAAGGACAAAGAAGTTACTATAAATAGTCAGTAATAAACAGAATATCAAGAGCATATGATGGATTGTGAAGAGTTACTGCTGACATGCACATTGTCTTGTCACACTGGACTGCAGAATATATAGTACTTGGAGTTTACTGCAAAAATATTTCTGGAATGCATTGGACTGATTACAGAGTAACAGATTGACCAATAGAGTTAAAGATATTTGATTGTTTAAAACATCACAGGCTATTTATAAAATAAAGCCTTTTACTGAGTTAGCTCACAACTAATGAACTAATATTGTGTTGAGGTCAAAGAAGCAATTTACTGAGCTCCATCTAATGGGGAACAGTGTGCTTAATCTAGTTCAGCCAGGCTGATTCTGCATAGCTGTCACCCATTGCTGTGGACAGTGACTGTGAATTGAAAAGTCAGAAAACATGTAGAACATACTGAATTTTTTACTAGAAACTAGAACCCATCAGATCGTGAGGATACTGAATATCTGGGTAAGAGTCACTCAGTTGCCCAGACTCGGAGTCTGGATTTCAGCAGTACTGATTTTTTTGGTGGAGTCCTTTTTCTAACAGTTGTTGTGGGACAGAGGAGCTAAATCTTCCTGAAATTCATCCTGCCTGACAGGACACTGGCCAAGGTACACAGGTGTGAGTGCAGGGTGCAGATCTGGCTCTAAGCCCTCTACTGCTCTGAGCTGCCTCACATTGGATACATCCCTCATGTCAATAAACAGGGTAAATAACTTCCAGTCCTGATGTAGCTTATATCTCTCATATTTTAAAGAGACTCCTGAGACTCCTAAGCAGGGAATGGGAGTTGTCACATTCTTCATACCCATCCTGGTCTTAGAACAGCTGTGTTTTCCACTCCACTGGTTGCTACCTGGAGTTTTTAATGAGGATCATCAAAGGAAGACACACACTCTGCCTGAGGTCTTTTATTTTGCCCTCCCCACACTAGGGAGATGTGCTCACTGAGAACATGTGAGGTGTTGTACAGTGACAGGAAAAAGGCAGAGGAGAAGAACATGGCAAGCAGTGAGCATCTTGCTGTCTGGAAGCTGCCCATGTAGCTCCACCAGATTTGGTCATATTGCATCTTTTGTCATTAGGGCCACCCCATCTGCTATGAAATCCACTGTGCTTAAAGATTGGGGAACATGCATGTGGGGACTATATGTCTGAGTGAAAAGAAAACTTGGTAATTTGGGAAAGGAGATTTCACCTGACTATTTTTGTGAGAATTCACTTTAGGCTTCATCATCTGAGTGCCTGATTTTTTAAGAAAATTTTTAAGAAACTAAACTGTCCTCACAACATATTTATGAAATGTGAAAGTATCATTATCCTTGCTGAAAAGTCTCCAGGTAAGATGCTGAGAGATGCCTGTACCTAAAGGAAGTCAGTGGGATATGTCACTAAGCACCTTTAAGATTCAAAGCCCAAATGTCTGCCCAGGGTCTGATAGGAAATCCAGCAAAGTGCCTGAGTTGAACTTATGTGTACTAAGTCTCAACCCAGTGTATTAGACACAATTCCTTCTTTTAACAGAAAAAACGTATCCTCTTAACTCCTTGAACTGCTTGAAACATGTTGGTAAACATATGTAAACAATTTATGTAACAACTAATGCTGTAGCTTCACATTGCCCAGTTCATTCAAATCTGGACATATGACGTGTACACAGGGATTTGTAGGCACAAAGGATATTATTACTGTTGCCATGCATTGTATTTGCATTGTGATTTTCCTTAAATGTGCAGCATTGTTTTGTTAAGCAATCAGAATGCAAATACCACTGGCACAGCTAGAATACATTCAAGTGCCCAAGTACACAAAGAATGCAAACTGTGCAGTAAAGCACACAAAGCCCAACAAGCTCATTAGTACCATACTGCACTGATTACAGAGCAAAATGCCTTCTGAGGTGTGGTAGTCAGGCTATACAGAGGGAAAGCTTTGCAGTGCTTTAATGCAATGATATTTTTAATGCAATTGTGTGCTGCTACAGTAATCATATTTCACCAGCATAAGCTGCTCTGGGAAAGAGGCACTATTCTCTCCTTGTACCTTGCCTAGGTATCATTCTTGATTAGCCATTAGGCATGGCATAATAGTCATGAGGATGAGGATAATTCTAAGGATAAGAATTATGATTGGCCAGACCAAAGCCCCATTTATCTCTGTATCCCTTTTCTGATAAAATTCAGAAATATATTTTTAATGTTTTTTAATATTTTTCTCATATATTTTGTATGAGAAAACAGGTATGTATAGAGTGACTCCTTCCCTGGTATGGCCTTTGAGATTCCAGCAATCAGCAGTGAGGATGTGAAAACTGGAACTAGATTCCGTGGGGATCCTCTAGCAGTTTGATTTGCTTCATGGTCTCTGTTGTAACTCAGTGACTCAAAACCAGATAACCAACTCTCTGTTGTCAGTGTACCCGCCCTCAACCTCCCTGCCATACATACATATCTATGCATGTATACACACACAGAAAAAACAACCATGCACTCTCCTGTATATGCCATCTAATGCTTCAGTATAGTGATTTGAAAGATCTACTGAGAGAAAGTTTAAAGTTTTAAAGGAAAGTCACCATGATGACTGTCATGGTGCCAGAAACCATGTCAATCCTTCTTTGAGACAGAGGATGAACTAAATGTCCTCTGTGTGCTCTTTTCTGCACTGATTTTTTTAATGAATCTATGATTATTCAGCTGCTATAACAGCTATAAAGTTCAGTTTTAATTAGTCTGAAATAGGAAAATGTCTTTCATTCTGCTTGAAAATGTAATATACATAATGTTTCATGTGGTGGAACCAGATGAAGACCTGTAAAAGCTGTGGTCAAGTAGGGACTATAGCTCTTCAATAAGCCATAGCCAAGGAACTGAACAGCCATACATACATCTTCTGGCCATGAATAGCATAGAGAGAAGTATGATTTATCTCAGCAGAAACACCTCTACATTATTCACCAAACAAAGGTTGTGGGTCTGGTGGACATTTCTGTGGAGCTTCTTTCTGCACTTTAGGGTATTCTTAGCAACTAACTTTAGCAACTGATCTGAGCTTCCTCCTTTTCAGCAGGACCCAAGCAATAAATCATAGTGTGCTGGAAAGAGAAAATTTAAGTATATAGGCAGGGATGGTGGTGAAGCAAACTGCAAAGTGCTCCATTAAACATATCATCTCAGTGTCTGCCCTCAGAAATTCACATCTCCAGGGTGATCTTCTCTTTTGAGAAGTGGTCCTTTTTATAAGGCAGGAAGCATTAGGTATGCTCATATCTCAGTCAAAGAGTTTCCTAAGCAGTGCCAACAGTTATTCAGCAGTACTCATTATGCAGGTGAGCTACATCACAGTGCTGCTACTCTGCAACACTCTGCAGATCTCTATGCACCATGTGCACAATGTCTGAAATATAAGCAAATTTATGCTGCACTCATCCTTTTTGTGGTTATTAGTGTCACTTAGTATCATCTTCCTCCAGCAAATTGACTCACCAAGCAAAATGCACAAGTGCACTTTAAAGCGGATCACATTATCACGCCTACTTCTTCTGGAGAGCCAAGTGTCATTACTACTTTTCACAAGGAATAACTGCCTAAACTGTTTCACATTCTGCAGTGCATCAATAGTGCTCTTCCTCCACTCAGTTTGCAGTTCAGACAAGTGATGGAACAGTAATGCATGTCTATCTCATTGTTCTACATGGAGAGATAAAATCTAGTGCTCACTTTATGCCTCTTTAAAAGTTAGGGCATTTGTTGCTGGAGTCTTTTAATCAAGATATGCAGTTGTATATCAGCTCTAAGGTCCTGATCATATTTCAGGTGTCAACAAGGCATTTGCATTAAAATTACTGTGTTTACTCAAAAAGCATATAAGAGGTTTCTCTCTCAACACTACTGATTAGATGACGTATCCCAAGTGCACAGTTAATTCCACAGTCAAGTGTAGACAAAAAGGACTAACAATGGCCAAGTGCTGATAGGATTTTAATTCCAAAATATTTTCACATTATTCACTTCCACTCCTTCTTCCTCTGTGTGTATGTTCTAGAAGGTAGATGGAGTATCAAAGAAATACAAGGGTACAGACTGTTAAATGGTAAGATTATGACTAAAACCATGAACTTGGAACCAGAAACCAGGAAATTAAATACCAGAAAGAAGAATTTTGGCTAAGAAACAGAGTGAGAAGAGGTGCTAAGGGTCAGAATTGAGAACAACCAGCAATTTACTAAGCTGAGGAGCAAAGCCAGAACCTGGTAAAACTCCATATCATACATTTAGAGCTGAGATGACGAGCTGCCAGTGCTTGAGCTAGGCAAACTATGGCCACTCAATGTCCAGAGATGAGGGTTAAATAAACTAGAAAATTACCAAAGGAATAAAGTTGTAGCCAGGGATTACATTATGCAACCACACACTGAGAGAGCTTCTTATGCTTGATTGCTACAGCTGTGTCTACCCAGAATTTTATGTGGGTCACCAGCCTGTGGTAGCCTGGTGGCTTTTTGTACTTTGCTCAGGAGTGCTTGTCAAGAGGCTGTCAGGAAAACCACCAAAGTAGACACTTGAGCTCAGATCTCAGTGACTTTTGATGGGACTGACCATCCCTTGTTCTCTGCAAAGTGGTGGCTTCCTACGTGGTCTGTTATGTTTATAGCTATGAGTGTTTGGTGTTTCGTGACCTCTTCTCACTCATTATCACTTCACTTAATGTCACGGCAAAAGAATGATAATGATTCTTTATTTTTGCAATTGTAACTAAAATGCTACCAGAGCAGAGGGTATGTGTTGGCCAAGGTCTTTATTATGCAACTGTATGCAGATCACTGTGAATTGCATCGTCCATCTAGTTCAGTGATGCAGCACCAAGGTCACTGGGCAGTTTTAAGCTAATGATGTGACCATAACTCTTAAAAAATGTGCTTGGTAATCACAGCAAACATATTGCCATTGTCACAGATGTTATTCTTTCAAAAGCACTTGGCAAACAACTAAAACACAGCCCTTGTGTTTGCTTTGACCTCTCCTAAAAGAATGCACTCTCAGGAACATTGAGGAGATGAAATTGTTTAAGAAGACAAGTCATGACCCACAGCTACAGAATTGGTACTGCTCATAGCACTCTTGCAGTTTGCTTAGAATAAACAGGCAAGAGACAAATTCAACATGAATCAGTGAAATTTTGACAGAGAGTAGATTTTGGAAAGCAACATATCCATGAGTGGTACCAACACGGGTAGAGATCAGTTTCTTATTACAATGATCTAGGCAGGTTGACATAAATTACGCAGTTGATTTTTGTAGCCATCATGCTGCAGTAACCCATTACTTGCTGATCCAGTAGCCTTTTGTTATCTTTCAGGAAATACATTACCCAATAAATGCATTGTGTCACCATGAGCACTGTCATTATGTGCAGTGATTCCCCACAGGGCTTATCAAATGCTGCAATTGCTGTTTCCTTGGAAGGATATACATCATCTCCCAGCCTGGGTTCAACAGATGGTTGATAATATGCCCTAAAAAGTGACAATCTACTGTTCAGAATTTATTGCAGATCCAGTGTCTTGCACTCTATAATATATATGCATATCTCTATTTTTACATATGTATATGGATATCATATATTCTTATGTACATCATGTATCCTTATCTGCCAGGCATGAAGAGACCCACAATGGTCTGACCACTAAATATACTCTTGACAATAAGGGTAGAAAAAAGGAAATTTAAAACAGGCACAATTTCTTGAATTCTTGCTTCATTTATATCTATTATTGATAGGAATAAAGACGAGTGATTCAGCCTTACTGTAAAATTCGCTTAAGATCATCCAGTGAACAGAAAATGCCAATATATGAAGATGGCTGTTTAGCAAGGCACTGAAATAAAGTGGTGGCAAGAGAGGTCTAAGTCAAGACACAGAGCTGTCTTTTCTCATTCTCAAATGACATAAACAACACAGTCATGAAATGAGGTCACTGTTTTGTATATAAACCCTCTGTGGCTTCTAAGCTAAAAAAACTAGAAAAATATTACCTTTTGCTAATGGAGCATTTTCACCAAGAAACACAGCATGTGCCCAATTCAATGTGTCAGCAGCTTTCTGCCCTCAATTCAGCTTACCAACAGTTAAACCATTCAAGGTCATATTATAACCTATTAGAGATGACGTGTGACAAGATGATTTTTGATCAAAGAGTGGTACTTTGGTACTACAGAAGTGGCCTAAGAGAGGAGGTCACCAGATGCAACCAGACATTTTGTCAGCAGCTGCTAGTCAGATATAAAACCATTTTATTGTCCTTGCACAGTCAGCCACATGCTATAGTTTCCTCTCACCCAGAATATGTTCATTTTCATGCCCCCCTGCATTTAGTTGAGATAGAACAGCAAAATGTTTATATCACAGCAGAATGCTTCATGCTTTCTTCTGGGGGTGACCTTGAGTATGCCTGGCAAACAAGAAGCGCAGTGGAAGGCAGGCAAACACTTTTTCTCCTACACTTCTGTCATACTGCCTGTGTCCAACACTTGCATCACCCTTTGAATTAAATAATTCACATAGCCTACATAAATGCCCATTTTTGTGTGTGAATGCACATTCAGAACATTTCATGTGGATGCTATGAAGAATAAGAAACCAAAGACAGATTAGAAAACTTCCCTCTCCAAAACCATAATTATTTTTCCCTTTATGTTCTGAAGCTTATTTGTAAGTCTCATGAATTTTTTTAACTCTTTGGAGTGGGAAGCCTGAATTAAAAATCCATATGTGACCCATTACTATTTTATAATCCTCTCTTTTGCAAGTTGAAAGCAACTGTTTACCAACCCTGTATTTAAACTTTCATGGAAAGATATGAGGGATTTAAACATGAGGGCCCAAGCAAGAGAAAATACAAGAAAGACAAGAAAGATAAATGGTGTTGGGAAAGCCTGTCCAGAGAGTCAGAACAAGAGCTCATTACCAAATATATATGTTTCAAACTGATCTTAGATCAAAATAACGCTTATTTTTGATGAACCAACAGTTTGTGATAGTGACCATAATATTTTTAGGTTTAAGTAGCACACACAAGAATAACATGGTGAAAAGCACCACCATGGCTAAGCTGACCTCCAGAAAGTAGAGCTGGGTAATAATGAGGAATCTTGTTTCAAAGTAGAAGGACATCTAAGACAGTTAAACCCTCTCAGTCAGCATAGACCCTCCTGAAGGACACCATACTGGGAGCACAGCACCAGCATGTACCACTTACTGGAAATCCCTTGGGAACAGGTAAAAGGAAATTGGCACAAAAAAAAATAGTAAGCAAGGGAAATTACTGGAATTAAAATCTTAGCATTCAAAATTATGAAGATGTGTCTCAGTGAAGAAAAGGAGGAAGTTACAAATTCTAAGAAAATAAACATAAAACTATAATTAGACTACCATTTGCTTTGTAAATGTTGTGGCAAAATTTCAAGGTGCTCATTTTCCCCATAATTTGACTTGTCTGTGACATCAAAAGACAAATTGATGGCTCGATTCACTGCTTCCGCTGCCATTCATATCATGCAGATCAGTATGAGAATGAACATAAACTGCTGCAGAATAGAACCATTTTATATTTGTTTTAGACAGTATGAATGATAATAGGAAGTGTAGGACAAAAATTGATCTGAGTATTTCTAAACCATCTTTTCTGAACTCTACAACTAGTGCAGCCATATGAATCTGTCCCCATTCAGACATGAGAATGCCATTAATGTGTGGTAAATCAAAGAACCTGATTTTTATATCCAAACCCTGCAGTCACTTGACATGTTTATCTGTGCCTTATTACTGTCAGATTTACTTCCTGATACAGCTGGGCCAAATTAGTCATGTTTACAATTGCTGATCTTACAAATTCAACAATTCCCACTTGCATACAAATAGACCCTGCCTAGTTATAGCCACAATGTGCTGCAGGGTCATGCCTCCAATTTGGCCTCTCTGTTCCCTCTGTTTTCATAGCGTTGCAGTAAAGAAACGGATAAATGCAGATTTTCTTCCATAAATGAGTTGTGATTTTTTTTAAAGAATTAGCTAAATATACATTACCTTTTGTTTCTCATGACCTCTACTCTGAACCAGTTCTGCTGGAATTCAGTAAAATGAATTCCAGAATGGCTTGCATAAGAGTTCTTAAAAAAAACCCCAAATATGACAGCAATAGTAAATATTTTTACCAAAGGCACTTACAATTCAGAAAGAGACTCACTAGCTTGAGGATAAACTGATCATCTAATTTACCTCTGACCTGAAAAGGATTAGGAATACAATTACTTTTGTGTATTCTTGGGCAGCTTTGCCATACTAAGCTTCTGCCTAAGCGCTTGCAACATCAGGACCCTCTGTCCCAGAATCACTGGCCCTCTGTCTAGGAAGAAAATATTTTGTAAACAATTCACCAAAGAGTTCAAAACAATCGATTGAGGATAATAAAGATCATAAGAATATGCATCAAGAAGACACCATAAGACACTGAAGAATTAATCTGCTACCATTTATTTCCTTCACATTTCCATTTATTTCATGTATCTACTTTTCCTAGTTCTTTCTACACCTACCTTCATTTTCTCTTCTACTTCATAGTTAGATTTTTTTCATGTTGTGACTGCACTCATCTCCGATTCCTCTTGATGGCTCGATATTTCTAATACTATATTTTAAAATATCATCTTGTGCATTCTGTGTTTTATTGCCATTATATAAATGCTTGGTTCCCTTAAAAACAGCAAATAGATTTTTTAGGGGCAGATAAAATTATGGAGATTTGTATTTTGCCTGTTCAAATACAGTTCTGCCTTTCAGGACACATTTTCAGGGGTTGCCTTCACTTTGTGTGGTGCTTTCCTGCCGTTACAGCAGCTAGTGGTTTAGTGAAAATTTTAAAATATAATGTTACTGCGCATTAAAAACAGTACAATGGTGTTTTGGACTCCAGCACCTCTTAAAAAAAAAAAAAAAGAAAAAAGAAAAAACAAGGCAACCTTCATAGACACCCGGCTCCTTCTGTTGTATCAGCCTGTTCCTGGCCAATTTGTCAATGTCACAAAACAGGGTCATTCAGTCTTCTGTCACAAAAAAAAACCCAAACCCAAACCTATAAATGTTGGATATTAATAAGAAATTATATAGGATGGCAAACTGATTTTTTAAAAACAAATAAATATGCATTTTAGCTTGATTTACTATGTCCATTAAATATTTACATAATTGCACTCTAGTTACTCTCTAGCATATGTATTATATTATAAATACTTATAAATCAGAACCGGCTTTTTTATTTTAATTGTAATTTATTTCCTTTTTTTTTTCACTTTTACTACCTTCTCAAGGAAAGAATTTCTTTTCCTTAAGCTGTAAGTCTGCCAAAACACCATTATTTTAAGGCCATCAACCTGTTAGCTTAATTTTTTATTTCATTATCAGCCATTAGGAAAAAAAACAGTAAGTCCTAGAATCTAGTTTTGTTAATGGAATTTAACACAACTCTAGGCAATCTGAAAGGAAGTAAATAAACCCTTACCCCTCCAACAACCATAAACAGACTGTAAGAAGACTACCAGAAAATACATCTCAGAAAACTGTTAGAAGGGCAAAAAGTCCATAAAGTAAAGCACATGGGTATGCAATCAGGAGCTGCTGTCCTTCCATAGCCAATGCAGATGTAAAAATTTTGGAGGCTGACAAACTGCACCATCCAATAATAAACAGAGCAAACACAGTTCCTGGGATCCCCCTAGGAGAAAACAAAAACCACAAAAGAAACATGACAGAGTCTACACACTATTAAATGTAGCATCAAATCCTACCAAACTCAAGTTCATGTCTAGCAGCATGTCATTGATAGGTAACAGCTAGTGGAAGAACCAAGAACTAACTGACACAATGAAAGTCAAGCATGACAGCAAATTAAAATTGTAACCATAAACAGAAAATTAATATCTTCTGCATGGATAAAAGCTTCATCAGAGGTACTGCTAAAAGGACTGTACATTTACAAATAAATCTTCTGGGCCTCCAGCAGATGCAGCTGCTAAAGTTTAATATTAAATTTAGCCAAGTTCCTATTTCAGCCAAAATCATCTTACAGAAATTTTTAGGTTCTAAAACAACACTACAGATCTACTCTTCCATCAGGAAGCCTGATGATCTGGAGGGGTTGCATTTTTGGAACACAGAAAACAGATTTTGTGTGTGCCTTAGACACTCAGGAACTCAGGAGAGGCTCTCACACATTCACACCAGCTGGATGGGCAGAAAGCTCTCCCAGGAAAATGCTTGACTAGCCTTTTAAAAAAGGGAGCACACTGAGCACAAAGTAAGAAGTGGGAAAAGAACCACCAAGGAAAAATATTTTGCTTATCTTGGCATCCTTCTCTGCGTACTGAAAGGACTGTGCCTTTCCACCCTACCTCTTGGTGACAGCTGAGCCCTTTTGAAGTTACGCTGTGCCCCCTTTCAGGAGCAGGGAGCCCTGGAGAACTGATGATTATGGGACTATGGTCAAAAGCCCACTGAAATACTCCTGCAGATTAGAGGGCTCACTATTAAGCCCTGTGGGAACAAAATCTTGCCAATAAATAATGTTTCACATACGCTCTATTTGCACTTTATTTGCAGCCTGCTTCTGTAAAATGCATGAGATCATGTTCATAATACACTGCTGAAGTACATAATGAGATAGCTGCTTTACACAGTTTTGCTGTGTCAGTCTCAAGGACTTTGAGAAGGAATAAACCTCTGACACTTCCTAAAGGCCTTCCTGGTGCCCCATTCTTCCAAAGCATCAGCATACCAGCAGCAGAAAGGAAAACCAGACTTTGTATACATACTCAGGTAGGTCCTTTTATCAGAGATTATCTCCACTAATATAATTATTGCAACTAAACCGTGATGAATAAAGCTGTCCTTATATAATTGACTTAGTTTACTTAATGCATTCACATCACATAAAATAGTTGATTTCTTAGCAATCCAGTCACCAGGCCAATAAGGTACTTGGCATTGCCAGCTCTTGGGCCTTTGAGGGAGGAAGGAAAGAATTGATTTTACAGTGACTCAGCACCTCATTGCAACTTCAACAAGTTAAAAATAAAACATTAAAGACCATGTGATTTAATATCCTCAGTTTAAGTGTTTTTTAAACCTATATAGTGGCATTTAAGGAAATTCCACTGAGCTTTGCAAAGCAAGTTCCTGACCTCTCCTCCAGGAAGAGATGCTAAGTTGCTCACCTAAACAGTAAGCCAGAAATTCAGAGCTGGTATGGACGGCTCTTTGAGCAGGTACCCATGCTGGCAGAGGGATGGGATGCAATAGGAACATACTGTGCAATGACAACTTCCAGCTAACATAATGACTCCTCAGGGGACTATCACAATGGGATACAATTTTGAGCTGTGGCTGCTCTGCCTTGCACTGAAGTCTAATGGCCTCTCATGGTTTGTTCCAGTATTAGCTGAGAGCAGGATGGAAAGGTGGCATAAAAATCATATCGGAATCAAGAAGTACTGCTGTGCACCTACAAATTCAGTCCTTGATCTAACAATGTGTTACTGCTAAAAGAGTGGTTTGGCAGAGAGCTTTGTGTCTGGTACATCCATGAGGGTCAAATCCTCTAGAGTGGGAGAAGGGCAAAAAGCACATGTCATGCTTACAGTGACTAGGAGGATTGGGGCTGTACTTGTGTGAGACTGAGATGGAAGGACAAATGTGAGTTGACCCTTTCCACTTCTCTTTCTCTCACATACTGCAGATGTTGTCACCAAATGGGTCCTTTGCATCAGCTGGGTCTAAGAATTTCTTTCTTCATGCTTACATTAATTTCCTTCACTGTTGAGTTAAGGAAGTAGCTTTACCACCCTGATTGGGGATTTGATATTAAAGAATTGTTGCTTTCTGCAGGAAAAAAGCTATTGATGTTTCTCCCAGAAAGATGGCCTAATAAACTCGGGCTCAGATATAATAGCAGTATACACATGATAATAGCATAGATGGGCACAAACAATAGTTTTTGAGGTACTATTCAGTACCTCAAATGTTCCATATTTTGCTTTATTTAGTTACAGGGAAATAGCTAATCATGAAAATTGAAAGTTATTAGATTACTATATATCTTTGCCATAGATGAGTGCGTTATCTTACGTATATCTTTGGTGAAAAAAAATTCAGATTATTTCTTTGAACTTTGAAATAGAAGTAATGTTTTTTATACATATTATTAAACTCATTAATATTGCTCTTTATTTTACCACTTAAAATAATTTTAAAAATTAAAAATAATGAAATTTATGTTGCATTTAAAAGCTGCCACTTAATTTTAATAGCATGCTTGCAATACTTAACCTTGGTACTTGCTACATTCAAGAAGTTTCATATACGAAATGAGGAAGGACTGCAAAACCCTGTCAATAGGTACTTAATGTTACCAATTAATTTTAGAAATACCAGTTCAATTTTGTAAAGGCTATCATATTTTAGTACTTATAGACTTTCAAAAGATGTGCTTTCTGTAAATTCACAGCATTTTACAAATGTGTGGTGTGTGCTTGGGGATTCCATGTACAGAAAACAGTACCCTGCACAGTTGTAACAGCTGGCTTGGAATTCACCCCATCTGTCTTACAATTATATATCTGCACATTTTATTAGGCTGGATTATTAAACAGGCTAATCAAGAAAATATGGGAAGTGTAGGAGAACAGAGAATAAACAGCTTCTTCAGCGTCACTCTCATCCATCTTATCAAGGACAGCTCAGAAACACTTTAATACATGGAATATGGTCAGGTTAAGCCATCATAGCTTCACAAAAACATGCAACAAGAATTTTGCCAAAACTTCCTTCTATCTCATAATTTCCTTTAAAAAAAAAAAAATATATATATATATATATATATATACACACACACACACATATGTAAAACTGATGCTTTTCCAAAGAAAACAAATGGGCATTTTCTTGTTCATCAGCTGCTAGGTTCCATGTGTTACAGACTGGAAAGTTAAAAATATGAGAGAACAAAAAAGACTGGGGAGGGAAACCATCATTGATAACGTGTTAATAATAGGTAAAAGCACTGCTCAAGGCCTTCAGGCAAGATCTGGAACTTGCTTGTACTTTGCTGTGTCTGAACAAGGAGATAAACACTGTGTCTCAAAGGGCTTACTGAACAAGGAGGAATGAGAGGCTTGCCAAAAAGTTCCCTATTCAAAGAATATGACCAACATGTGCACAGATACATATACTACTACACATTTGGTTTTTCAAAGTATTCAGTTATTTTCAGGCTTGCAATTGTACCAAAATCAAACCTCAGAATACACAAATCTACTGTATCTTAAATGCATGTCCTAATTCTCCACATCATTAAGGATTACTTGGCTATTTCATTCTGTCCCACAGAAGTCAGTAGGAAAAGAAACATAAAGATGGGAGGCCTGATGCTATGAACAAAAAAAAAAAACAAGACAACCAGCTATATAAACCCAAAGTTCAGCAGTTGCTTTTAAAGTTGATACCTGAGTTTGGCCACTGTTGGCTATGCAAAACAAAAATCACAACTGAG
The DNA here is from genome assembly GCA_013397075.1 of Rhabdornis inornatus. Taxonomy (NCBI): domain Eukaryota; kingdom Metazoa; phylum Chordata; class Aves; order Passeriformes; family Rhabdornithidae; genus Rhabdornis; species Rhabdornis inornatus. Next base: position 361,803 of record VWZS01007262.1, read on the forward strand.
GCTGCTGCGAAAATCAACAGCTCTCTCGGTCTAAGTGGAAAGCAGTAGAATTAAAGACTCATATCAAAATGAAGGTATACCAGCCCTTTAAAATACAGTCCAGTTGTGTCTATTTCCACCTATACATACAAAAAAATGGTTTTACAGTTTCAGAAGCCAATATTTACTACATGACCATTTATAAAATGTTTTGCACACCACCAGCCATCTGACTTACTGTCCTTCACGGGGTTCCTGTTGCCTAGACTGGTACTTACTGCAGTGAGAAGACAACTGCAGAAGAGGACAGGATGACCATGGGCAGCAGGCAGTAGCCCAGGACACTTGCAACGCAGCCATGCGAGACTCCCGAGACGCTCATCAGGTTCAGCAGAGCATGCATGGCAAGGCACCCCATGGCACTCATCCCATACACGTAGCCAAAATGAACTTTTCCTGCCTGGAATAAATATGAGGAAGCATGAGGTGACAGAAGTGAGCAGTGATCACAAAATGCTAGCAGAAGACAGATTTAGGTTTAGGTTTGTTACTTCTTGTTGTTGACACTCGCTCTCTGCTTCACCTACATCAGTTCAGTTGTGAACCACTCATGATACTTTTGGGTGATTTTTGCATGAAAATAATTCCAAGGTGCAATTGACAAAATGTGCTTCTTTCTAACTTAAAGTTACAAGGCTTATACTCCGTCTTACTGTCGTTGGGCTCTGAACACAACTGGAATTGTTTGGGAGACTTGGGAAAGTTTAACTCTCAACAAACTAAGAAGAAATTATGGAAAGCACATTTTAGTAATTAAAAATCAGCTTAGGCTCATAAAACATCTTTACAAAAAGTGAATATGGGGCTGTGAAAAAGTGTCCTAAGTAATATGATGACCGAGGTTACCTGATATGCTTCACATTTTATTACAAACCTTCAGCTTTAAGCAGGTCTGTAAAAAATTAGGAAAATGTTGCTTAAAATAATGTGGTTTTCAGGGCAAATGTGGCTGTTCTTTCCCTCGACTACCATGAGAAAGATACATCTCTGTGCTTAGTCCAATACAACATTTCAGCATAAAACTCAGTAGTAACTGTCAGCTTGTGTTCTTTTTTTGTTCTAACGAATGAAAAAAATACCAGATTTTTTTTCCCTTCTAGGTTTTATTCCTTTGTTTGGATTTATTGCCTATGAAAGGTACCAGCCTGGCAGCCTGGAGCTTGATGTTTTCTAATTTATACACAAAGCTAGTAAAACAGGCAACTGTGGCCACAGCACCACCAATTCCTTCATCTCCTGCCATCATTTTGAAGGATCACCTCCAGGCATAAGGGCATTGTTCACTCCCCAAAATAAACAGTCACAAAAGACTGTTAAATATGTTTTTGCATCCCTTCAAGCTTCTAACAAATTAAATACTGAATGTTGGCTATGCAATACTGTCATTGTCACATCTGTACATCAGAAAAACATTCATAAATCAGAAATCTGTTTTTATCTTGGAACTTTGTATCCTAATGATGGAATGCACCTGTGAAGGAAAAAGTTCAGACCTGGAACTTAACCATTAACTCAGAACCATGGAGTAAACTTCCCAAATGAAGGGCCACTATGCACCACCTTCCTGACATGTAATAAGGTATATGTACATACATAAAACAGAAGTGTTTTTGTACATACACATGCACACACACACACACACATACACATGCAATCTATATGCTGCATACACTATATATAATACATATATATATAATTGCATATGATAAACCACATAAGACTCAAAACTAATAGATGGTCTCCGTTTCCTAATAATGCTGTGGCTTATGGCTGGATTCTGTTGTGATGGATTAGGCAGAAACATTGTTGAAACTTTTATTATTTTCTCTGGTACTTGCTAGTTTATCTCCCACGACGGCTAAGGAGGATTGAGAAGTCCTCTGATTTTACTCATCCATACATTTTAGTGAAATCTGGGGGAAATCAACTTTAAGGACCCTTCTCTGCCCTTTCTTCCTGTATCCATGCATGCGGAAATTGATCACTGGATGCCAGTAGTATTTGAGCTGGACAGACATAAAGCAGCACTACGGAGAAGGCCTTGCCTAGTGATGGCACAGCTTGAAAGTCCTGATGCTGTAGGTTGGTGGCAGCTCACCAACTTTCGTTGGAGAGCAATGAACGAACATGAAAGGCAACCTGAGTTAATAAAACCTGACTTTACATCAGCAACATTATCCTGTCTGCAGATTGACCTGTCTCACTGCTGAGGTCTCCTCTGGTCCCAGTCCTCAGGGTTAAGTCAGGTTGCCTACATCCTTCCAGCATCATGCCTTTTCCCCATTACTGTCTTCCACCATAAAGAATAATCTATTTCTGAAATTACAGCATAAAAAATCTTCCTATTTAGGCATAGACTTATTTTGCTGGCATTTCCATACCAGTGGTATAAAATAATCTGGAAAAATTGCTAGAACAAATAAAATTATTGATAGCTCTCGATAGTGTAGGAGAGCAATACTAGCTCAGATGGTTATCAACTAGAATTTCAGTCATTAAGGAGATGTAGTAAGTGTAACACACAAAATGCTTTGGGGCAGCCTCTGCTATACACCAACTAAGAAGAGTTCTGTCTCAAAAGAGATGCATCAGCTACAAGCTGTATTTTAGACTGTTTGCTTCAGTGTATTTAACTGTTCATAACACAGCACCATTTATCCATTAGCTTAGTTTAAGATTAAAATGTTCCTGAGCCAGAGATGAAGGGAGCACTAGCACCAGCAGCTAGCTGAGATCTCAAATTGGTGAAATGTTGGATTTGTGGTGCAAGGATATGAGAAAAGGAAAAAAAAGCAACTGTACATGTTGGTTCTGATTTTAGTCTTACTTAACATATGTAAATATATTGATTCACACACACGGGAATACTCCCAGTTCACAGTGATGTAAGCAAAACCAGAATCAGGCTTGATTAGTCTGACAAGCTTTGATGAATGGAAAGAGCTAAATTTGTCCTGCGGAAGGAGCAAGGTTAGGAGAAAGTCAGACTTTGTGTTCTTGTTTGCATCTGCCTGGACTGGATACTACTACCTTTAGCTGAAGTGGATGGGGAAGTCTGATTTCATACAAATGACAGTGTAAAATGCAAAGCAGGTGAGACTTGGGCTTGTGCTAAATTCTGTGTTGCCATTGCTTCTCTATCTATAATGGAGCTGCCCTGTTTTACACTAACATGAGGAAGAACAAGTCCTGCTGCCAGCCTAGCAGCCTTTCCTCTTTTTCTCTGAAAGAACTGCTACCCTTTGAAGAATATCTTTGCATAATTTTCCATAGTTAAAAAGCTGAAACTAAAGAAAATGTATACATTATTTTTAGAAACAAGCTCTCAACCAAATTATGCTCCTGGTGCTATCAGAAGATACTTATTTAAGTACAAAAGGATATCATAGTTTACACAGCTGAAGAGACACGTTAGTATTCAAATACATCTGAGATGAAATGGTAGCCTGAATTTCTAAGATAAACCCATAGACTTACAGTGAAGTTATGGAACAAAAACACTGGATTGTGTCAGATGTGTTCTGCTGCCCTAAAACTGGAGCATTGAAAATACTTGGCTTTCTAATGACACCTAAAATGCGTAATATCCCAAAAAATGTATGATAATTAAAGTCATTTATTTAAATAATAATAGTTTAGTATTCATTATAACTGTTGGCTATTCAGGGAGAAAAATCAACAGGAAACATTTTTTCCATTCTTTCTTTTATCTTTCCTTTCATTTTCTTGATTATAATTAATTCAACTTTCTCCTTCTACTACCCTCATACATTTATTTCTCCAGGTGGAAAATAGCCTATCTTCTCTAGCTTCCCACCTTCTTTTCCTTTTATTCCCTTTCCTCCTGCCCCTTTCCATCCTTTTAAAAGATTTCTATTTTTATAGGAACATAAATAATAATACCACTTGCCATTTATATTGCAGTTTGCACATTCAAGGTACTGCACTGACATTACAAATTGAGTAAGAACTTTCAAGAATCTTCTGATTCAGCACTATTTATCACAGAGGAAATGGAGAATTAGAGCCCCTTTCCTCTCACCTCAGTTGCAGGGCAGTAAAGCCCTTCCCAGAATGGTCCCACCTTATCCCTGGCTGATAAATTGCTGCCAGCAGAGTTGTACTTCAGCAACACTGGAGAGCTCCTGTTACCAGTGATATATAGATGAATTTGGAGTCCTGCACAATCCTGTTAAACTTTTCTCCTATAGGAAAGCTATATTCATAAAGAAGAAGGAGGTCAAATACAGGCTGCTATATTTTGTTAATCAGACAATATAGAACAAAGAATATAAAATAAGAAAGTACTGGCAAAATTTATAGGAAGGTATTGCAAATTTAAGGGAGTGGGGGGAAAAGACTGCTCCCATTTCTTTTTTCTCCAGTTATTCTAGTTGTATAAAGATGTTTTTTAGTCTATGTGTCTCAGCAGTCTCTAAAATAACATTGAAAGAAGATAATTTCAAAAAAAGTAGCAAGAGTGTTAGAAAAACTGGGCTGACCTGCTATTCCTTTTTATTCCCTCCTTTAAAACCTGTTCAGAGCCTCTCCAAATTATATATAGCACAGATCTGTCCTTCTGTTCGCATTAAATCCCACCCCAAAAATGGTGTGGTCTCTTCTTTCCACTGGAAGTAACATATCACTTTATCTGTGTCACCTTTACATTATATTTAAATTTTATGCAGGTGCTTTCAAAGTAGGAAGAATTTTTAATACCTAATCCCAGAACAACCAGCAGCAAATGACTCATTTTATTTCAGTACTACATCTTCTGCAACTTCACACTCATTATCACCTAGGCATGAGCTTGTTAGAAAAGAAATCCCTGAAGATTTCTGCCACATCCTACCATCAGCAATGTTGCTCCAAGGGCCAAACAGAAAACCATAGGTCCAGTGAGGTCTGTCTCATTCATAATGCTGCCATCTGCCGGCTTCATTGGATTTAGAACTGTTAGAGTTTTCTGCCATATATGCTCAAAATTGATTCCAAGTTCTGCAACAAGAAATTTCAGGATTTTGTTAATGGCTCACAAGAAAGCAACACTTTTACAAAAACCTGTTAGATACCACAAAACTACAAACAAATGCTTCAGTCAACATAATATTGTGGGATGACATATTCTGTAGTAGGAACATAATGCTATATACTCAGTATATTTGAGAGTCAGCTTTCATTCTGAGTTGGAATATTAATTTATAAAATCAAATTTGAGGCAGTGAAGCAAAAAATGGCCTCAGCATTTTTGAGTTAATATTTGGTTTTCCTATATTTAAAACATACATATCGAATGCCACATTAACTTAGATGATGAAGAACATGTTAATTAACAATAACTCCAGAATTTAAGATACTTTACAACACTGAGGACAGAGATATATGCTTTAATTCTGGAAAATCCGACAAGAAATGTGTCTTAATCGTTAACTGCCAAAAGCAGTTTAAAACGACATTTGTCCCCTCAGGGCAAGTTTATACTACTTTATACAGTGCTCTATAAGCTTGGGTTTGTTTTTTTTTTGTTTATTTTGTCTTGGTTTTTTGTTTGTTTGTTTGTTTGTTTGGGTTTCTTTGTTTGTTTTTGGGGTTTTTTGTTTGGTTTTTTGGGGTTTTTTTGTTGTTTTTTTTTTTTTGCTGGGGGGATGTTTGCATTTTTGCATTTAAAAAATAATTAGTGAGAGCTACGGAAACGGAACAAAATTCTGTCCCATTAAAGGTGATGGGAATCCTGCCAATAACTTTCCTGGGGCAAAGTTTTATTTTATAACTTCTGGAGAAACACTTCAGCTTGCATGAATAATTATCTTCTCTGAGATTCTCCAGTAAGGGAGAAGTTAGGTTCAGATTTGCTGCCAGAGTGACTGAGAATGGCAATGTATTAGATCTGTTTGGAAAGCCAAGTCTTTATCTTGTTCCACCTCTCCATCATCTTGAACCCAGCCAAAACATTGTATATATAAAGCTATTCTGCATTAAAATGTATATTTTTGGTCTGATTTATGCGGTACACAGATAGGAATATCTCTGAAGCCTTGCAGATCACAAGCAGTTGTATTACATCTTTTTCCCAGGGTGAACCACACGGGGAGTTAAATGGTTGGAGGTCTTAGAGGTAGAGATCTAGCAACTATCTATATCAAACAGAATGATCTTGCTGGCTTCAAGGCAGTACTAGTCCCTTTTGTGTAGTAGAAACTCCAGCTGCCTTCCAGTATGCCAAACTAGCAGGCTGAATATGCTTGTGTTATATTATGCTGAAATAATTACAGACAAATTTTACTGGGTTTTTTTCCCCCCTAATATAGGACAAGTATTTTGCTAGCGACAAAATCAGCCACTAGCATTAGAATGGTCAATCATCATAAAGAATGGCATTGCTCATATAGTTAAATGATCAACTAATTGAAACTGAAAGCAGCTTTCCCAATTCCTTTCCCACTGAAACAAGCGACTTAGCATCTGCAAACTACTAAATCTGTTACTACATATGAAAAAAAAAAAGAAAAAAAAAGGAGATTATTATCTACCTTTATTAATTATAGATTTTCCAATATGTATGCAGGATAAACACAAGAGTGGGAAACAGTTTTGGAAACGTGAATGCAAAACTATTGTTCTGCTGTCATCTAGCGGTGGTACCCTATATCTGCCCAATGCCATAAGGCTGGATGAATCCACGGCGAATTCGAAGGACAGAATCCAGGTTTGGGGGCCAGGAGCTTTGGCTGCAGCTCACACGGCGAGGCTCGCCAGCTCTGCTGCAGTTTCTCCGGTGGATTCCACTAGCTGGCAAAGAAAAGTAAGAGGCACCCCCAGGAACCACGCGTGTCTGTGGGATTACTTTTACCTTCTAGCAAAGGAGGTTCCTCGTCAAATCCATCCACATACCCGAGCTGAGGAGTGCCAGGACTGTAGGCCGGCTGCAGAATCTGCCCCGTGTAGCTGTGCGGGGACGGAAGCATGTCTGACGGGACAAAAGCACCAGCTGCAGGATGCTTGTCTGTCTGGCTCCTGGGACAAGAGGCAGAGCACAGCCAAACCCATAACTACAATGAGAAACAGAGCTACTCACCACGTGTCACCTGCACTTCACCTATTTTCAATCTGGGGAACCTGGAGGTTTTCTGGGTACCATGCTCGCGGTGGGTAATGAGTGCTCTCTCTACAGCCCCGCAGAGCTCCTCGCCAGCCCGCCAGAGCCCCGTGCCCCACCACACACAATTCCACATTCGGGCACTTGCGGCTTTTTCTTTGCCCAGCAGCCTGGTGACACTCCTCAGACAGGTCCATACTGCTAATGAAAGAACCACACATTTCCCTGAATCTCAGAAGGATCCTAAAGAATTTCCTGCAATATGCACCCTAAATTTCACATAAGTAACATGAAGCTCAGTCACACCTGTCAGGTAAACCACCTGTAACACCTATACTAATAAAAGTAGCACGAAGTCAAATCCTTTGAAAAGAAAAATTCACTTATAGGCATTCTGCCTTTCTGAAAGTCTAGATGATGTCTTGAAACTCTTTCCTGCTCCTTCAAGCCCCAAAGCCAGCCCCAGGACCACCATCTGTAGAAGAGGGAAGCTGAAACAACACCTGTACTTACTTTCTGCTTGCACAGAGGTTTTTGTCTGAGTCATAGCTGTCACAACCTTCTTCCTGGTCCTCTATGGTATAATTAGACTGGTAAAAGTCGAACTGAAACTGCTCGAAATTTGACATTCTGGTTGGGAAAATGATTGCAAATATCAATAAATAGCCTTTACAACAAGCCAAAGTCTGTTTTGAACTGTCCTAAACTTAAATTAAAACAGACAACTGCAAAGCCACAAACTCAAGAGAATCTTTCTGCAGAAGCTCATGATAATTTGGAAGTGACAAAAAAAAGACCCTTTACTTTCTTTAGCTGTAACAAGAGGAATTAATCTTCTGTTACCGTAAATTACAGTATATTAATTTAGAAGTGGTATACAAGACTTCCTTTCTTGTTACTAAAAAAATAATGCAATTTTGAAAGAAGATACATATTTATACTTAAACTATTGTTTTAAGCAGTTCATTTCCCTACTTTCAATTTAAAAAAAATGTGACCATATCTCAAAGTTTAGAAATTAAGGTTTTAGAAAGTATTTTGGATTTCAAAAACAATTGCTCTTTACAGCTATTTGTTTTGCAATATTATATATGACTCTCATAAAACAGAAAATAAATATATTTGTTCACAAAATCTGTGATTTCTATTCAGGGACACAGCTGGCACATCAGTGGTAGCAGAGAAACATTCTCACTGGCTAGCAACATGACTGGTAAAAGACAGCATACTCGGTGATTGAGTTGGATTGATGATTGTATGATTCCTTGGTGAAAGAAAATATGTAAAAGCTTATCTTTCCTTTCTGCTGCATGTGTTTCACCACTTGGCTAGTACTTAGGGAGTTAAACCCTTAAAACCCACAGAGAAGTTACATAACCTGACTTATAACCATAGCCATATCCAATTTACTTAGATTTTCATGTGAGATATTCATCTCTCCTAATATTTCCCATTTTTTTCACTTTTGTCCTAATTTTCAACTTTCCAAATGCCATTGGCAAAATATGCTTTGCACCTCACAGTTATTCTTAGAGTTATCTCAATATTTATCAAGCACACTCTGCTTATGGAAAGATCTTTGCAAATCTCTCAGTAAGATAAAAGTGATAAATATTAGTATTTCATCAGGGACCTTAAAATGCTGAATATTAGAGTTTGTGATTTTTTTTTCCCATTATCAGACTAATCTTTGGGGACCTATTTCCTTGTTATACCTAGAGTTCAAAGTAGAAATTACTCTTATATTATTTTCTTAACGGTTGATCAATTGTTCAGGTTTTCCAAATTTAAAAGAGAAATAATTTTTACATTTTAAATATGAATTAATAGAAATTAATTGTACCAAGCTACTGTGGTTTTATTTGGAATTGCACACCACTTAGGCATTCATTCAATGAAGATTTCATACATAGCATGTTTTAAGAAACTTTAGTTGGTAGCTCTACCTCAATAGTTCAGTTCTAGTAAGTATTTTATGTCCTTTGCTGTCACTATACAGAATGAAATAATTGCTTAACCAAGTATGGTGAACTCTGTATAAAATAGTTCAGAAAAGACAAATTTAATTTCCAAAAGAATTCGGAGTTAAGATTACTTACTTTTTAAGACATTTGGTGAAAACTCCAGTCTGTTGAATTTACACATTGGAGAAGACCTAAAATATCCTCTTGCTTCAACAGTGATGAGCTTAGTGCTATTTATAAGATTCTAAATTTGATATTTGAACAGATGCACATGAAGGAAAAAAACCTCACAACCTGTCAATATCAGGGCTAGCATTTAACAAGAGCTAACAACAATGGGCAGAGAAGGATAGGAACCTTCAAGGAAAAATGAACAAAATGAACAAATACGGTTCCATATGTTACAACTCAATAATCTAGATTTCTCCTTAAGTAGGTATTTATTAAGATCTTGGTGGAGCCCTCATTAGCTGAGCTGTTAGACATTAAAAAGTTTTAACAACGTGTAATATCACCTGTTAAATTAGTGAGAGTGAGGGTGTGTTTCCAGCCCCCAGAGCCCTAGAACAGCTGTGGGATGCTCCCTAGGAACCCCAGGGCAGAGGAAGGGAGGGAGGCTGAATGCCCTGCTGGGCCAAGTCCCTCTGCTGGTCCAGTGCCAGGCCCTGCTATCCAGGCACATCCCCCTGCCCCACTGCTCCTCCAGGAGCTCTCATCCATTTGCAAAGCTGTCTCTTGAAGTGTGGTATCCACCATGCCAGGATCAGGGCAAGGAACCTCTGTTCCATAGTCCTGGCTACTAGGAAACAGCAGCACAGTATGGATTTTAAATAGATTTTAAACTTCAAAGATGACTTTTCAATTTACACCTGCTTTTGTTTGGCATACTTAACTAGCCACAACAAAAGCTGCTTTTTTCACTTCTTTATTTATTGGATAGTTTCCTAATAAACATTTGGGCTGTTAAATTTAAGGAATGGGACATTAAATTATATGTATTATCAGGTAATAAATCTACGCCTCAGGTGCATATTCATTCCTGTGATGCTGAAGGCCAAATAATTCCATTTCATTAAAAGAACCATGATGCACTGTTAGCACATGACTTATGATACTATAGAAGAATCATAACATAGGTGCATTTTAAAATAACTTCAAATAAAGGTTACTGAGTTTTGTTCAGTAAGTATGTCCAAGAAAGAGTTCAGAAGTGAAGAATGGTGAAAAGAAGAAAAATGTAACATTTGATTCTGCAAATTAAGGGTAATCTAACTACAGCTATTGTTAAGTTTCCCTCATGTTCTGCTATTTCTAGAGTAACAGTTCTTGCTGCTATGTCCACCAAGGTGAAGTTTCATTTTCAACTCTTAGCAAACTGCTAATCTCTATAATGTCTAATCATTTCACTTCAGATAATATGGCTTCATCTTGTTTATACCGAGTCAGTGGGGGCAAAGATACAGGATTAACTTCAGGCCCTCAGGAAGGTAATTCAAAAATTTCTTTTTAGGAACAGAAAAATCATGACCTGCTACAGTTTTGCCTCTTTATTTAAACTATAAAAGTGATTTGATTACTTTTGCTACTTTCTGTTAGAAATACAAATATATACATCTATACAAAAACTGGGAATAATTATCAGACAAAAAACTTCAGAGAAGGAATTTAAATAGTCAAAAATACAATGAATAGTAGTGGAACATGGTCAAATAATACTTTAAAAGCCATTTAATATACCACAGCTAGACAAGAAAGCCACCTGTAAATTAAAAAAAAAAAAAGTATAACTTAAAATTGAGCCATATATATTTCTCTCCTTATATAAAATTATTATGTACCTTATGATACATGTAACACATAAATTATACATATATATTACATTAATAACCCTGTGTATATACACATATAAATGGACACATAAAATACAAAAATGCAAAATAATATTAGTTGGAAATGAGAAGTAGGTGATTAAAAAATAAAAAGAAGGTAAGTTTAAGTAGTTGATAGGAAACTGACTGATAGAAATAAAGACTGCCCAAGTGCATTAAAAGCAGATGAAATCATACTGCTAGTGCCATGCTCCTATCAGATGTAAAAATAAAAGTATTAATAAAACAAAAATACAGAAGCATTTAATTAGAAATGCTAAAATCACCATTTAAAACTTTTAGAAGAAATGGTTAAAAACTTCCTATTTTGTTGAGTAACAAAACAATAGAAAAGTTTGGGAAGATCAAAACTAAGTAAACATGCTATCTTGTAAAAGGCTAAATAAGATGCCTTGAGTAATTATTGGCCTGTCCCCATGAGGTTGATCCTAGCAAATTGTGGGCCCAAATAATGACTAACTGCATAGATGAATCCAATCAACTCGGGCTTTTGGAGACTAACTCATTTCAAAGTAATTTATTTCCTAATAAGATTTGTAGTTGGGAAAGGTAACCACCGATGACCCATATTTATACAAGGTCTTTTACTTTATTTAGGTTCAATAGATATGTAACCATCACTGCTTACACTGATTAAATAAAAGCTATCTGATGTGTCTCGAATGTAATTGTGAAAGAGAGGAGGATTTCCATTGATGCCTTACAGGAGAGGAGCTTTGCAAAGATCATCTAGCAGGTATGTCACAGGTACCTGATGTTCAGTCCATCACTGACAGACCACACTAGACAAGGCTGTCACAGATGCATTAACATTAAGGTAAAAATAAATTATTGCACTTGAAGGCTTTAGAACAGAGTTGGAATATAACTTTACTTTCTTTGAATGGCAGGTACAGAGGATGCTAATTATCTGTGGGGAAGACAGTTTGGATGACGTCTAATCCTCAAAGATGAAAATGAGGATTGAAGCTGGGGAATACAAAAAAAGATGACGAAAATTAATGAAAAAGGTGAGAATTTCTAAAAGAAACTCAAAACTTTTCTTTAAAGTTAACTCCTAGGTTTTTGTTTACCTACTTTTTCCCATCTTTCCTGAAAAGGAAAATAGATGCAGTGAAAAGTGAAATGTCAGCAGTTTGCATAAGTTTACATTTTCATTTTCAGGGTTTTTTTTTATGAAATGGGATGACACTACAATTTTTTTAAACTTTCAGGTGAGCATTAAAAAACAAATTAAATGAGATTAAATAGGTAAATATAGAAAAGACTATAGAACTCTGGCTTTAGACTCAGCTATGTAACCCTACAGTTACTACTCAAAGTAAACTGATGAGTATGGCAAGTCCATTATAATAATTAGCCAATCATTCTATACTTTTTTGAAATGTAAAAATTGATCTTATTAAGGATTAATTCAGCAAGGCTTAAGCTTAATTACATTTACAGGCCCAATTAATAATTTTGTAAGTGGACGTTATTAAAATGTGCTCATAAAGAAGAGAGGAAAATTTAATTGCAAAGAAATATACCATTTACTATGAAACAGGGATTTTTTACCAAATTAATTACTTACATTATAGAAAGTGGCTGCTAAGTGAATTTTATGTCTCAGACACATCTATTGTAAGAGATTAATTCTTTGCTGTAACCAATCTTCAGAGGGTGGATAAAAAAACAAAAACAAACAAACAAACAAACAAAAAAATCGGAAGTTATTAGTGTTTTCTTCTTTATGCTTAACAAGTTTGCTATAATTGTACCTATTGACATCCATTACAAATCAAACACACAATTCTCCTAGTCATTATTAGGAAAAGACAGTAAAACAGAGGGCATCATTATATCTGCATGTATCTGTGATTCACTGGCAAGTCAAATATTGCAAGCAGTTCTAGGTGTGCTCCCTCAGAAGGTATTTGGGAGGATGGTGACATGCTGAGAGAAGAGCAGAGGAGGTGTGTCTGGAACAGGCTCCATGTAACAACAACCAGGTCAGGTCCTCGGGCTGGAGAAGCAATGATTAATAGGGGTTTATAGTGTGACTGGTGGGTAGGGAAAAGCTGTTGCATCTTTCTTCTGTAAGACAAACAAAATTCACAAGGTGTTCAAAACCAGGGAAAAAAAGGTTCATGAGTGACAGACTGGTGCAAATCCATGTCAAAGGAAGTTATGCATGTTAAATATATTGATCTGGAACAAGTTCATGAGAGCTAAAACAACCAAGAATTACTGAACGCAAAGGAACAGTATACAGCTCAAGAAGTCAATAAACAAGAATTAGTAGAAGACTAGAAAAATATTCATGGGGAGAATGCATGATCATCCTTGTATAGTCAATAATTTTCATTGTTAAACAGGAAGTTCCTGTGTTGACTTATATGACCATTCAAATCCTTTACATTTGTGAAACAGGAAAGCAACACAAAAGATTACAGATTCAAATCTAAGAAAAGGGAAGAAACTCACTGCAAAAGACCATAACATGCTTAATTCTACATGGGCTGGATTTGTTGACTTCCAACAATTTCCAAAACACTGCTTTGTATGACTTCAGTGATACTTTTCCTTTCACTCAACTTTTACTTCTGATTGGAATTCTTGTTCTCCTACTTCTGTTGTGAATTAGCTGACTTCCAGCTTCGGATTAATAATATATATCCTCCCCATCCAGACTTTTTTTCTATCAGAAGCACAAAATAAAAAACCTAAATAAAAAAAACTCCCAAACCAAAGCAAACCCACTAACCAATGAACAAAACCAGAAAAAAAAAATCCCCTTCAGATGAAGCATTTTTGATGTATGAATCACACATAATATCTGGTTCTCAGGTTGATTCTTTGGTGTCTGATAAGCAGGAGTAATGTTTTCATATTTTGCTCAGTGTAGGTATTAACACAATTTCTTACATCCTAGCAGTTGCCTATTTTCATGAAATTTGTAGAAACCTTATTAGCATTAAGAGCTCTCCCTCTCTGTTCAACATATTCAGAATTACCCAACAAATTCAAAGTTGTTGTGGAGTATGCCAAAACAGGTAGATAAGGAGCATGGTGTATCAATATTTTGTTCTTAAGTAAGAAAGGTTTGTATGCAATTGAAAAGATAGCAATAAATAAATCCTAATTTATTTAGTTTGTATGTAACAGAAAATATAATAATAAATAAACCAATAAACCTTAATTTATTTATTTTTATTTTTTGTCTTCTTGTATTCTTTCTGTTGTGTCACTCTAGTGCAGTTTCCTTCAAATCTCCCTTTTCTTGAGGAGAATCAAAATATAGAGGCATATAAAGTACAGCATGTATTTACACTGCAAGAGAACTCAATTTGAAAAAAATTACAATTAAGGATATAGAATAGAAAACTTGTTTCTTGAGGTACACTTGTTTGAAGTGCAAGTGTCTAATTATATTGGCTTATCCTTGCAAAAAATAAATTTTCAGGAATACTGAACCAATAGTCAGTCTACAGAAAATGAAATTTAAATTTTTTATTGTTGTTGTTGTTGTAGGACTTTTGCTCAATTGAATGTGAAGGGTTTTATGCAGGTATCATCACTGCTATACAACTGAAAATGGAGCTTAGGCAACCTTACTATTTATTTAAACAATCACAATAAAGATATTCAACATTTCAGAAATGTGTTCCATGTCTGCTTCTCATGGGCTCTTGAACTAACAAAGCTGCAACACTCTATCCTGCATAAGCATAATTATTATTCCAAAATTGAACTGGGAACAGGAGATATGGTAACATTTAAGAAAAAAGTTTCTTCTCTGTGGAGGTCACAAAGCTCCTAAGGGCAACTGTAATTATTTCTTTAAAATAAGGAGATACAGACTGTATAAGCTATAAAGGCTTCAAAACTGCAGTTACAGCACTTCTTGTCAATAATCTATGGATCACAAATTGCCCAAAGGGAATGTTAACTCCATAAAGTGAGTTTTACTTTTTTGGAAAAACACATAAATGAATTTGGCATACTTAAAGGGCTTCTCAGGCAAAATTTCAACTTCTTGTCTGTGCCCAGAGTAATTATATACATACAGCAATATAGCCAGGCTTGGAGCCAGATGAAGGGCAGGAAAAAGATGTTGGTGATTTGGAAAATTTGCCGTAGACCTGTGGATATATTTACTGCTTTGTATGATTTTACCTATGTAGTGGTCTCATAGGACCACAGAAATGTTAAGCTAAGAGAAGCCCGTCGATTACAAGCCTTTGTTGCCTGTTTCTATTTTGCTCTGACAGAAGGGGAGGAAAGGGAAGAGGAAATAATTCCATGCCTTGGAAATAAACCTAAATCACAAGAGAAACATTTACTATTAATTAACTGGGTATCCTGATGAATTTCTATTTGGCTGAAAATATTTTGACCTTGCCCAGACTTGAGACAGATGCCACACATATCCCACAGGCCACTAATAGGAAGGAAGGGGATAGAGGCATAGGGTATATTCCCTTGAGAGGCCAAATCTGTCATTGCAGGCTGGACCTTCCTGGGCTCAGCCCAATTTGAATAGGAAAATGATATATGAGCCACATTGGTTTAGAAGCCAATTCCACACACTCTTTGAATGCTGGATGCCAAAATGGAGAGGCAGGGATCAGTGATTCATCCCAGCCAAGGTCATCCAGGGTGCAGGCTTGTTATGACACAGAGTGTGCTCTCACTTGTAATCCAAGCACCGGATTAGTGCCACAGTCCACACTGTGATTAAAGACCTTATATAAAGACTTTGCTGCTTATAAATTTGCAAAGTCTTAAGTGTCTGGGATAAGACTCCCCATATGTTTTATTTTCAAGGTGAACTAAATTCAGTTAAAAAAATGCTCAATGTTTTCTGAGAATTGTTTTAGAAATAACTAAAAAAAATATGATTTATAAAATTAAAAGTATTTGATCAAGAATGAAAATGAATGAGCAGTATAATTCAAATTATATTTGTATGTAGGATCTCACTCCTAATGTTTTCAGACTTTACAGTAGAATTTCCTTAGCCCAGGTTTTATGTGTTCTTATTCTGTATCACTGTAGCCATTGTAAGATTCAGACACAGAAACAAGAAGAAATTTACTGGCTAAAACAGCAGACATTCCACCAATACAGAGCCAAGATAATTTTTTTCCTCTCAACATAGAAAAGATTGTCAGTGGAATAAAAAAAAGAAAGTAAATACTACAACTGTAGAGAAACATGAGAGTCAAAATTCAAAAAGGTGAATTGTTTTTGAAAATGCTTATTAAAATTATTGCTCTCTACTGTTATCTTTACTTTGACATTAAGATTTACAAAGAGAAAAAATTTAAAAAATGGTTCTGCTGAGATAAATAAGAAAGAAAAAAATATAAAAGTTGATAAGATTTACTAAAGTACTTGCTGCATTCCAGTTTATTCCTTTTAAAACTCCTTTCTGAAAGATAACAAGGAAATGACTCTCATATATTGTACTATTAAGCAATTCTTATTTATTTATACAGAATGAAGAAATACCCAGAAATATATAATGTAATTTTCAAATGGCAACATTAATTTATTGGACTGAACAAGTCATAGAATATTGATACTGCTGGCTCACAGGAAACTTATACAGGCCAAAAAGTTAAACACAATGGTTCAGAAGGTGTGTATCCTTCTATTGTCATTGAAAATAAAAATCAGGAATACAATTATCATTCACAAGATACTATGTTTTGAAAATCAAATCCTCAAAGCTGTCCTTTTGGAATACCTTTAATACATATGTCCAATATAAACAATCCTTTCTCAGAAATATTTTCTTCACTTGCAACTTTTTTCAGGCAATAATCATCAAAGAGGTTTTAATTGTTCCTTCTCTACAGCTGGATGGATCTAACTTTCTTACACAGTCAACTTAATGAGAGAGAAAAACAATTAAAATCGGGATTAATGACCTTGGCCTGATCTATGTCTGGAGGGAAATGCATCACAGCAAGGTACGTGGATTGTGTTCCTCCAAACATTGTTCACATGTCTAAATGAACTCTGTTTTCATCTTCAGGACTGTCCTGGTCATTGGGATCTCATTTCTAAACAAAAAAGTATTAATTATCTTTTCTATTTCCAAAATTAAGCTTTTAAGAAGAGATGGCAAGCCAATGGAATTAAAGAGGATATAACAAATGTAAAGAAAAATTATGAAAAAGATAGAGGTTGGAATTCTTCATGCTGGAAAAAAGGAAAGGAGACATGATTGAGGGCAAGAGGAATGCACTGGAGGCCTTGGCCAAGCCTGTGTGTTCCCAGTAAGTAGCAACTCCTGCTTCGACTGCTGAAGGAAATATACTGTTCTGGGCAAAGCATTCATCTCACCCAGAAAGGCATTTCTTGTATTCTTACTGTTTTCAGCTACAGTTGTGAGTTATCCTAAAGTATACATTTAATCAATGGAAAGAGAGAGGTGAGTCAGGTCTGATTAGTTTTGTAAGGTCTTTTTCTATTATACATATGTAGAAATTAGTGAGGCCATTTTTTATGGATGATGAAATTAGCCATACTAAGCTGTATATACAATCTTGGATTTTTTTTTTTACTTTAAGAAAGGCTGGTGTTCCCATCAATCTCCATCCTCCTGCTGCCCCTGTACAATGTATGCATTGGGCTGCCAGAGGTGAACAATGCTTCCTTGAGAGAAAAACCTAGCAGCCCCCAGTCCACTAAAGTGCTGAGAAGTATGATATGGTTGTGAGGGCAGCTGAGATGGTGGGAAGCTGATGATGAAACATGGCTTTTGCCCTATGCAAGCCCATCAGATATGGGTTCTGCATGCACAACTACATTGCTAAGTACACAGGCCATGCAGTCACTATGGCTAGCTATGGCTAGCTTTCCTTTTTCTAGAAAACTAGAAATTTTTAACATTTTGTTTATGTGTTTTGTCTATTCTGTAAATGTCTTTTAGCATTTTGGAAAATTTATTTTCTAAATATCTTGGTTTTATTGTTCTTATTCTCTGGAGTTCCTATATTTAGTCAGAAACTTCTTGAAGCTGGCTGCACCAAACTAAATACTGGTTTTAAGAAAATGTTACTTGTTTGCTAGGCTGTCATGGGGAAGTACTGAGTCCTTGAGAGACCCATACTGAGGGAAGTAGAACAACTGTAGTATTGCATTCCCAAAAATATTCCCAGTTAATGCAATTGTTTTATAACTACTAAATGCAAAGAAAGGATTAACCCCAGGCAGAAGATGGGCAGGAGAATAGAATGGATCCAACCATACAAGAGGAAAGAAAAAAGGGGGACATGAGATTATGCCATAGCATGCCACACTTCATGTGGCATACAAGACATTTTTTTACAGCACAAAGTCAGGGAACTCACGAAATGAGGACAGACAGCAGACATCTGCCTTGGGAGGAAGCCAAATGGACTAGATACTGCAGCAGACAGCAACTGACTTACTTACAGCAACAACAAAGGAAATACCTATTTCCTTGAAGAGCTTAGCAGCAGGATTTGCTCAGACTTCAAACAAATCAGGCCAAAAGGCCTAGGTCTTAAAGAAAACAAAAATATGCCAAATGCTTAACAGGCTGGACTAGTTCAGAAATTGTCTTTTGAAGGTGGAGCTGGACCAGGGCCACTTCACAGGATTGCTGTCGATATAAACTCTAAATACACAAGCTCATGGAAAGAGGGGGAGCAAGTTCCCCACCTGCTTTCAAACCTGAGCTTGGAATCACTGCTTTTGATAATGTTGCTCCAGCTTCTTATATGAAGATTGTCAAAAAACCTTGCTGAAGTTGAAAGTAAGCTGCATCCTTTGTTTTGTTCTTCTGTATGTATCAGGTCAAGTAGTCTGTGAAAAGGAAAGACAGCTTTCTAACTTGATATAATTTTCTCCATCAATTCATTCCATCTTTTTTATTTCTTTTTTTTTTTCTTTTCTTTTTCCTTTTTTTTTTTAAATGGGCATTACAAATTAAATAGTTAGCACTAATGTTTTTCTGACTATCAAAGTGAGTGATTACTAGGTTCTCCTCTCCTTGCTGTTAGGTCTGTCCTCTAAGGAGAACTGCCTGTCTTCCATGACATCTCAAGGACAAGTAATAATGCAATGAGCTATCTTCTCCATGGACTCTCGCCCTTCATAACCTTATTCTTTTAGTGCCATAGGAAAGGAGCTTTAGGAATAGGTAAAATGGATTGATCAACACATCACTGAGCAGACCTCTGGCATACTGAAAATGCATCTCCAGGCCTTGTGTATAATATAACAAGGCATTAGCAGCAATCTTTATTCTCACTGAAGCAGAGGTAATTAAAATCACCACTTGTACAGAGGCACTCGCAATTGTGTATCAAAGGCAAACTTGAGACACACATACCCCACACCCCTTCCCACTCCAGATTTAGTATGAAATAAGACAAAAATGTGGAAACAATTATCACTTTGATGCTGCAGGTGCTGTATGGCTCAAAACATCTATAACTAGTAGGTACTTGTTCTCATGTACTGCTGGTAACTGAAAGATATTGCTGCTTCACTGATTATCCTCTCTGTCTGACTGAAGCTGTATTTTTTAAGAAAGGTCTTTATTTATCTTTTCATACATACAGCACTGTTTTGGTTGTTTGCTTAACTAATTTTTTTCTGCTTTCTCATTATCATTGAATCACTTGATTTCAAGGCATCTGTTGTGATAATACAGATATAAAGTAGGTTTCATACAAAGAACTGAATTTTGTTCAAGTTAGCTCACACTGACTTAAGTTTGTTTAAAGTCCCCATGAAAAAGCAGAATCAGAAACACTAATCTGGGGAAATTCAGGTCCATTGTAAGTAGTCTAAAAAGGTAATACACTTCCTCCATCTTGGTGGATGATAAGTAAAATATGTGAACTATGAAAAAGAGAGCAATTTTTAATGTTCATGAGCCCCATTCTCAAAAAGGTTGTTTTAATTTTTTAAAAGTTTAAGCAGAATATTTATTAAATGGTAAAAAAAAACACTCATGATAGACCAAGGCACACTTTTATGTCCTTTGAAACATAAGGTATCCATGCATAGAAAATCAATCTTTTATAGTAACAAGCCAATCTCTTGCCTTTCAAGCTCTGTTTACTCATGCTTAATTACAGAATGTCTCTTGTAGTATTCCTATCAAATATTAACTCAGATAAATAATGGCTGTACTATAGAAAGAGCACAACATTAACTGAAACAAACATATTTAACAAAGGGAAAGAGCAGGAATGGTTCTATATTAAATAAGCTACAAAACTTTGGTCAGTATCATATAGAAGAAAGAAAATACAATGTGAATATAATATTCAATTAATTGTTTTGTCATTTACCTGGTTAAGACTTCCTAATCCATAAAAATCCCACAATTACTCATCTGCCTGCTAGGATTTTTAACAGGTTTTCTTTCACTATACCTGCAGGTTATTTAATTCATGGCCTTACAACTTAAAAAAAACAACAAAACAACAAGGTGTAGAGATTATGTTTTCATGAGGCATTTTAAGGTGTTCTTGAAAAGGACTTTGCTGACCTTCATCTACTTACACTAACAGAACACAGAACTACAAAGTTAATCGAACTATATCTTCTTCAGCATGACTCAGTTACTAGTGGTCCACATGGTGAATCTGGGTTTATTAATTCTGTCAATACCACTTATGTTTTGCTGGAGGAAAAAGGAAATGGCTTTTGGGGAAACAAAAAGTATTCCTATACCTTTTTGGAAACGATGGGGAAATGCACAAATGCAGAGTAGCATTCTACAACTGGGATTCCTTGGAGAATAGCTAAGGCTGGGTTGCCTTGACATGGCAATTCCATAAATTTGATTTGTTTTTGAGAGAATAAAACAACTGTTAACATTTTAAAACAAAGCAACTTGCAGGGTGCTATGCTTTTAACTCCTCTTAAAAACCAAAGGACAAAAGTATGGGCCTAGGATACAGAGCTCCAACTGCAATCCAGAATACTGGCAATAACCAGTGCCCAAAGGGCCTCAGAGCAGTGCCCAAAAAGCCTCAGCAAAGACAGAGGCCACACTCATTTAACAAACCATTAATCTTATAAGGGAAGAGGAGCTATAAGAAAAAAGTAAACAAGAAATTAAAGAAGGTGTAAGGTGGCTATAAGGAGATGAGAACTACAGATTCTTGGTAAGAGAGTTCTTTAGGAAATTTAAAGATTCATTGCTGACTGTAATATTTTCAGGGAACAAAATCAATTTCTCAGGAGAAAAAACCTCCAATCATATTTATGCATTAGATTATTCGCTTTTTAGAAGAAATATAATATTTACAATAGTGAAGACTTTTGTCAAAATCCTATCCAGCAATCTTTATGTATGTATGCCACACAATAAGGAGGGTGAAATTTGTTACATTCTAATAGCAATACCAGAACACATTGTGCGGTTTGATTTTAAAATAGCTGTGTCCAGATAATTTGCATACAATACTGCGGCATGACAAGCTCTGTGAACCATTAACATGGCTTTCCAGCAACTCTTTAAACACTGTCAGTTCAAGAACAGTGACAGAGAGGAAATGTGTTTCAGTTTTTAAAGAGGGCAATTATAGACCTGTCACCTAGATGCCAACCATATGCAGAATAATGGAATGGATACTACACGACTATAATCGAGAATTAAAGAAGGATGACATAATTAATGCCAATCACCTTGGATTTGTGGGAAATATACTGCATCAAAATAGTTTGATTTCTTGTTTAAAATAAGGTTACAAGTTAAGTTGACAGGGGTGGTAAATAACACTCTCAGTACAAAATATGTAGATTTCTATTTGGGATGTAACTTTAATAACATGTTAATTTTTATTATAAAATTGCAACAAAACTTTTAAACAGAACATCAAATGAATTGGTGTACTTCCTAGGTCTCAAAGGGTTGGTGAGAGGAAATGATCATATACTTGTGCCTAGTGGAAGTCTAGGAGAGCTTTTCCTTGCTTATAAACATTTTAACAATTTTGTTTATTATTTCTAGGAAAGTTATTTCTAATACAATTAAAAATAACAAAAGACTGAGGATTATTTAGGTAATGAGAAGCATAAATCACTGATACAAAGCAAATTGAGTTGTACTGTAGGGTTGGCATTATCAAACCTGGCATTTGTGATGAGGCCAAATGTAGTTACCTATCTAAGTACTAAGAAAGTGCTTTCTGCTTCTGTGGCACCAGCATCAGCCTCAGAAATTTTGTAGCAACACAGTTACCCTTGAACGCATAAATAGTTCAATAATGAGAAAGGGAAAGCTATGCTACTAGCTTTTTCTCATTAAAAAAATCATTAATGGAGAACAATGCAAATGTGATAGGAAAATCAATTAACCGGGAAATAAAGGAAAACAATAAAAGAAATGTAATTCCTTCAATCAAAACCTTAGGGGACTTAGTCTGACTTACAAAGAAGACCTTAAGTGGGGGCTACTAATCAGGTGAGAATCTTTCCAGATGGTCTTTTCAGTCTTGGCAACAGGACGCTGAGTAACTCAGAATAGATATAATTCCACGTTTATAAAGATCTAAAACTAGGCAGCTGTTCAAGTAATCATCCAATGTAAAGTATTCTGCATCACTAATAGCCTTCTAAATCAAGACTCTAGCTTTTATTAGTTATTGTATTATAGTGCAGAGAATAATTAAATCCAGAAAGTACTAGAAACTCTTACTAAGTGCAGGTGAAACATGATGAACTTTGCTTCTCCTTCTGTCTAGATACACATGATGCTTTTTTGAATATTTTGAAATGTCTAGAATGAACATTGGATGAGTTCAATTCACTTCATTAACTTTATGCTTTTTCAGTTCAGAATGCTGTAATATATTCCTTACAAAGTATTCTCTAAGATTTAGAACATTCTCAATAAAACTAGCTGGATAATAGAAGCGTGAAAATACATTTAAAAATGCTACATTTCTATGAAAATACTATTTCACTAGAAAGAAAAAAAAACATTTTTCTCAACATGTAGTTTGTTAAAGTAATGAAATCATAGAAGAGTTTGGGTTGGAAGGGACCTTTAAAGGTCATCTCCTCCAACCTTCCTACAATGTGCAGTGACATCTTCAACTAGGTCTGGCTGCTCAGAGCCTTGTTGAACCTGACGTTGAATGTTTCCAAGGAGGGGGCATCCACCATCTCTCTGGCTGACCTGTTCCAGTATTTCACCACCCTCACTGTTAAAAACTTCTACTCTACATTAGCCCTCTTCGAATTTAACATCATTGTGGATGCTGGTGAGAGTCAGGGAAAACAGCAGTCTGAGTTTTCCCAAGATACTCAAAGGAAAACAGAAGGGAATGAATTAATAACAAAGTTTAGCACCAGGTGTTGTAGACAGGAGGAGTGTGTGAGGAACGTGATGTTTTGGTAAAAGCATGTCTACAAGAGGTGTTGCCTTTCTTGGACCAATGAGCTTATTCTATCCTCTGGTTCAGTGAACGAGTCCATAAAAATGCATCTACTCCTGAAATAAATCGCTTCTTCTACTTTCTGGATGGAGCCTGTGTTGCTGTGTCTTTTCGCCGCTCCCTAGCCTTACAGTGACACACCATTACCCTGATAAAAATCTTTCTTTTCATGAAAGACTTTTGCCTATTATAGCAGAACTGTGTTACAAAAGCTGCAGAGATGACCACCACACCCTGAATGGGGCTCTGAGAGGCCCTGGGCCATTCACGGATGAAGAAAAGATAAAGTAATAACTCAGGATGGGGACATTCACAAAGCACAAGCTTCAGGGAGGAGATGACAGCCCCAAGGCTATCAGCTGCTGAGCTCAAACAGAACCTCACACCAAAGGGTGGGAGGAGAGAGCTTTGGATATGTGTGCAGAAGCCTCTGGTGAGAGTCAGTGAATGTCCATCCTCCGATGTGCATAGCAGCTCAGCTGAGGGCCCTTCACTGGGGAAAGCTAATCTACAGCAGACGGGGCAACACAGCCCATCGAAGGGCCCCCCAAAATTGTCCCCAGACCCTGCACCAGAGCACTGCAGATGATGCAACAGACCCTCAGTGTTGCAAGGGACAGTGTGAAACTGGCCTCCTGCAAAGGGGGCACCTGGGCATTCCCAGCAGGCCCAAAGTGCATATTAATCCATGGAATTCTCTACTCTTTGGCGTGTGGCAGTGTGTGGTAGTGTGGCGTGGCATGGTGCAGCTATGGTGTGGGACCCTCACCACCATGAAGACCAGATGGAGGGGAGGAATGAGACGTCGTTGGGACCCTCGGATGGGTGATGTGCTTCCACCTAACTCCTGTTACTCTGCCTGTCCCCCCATCCCTCACACACACCTCTTTTTCTATTTCTTTCTTTTCACTTTATCTTTGTCTCTTTTACTATTAAATAAAATGTACAAATTTTTTGGCACCAACATCTAGCCTCATTTGGTTTTAATTTTATTTTTGGGTATATTTTGAACCTTCTAAGTTCTTTTTGGTTTATACACAGAGATTTAGCTTTCTTTGCTTTTCTGGGTTTAAATTGGATCATAACAAGACCCCTTTCAGGTACTGAAAGGCCACATTGAGGTCTCCCCTAAGCCTCCTTTTCTCCAGGCTGAACAACCCCAGCTCACTCAGCCTTTCCTCATAGCAGAAGTGCTCCAGCCCTCTGATCATCTTCATGGCCTTTCTTTGGACCCCTCTCCAGCAGCTCCATGTCCTTCCTGTGCTGGGACCCCAGAGCTGGATGCAGCACTGCAGTGGGGTCTCACCAGAGTGGAACAGAGGTGCAGAATCCCCTCCTTCCCCTGCTGCCCATGGTGCTCTGGATGCAGCCCAGGACACGTTTGGCTTTCAGGATGTGAGTGCCCATGGCTGGGTCATGTCCAGCCTCTTATCCACCAGCACCCCCGAGTCCTTCTTGGCAGGGCTGCTCTCAAACTGTTCATCTCCAATCTCATATCAAAAGGGATGAACCCGTTAAATATGTTGAAACTGTTTTGTAAACATAAATCAAGCTAATAGGAAGCCATCTAATATTCATCAAGACTTCTAAGAAATCTAAAAATAGGCAATTTTCCATTCCATGCAAAGTTCTGTATACCAAGAATATAACATAAGGGATAAGAAGGGGAAGAAACTTTCTTAATCACTATTTATTAAAATTACACTCAAATTATGAGCCCAAAGAAGTAAACAGAATATAAATCTAAAATATTGATTTTTTTCTGGTAAGTAGAATATAGAAAACATATGTCTTAAATGAAAAAAGTTTCCAGTATAAAGAAAAAAAGAAAAATAGCAATTATTCTGTTATGTATTTCACTATAGACTCTTCTTCCTCTGTAGGCTATGGCCTAGAAACATGCCATTTGTCATTAGTTATAGAAACAATGAAAGTTGCAGTATTTTCTTTTTATTAGACAGACATCAATAATCACCGATGCTTTGTTTCATAAAACACTGCAGTTTCACTCAGTTTCTGCCGTGACTTTTGAAGATTAGACAGGAAGATGCTAACTACCTTTTCTGCTTTATTTTTAAGGCAAGAAGTATATATGTGTCTGGTACTTTTGTCAGCTTGACTACAACAGAAATATTTGGCAATCAGCATCATGAAGTGCCAAGAAATAAAGGATTGAACTGCATTTTCAAGTACAATTGGAGAATAACTTGATATATTGCAGCAACCTGAAAAGTCAGTGTCAAGGAACAACTCCAAAATGGCAATCTGTCCTAAGAGGCAAAATATTAACTCCAGTCACTGCTGCCCCTTTGTCCATCATTACTTTAGTTAAGAAAGTTGTAGAGCAGATACAACAGCAAGCGTGGATATTGCACAGGACACTTCGATGACAAAAAGGGAAGAAAAGAAGAAAAGAAAGGAAGAAATGAAAAGGATTTGCTAGATTTTGTCCTCCCAAGAACAACAAGGGCCTGCCAAACTCAAATACCCTGAGGAAAACCGGGTGACTACTCCAGTTAAAAAACTGGCAGACCAGGTTAGTTAATTAAGGTGTCTGCTCAGGCACCTCACTGCCACATAAACACTTATTTAGAAGACAAATGTTAGTGACTTTTGTCACTAACTATGTTTAGTCTAATATTTCAGGTTCTTTTCAGGGTAAACTTTGTCCTTTTAATTCAGGTAATTACTGTGCAATATAAGGTCTTTGAATTTGGCTTAAGAGAGTGTATTTTACAGATGGGGAAATTTCTGCCAATGTTGTCTTTTAGGTAGTGATTCCCTTTTAGCATCTGCTGGCAGCAGTGCCTCCCAGTGACAAGAAAGGCTTTTGTCACAGCTATTTCATTTGCACAGTACTTGTGGAGAATAGAAATCTGTTCTGTTACAGAAATCCTTATCAATGAAATAAAGAAATACTCCTTTTTTTCCCTTACTACATCTATTGAATGTTGCTTTGTTCTTATTTCTGCATTTCCACAATCTCACAATGCTACCAAAGATTGCTGCCAAATGAGGTGCACTGATGATTGAGTAGAAAGTGGTGCAGTGTCTGCTGTGTTTCACAGATACCACTGATTATGGATCTGTTTGTCCTTCTGCATGCATAGATATATATATATATATTACAATATGAAATCCTAGCTGCATTTCATCAGCTCATACTTCACTATCAGGGAAACGCTTCTTTATCTTTTATATTATTCATTGTAGTAGGGTGTGCTATTTCACCCTGTGTGACTGTCATAGAAGTTTAGCAAATTACTCTGATCCCCAACTGGGTAAATGCTTAATTTTGGAATCTTTTCACTTTATGGGAAAACACAATTCCTGTTAAAACTCAGGCTATGAAAACAGGTCAGTTAGGGATCATACTTGTTTCTATTGAACACAACTGCCAGGAAATAACACATAACACTGATTGGCTTGCATTTATGGTAATCACATTATGGCAATCACATTACGTCTTCAACTCAAATGATTATTGATAGGACACTCAACACCTGCATTCAAGTGTAGTTGAAACTAGATACTTGGGAATCAGACATGAAATTTATGCTTGTATTTTGCTTTCACGTTTTCAGTCATGAATCTGTAAATAACTGAATTTACCATATATATATTCGGCTTCAGTATTAGTAAATGCAGTTAGTGACAGGTACATTTAATTTATCCTCATTACAACAAATGGCTTTTGAAGTTCAGGAAATGTGTGCATCCATCCATCATATTTTGACACGTAAATGATCACTTGAAAATTAATGTTTCTTGCTTCTGGCTTGCTGTCCCATAAATACTTTAATATTTATTATTCTGCTGAACTGTACATCTTTCTATAATATTTCCAGTGAACGTGTTCCATTGCACATAGAGCTCAAATTGACCTAAAATCTTAGTATTTGATTCATATATTTATCTGAGCTGAAAAGTGCAAATAAAGACAGATGATTGTAATTTTTACTGTGCTCTATCCTGGCTTATGATGGACTTCCAATCTGAAATTCTAGTTAATATGTTTTGTTCATATGATTAGGAGTCATGCTTGAAATGCAGTTCTATTCCAGTTTTTCTTCATTTATCTCAGAACTTTAAAATACATGGACCTGCAAATAGCATTACATTAAGGACTGCTGTCTCTCTGCATGGACCAGCAGTCACTACGCAGGTGTTCATTCGATGACAACAGGACAAGAACAAGTCCCAGGATGAAGATGCAGCACATGAGCTCATTCAGTTACTCCAGCACAGCTCCTTGAATCCAGCCGAGTGTGCATGTGGTGCAAAAACAAGTCTTTGTTATCTAAGGTGTAGATATGGAGTGCAAGTGCAACCCACTCTGTGTGAATTATGGTTTTTCAGTTATTTTTGAGATTATGTGATTTTGCACGTCCCTACATGTCCTTGTGCTGTGAACGTGGGGTTTAGCTACCCCTGCTGCTGATCTTCTGGAATTGCTGAAATCTGCCACCTATATAAATTGCTCAGAGCAAGAGGATGCTCTCTCTTTAACATAGTATGTAAAGCATATTAGTTTAATTCCTGATAAGAGAGGACTTTCTTAGATTTCTTGACATTCATGTACCTTAGGACAGTGAAGACCATTATCCCTTTAGCAATGACAGGATTGCTACGTATATTTGTTCTCTGCTATTGCACACAGGTAAGTCAATACCTACAGCAGATGAACCTTAATCTGTGTGTAGCAGGGACAATGTTTTCCTCCAAACACAGTTGCTATACTCATATGCCTGCTCTGGATCATGGGTTTGGATTCTTAGTTCCTGTTACATTCATTCACCATTCACGGACATACTTCTTCTCTATACATTCTCATGAATTTGGCAAAGGACTGCCTTTGTCCATTACTACCCAAATTCCATGGGATCAGCCCAGTAGCAAACTATATTAGCAAATTCATTACTGCACAATCCCAAGTAATTTTACATGGAACTCGTCCTGTCTGCACTACCTATCACTTTTATGCAGCCTTTTGAGACCAAATCCTTTTAACTTAAAAAGAAGTATGAATTTCATACTGGTATCCCAAAATTAAACCTCCTTCAAATGACTTTACCCTCAAAATTTACCGTCTTGCATTATTTGGCACATCTCTAGATTGCGAATATGATTAAATATTTGCAGTTTTCTTAGCTAAGTGGTCTGCTGGCACTTCTGAAATATTTTACATAGCTACAGCTGAAATCTTAATTAGATTGAACAAAAGAGAAAGGGGGAGCCAATATATGTAAACAGAGCAGTGACCCTTGTCTGCATGTTTTCCCAGGTCTGTGAAACCCTAATGCAAAAAATTCAAAGAAAAACAGAGGAACGGTAATAAACGCTAACCTAGAAAAGATACAAGCTAGAAAAATATCTGGAACACCCGCAAAGACGGTGATGGAGAGGAACACACGGAAAACGTATCTGAGAAAACGACAACATTCGCCTGCTCCCAGAATTTAACAAAGCACAGCTCTGACGGCCACAACAGCCATAGATGCCATGCAATAAACCCGTCTGTAAGGCCAGTAGAGCAGCATTTCGCGGCAGCAGCGCCCCACGCTCCAACCCGTGCCCTCAGCGCTTCCGCCCCGTCACAGCGCGGCCGCCGCGTCCGGCCCGTCCCTTCCGGGGCGCCGGGCCCGCCCTGCGCCCATGGCGGCTGGGCCGAGCGGGGTCGTGCTGCGCTGCGCTACGCTGGGCTGAGCTGCTGCCAGCGCCATGGCCCTCGCCGGCCGGGCGGCGCTGCGCTGGGGGGCACGGCTGCCCAGCCCCTGCCCCGCCGCCGGCCCGCTCTGCCGCCCGNGCCGGCCAGGTGTGAGAGGGACACGCCACTCCTTGGGAGAATTGCCTTGCTATGGTGTAGGTAGGACTTGATATGTTAAGATGGCAGGTTAACAAAGCTTGGAGAGAGGAGTGTACTGCTGCTAGTGGACACAAAGAACGCAGAACTCACGGGCCTGAAGGACATTTGACAGAACTCCCAGGATACGGATGGAACTAATAAAGCCAGCTCAGCAAGTGTGCTGAAATGGGCTCTGAAAAAAGGTAATTCTGGCAAGGGGAGATCACAATCAGAGACCCAAGAAACCGACTCAAGAGAAACAGACCATGCCGGCTAACTAGCATAAGAAGTGAGGCAATCTTTTAACCAATAGAATATTAAGACAACTATGTAACTTCTAGGCAGTGAACATTAATGTTTGCTAAAATGTATAAACAGTATGAACTCTTGATAGTTGTTTGTTGGCTTTGTGGATTTTCCACCCAGTGCCCCTTTCTGCTCAGAACAATAAATAAATCAAGTACTTTGACTTAGTGTGTGAATTGGTGTCTTGCACCCTGTGTGAAAGAATCTGTGTTGGCACAACACTCGTCCTGGAGTAGGAATTTCCTGCTGCCGGGACCTTGTGTCCCTGTGGCTAGAGCAGACCCTGCTTTTCGAAGCCGATACACCTATGAGGGATTGGCAGAAAACGCTGATGAATGCTGTGTACTGATGCTAGCAAAGAATACAAGGCTCACTAGTTCCCTGCTGGCCCAGAGCTGTGTCCAGAGCCCGAATTAGAGAGATGAGATCTGTGTGCTGCTAACATTGGTGGCCAGAGTTTTTCAGCAAATTGTTGCTGATTGCTCTAAGGGGTCTCCTGGTTCCTGAAGCTCAAAGCTTTGGGAAGCAAGGAAGCCACTTTTCTTCAAAATGTCTTATTACTATGAATGAGCATGAATAACAAAAACAAAAGTTAATTAGTGTTGAACCTTTCTATGTCAGGCTAGTTTTCTGCATTTTTAAAAATTTAGCCAAGATGATTGTTAAATGTAGCATTCTTTTCCACAGTCTGCTTGCTCTTTATGGTAAGGTCACTGCCATCTGAGTCTCTTAGGTAATGGCACTGTATTCATATCATGCTTGTGAAGAGTGATGTCCTTAATGGCCCCCTGAATCCAGTTTTCTTCATCCTTAAGTTTAGTAGTTTCACAAACGTGAAACTTTAAAACAAAGTTTTCCAGCTCCCTATTTATATAAGAACATGGTGCCTTTCACACACTTTCCAGCATACTTCATGATTTTTTAAAGGTAAAAAAATATATCTGTATGACTGAAGTGAAATACTGGCATTTTAAACAATGGTGACAATTAAAGTTTTTGTATCTCTGTTCAACTTGTGTTTCTTCCGGAGAAAAATTAATTAAAAGAACTAATTTGTTATTTTAAAGAGGTCATATTGTATATAGAAACTGTAACCATGATTTATGAAAAGAAATTCCTGTTTTTCAGGAAAAATTAGATATGTCGACGTATCCTGTTGAAAGCATTAGAAACTTCAGTATTATAGCTCATGTAGATCATGGCAAAAGTACACTAGCAGACAGATTGCTGGAAATTACAGGTAAGCATTCTCATTTTATACTACCTTTTCTTGACATGGAAGGTGGCATCTTCAGTTTCTGTACCTTTGATTATTACTAAAGTTTCTAATATTTTTGCTCTTCTAGTGTTGCTTGTGCTTTTAGTCTCTCAGTTGTGTAGTGTTACAGATATACGGACTTTGTGGTTGAGGCATGCCTACATGTAGGTGTAAGGAAGTGTGTAATTAATTTAAAGAAGTACATATTTTGGAAAGAGACTGAAAAGGAGTTTACTTCCTTGTGCAAGATGTCAGTCCAGCCATTTCAATTTATGATGTTTACTGCCAGTGGTTGAGGTGGACAGAAGGGGTGCAACTGTCATGACCTGGGAGTTCTGAACTCTCTTTTAAAGGTGAACGAAACAAAACCAGGGAGGGAAGCTTTTGATCAAAGTTATTTTTTATGATTACATGCCATGTATCACTGTGAGCACTTTTTTTTGATGCCT
The DNA here is from genome assembly GCA_013397075.1 of Rhabdornis inornatus. Taxonomy (NCBI): domain Eukaryota; kingdom Metazoa; phylum Chordata; class Aves; order Passeriformes; family Rhabdornithidae; genus Rhabdornis; species Rhabdornis inornatus. The sequence goes on from VWZS01007262.1 coordinate 393,071, forward strand.
GTGATGGAATGGGATTTTGAATTCAGGTCTGTCACTCTGTGCTGATGCTCATCTTGCACTTGAGATTGGTCTTAGAGCTGTGGGCCACTCCTCCCCAGCCATAGGTGAAGTTTCCTTAAATATCAAAATTACTTAAAACTGAATGGAGTGTTTGCTTCTTCTTAATCTCTTAGATGATGTTTTCTATCCTGCTTATTCAGGATAGTATTTTATGTAACTTTATTGTGTGAACTTTATTTGACAAATGTAAAGAATTGATGTACAGTTTTGTTTTTGATTGAAAATCTTAGTTTAGTTTAATTGTATGGAAAAGCTTCATTCGCTCTTGGTTAACTCTTGGTTAAATGCATTTGCAAGATTTATGTAGTAAATTAGGAAATAAAGTTTTTTTTTCTTATTTTTAGGAACAATTTCTAAAACTGACCGTAATAAACAAGTGCTGGATAAACTTCAAGTGGAACGTGAAAGAGGAATTACAGTTAAAGCCCAATCTGCATCTCTCTTTTACAGTCATGAAGGAATAAACTACCTCTTAAATCTTATTGACACGCCTGTAAGTTAAATATAAACAGTGTTGAAATCACACAAATCTAAATGTCTTTATAGTTGAAAGTGGAGATTTATGGCTTCTTGTGTTTATTAAATTCCTCTTTTATAAGAATGAGAACATATATACAAATAAAAACAACATAGTACAGAAATCTTGCAAAAATACCTGAAATTGTAAACATTTGTTTTCTCCGTAGGGCCACGTAGATTTCAGCTATGAAGTATCACGGTCACTATCTGCCTGTCAAGGAGTCATACTTGTAGTGGATGCAAATGAGGTGTAGTACTTGATTCTTGTTTTCTGTTTAGTATTTCAGGATTTCCTTAAGCTAGAGGGAAACTAGGTTGTGAGTTTTTTTTAGTTTTTCTGGCAGTGTTTTTGTCCCTGGTCTATCTCCATGAAAGTATTATGTTGCAGAAAAAGAGTAATGGGATTTTAAAGCAGATGCATATAGTCAATCACTTTTTATTTATCCATCTTCTAAATGAAAGAGTTGATAGAATAGCAAAGTAATCTTAAATTATATAGTCTGCCTTAAAATACTCCCCAAAACCACACCAAAACTGAGGAGGTTTCTGTGTTAAACTTTAAAATGTTATTTTCTAGGGTATTCAGGCTCAGACAGTGGCAAACTTCTATCTCGCCTTTGAAGCACAGCTTTCAATAATTCCTGTCATAAATAAGGTAATAAAGTTTTTAGTGTTTTCTGTTAAATACTTGGGTTGTTTAAATGTGTATAGTGCTGATCAGAAATGTAACCTTGAAGAGAATTATATAACAAAGTATGTTATTTGTTATACTATTTATAGGATTTAGATATAACATTACTAGAATGTAATAGGAGTTTTCTGTATTTGCTGCCTGTGTAAAATTTAGAGTAACTGCTGTGAAATTTTTAATTTAATGAAATACATTCAGATATTTAAAAAATGTCACACTTAAAGAGATGCTTAGTGGTGGACTTTGCAGTGCAGGGTTTTTGTTTGGAATTGGTGATGATGTTAAATATTGAGGAAATGACATGAGTAGGAGCTCAATATTTAAAAAGCGGAGTCAAATTTAAATGGAATTCTAAGTGTTAAGTTCTGTGCAATTTTGAGGGCCGTGTTATTGGAATCACAAGATTAGTTACTGCTCAGCCTTATGTTAATTGCTTTTTGTAGATTTATATTGTAATTTGTATTAATATTTTTTTCCTATAAACAGTGTGGGTAGCTCTTGATGATTTCAAAGATTTTTACCAGCTCTTGTAGAAAGGTGTTTTCCTAAAGACACAGTAGTTACTCATAAATACATGAAGGTTCTTTGTTGTACTTTTGAAAGATACAGTACTGGATGATGTGGGAGATGTGATGGCTTGTATATTTAGCAGTTTGTTGTTTTGCAGATAGACTTGAAAAATGCAGACCCTGAAAGAGTTGAAAAACAAATTGAGAAGCTGTTTGATATCCCTACAGATGAATGTATAAGGGTAAGGTCTCAAAGTTTTAGAACATGGCTTATAATATATCTGCTTTGTAACTAATGAATGACATGATTAAGTGCTCTCTGTCTGCCTATTTTTGTTTGACATAAGAATTTCTTTAAAGCTTGTCTCCTGTAAGAGTGGAGAAAATTAACTTTCAGCTAAAAATTCTAGTATTTTTTGAGGAATTGAATCCAAAATTTTAAATTATTTCTCATTATCAGTCCATAAATCATTTTTGTTTCTATCATAACAATAATTGCCATTCACAAAAAAACCCAAAAAACAACAGTATAATTTACAATCCAAGAACCATTTCTTAGTAATAGCATTCTAGAGTGTCCTTTTGAATACTTTTATGGGTAGTGCCACCCATAAAATGGGTGGCCACCAAAACTGCCCAAGTAAACATGACACTATTTAATTAATAAGTGTAAGACTTGTCTTATAAAATTGTTGTTGGATTTGTTTTAGATTTCTGCTAAACAAGGAACAAATGTTGAAAAAGTTCTTCAAAAGGTTGTTGAGAAGATCCCACCGTAAGTCTGTATTTAATTATGTATCTAATTAACCTTGTAAGGTAATTAGGAAATCATGCATTGCATTTATATGGTATTGTCAGCAGTTTTACGCTTAATATACATCCAATTTAGAGAAAATACTTTATAGAGAGATGTAGGAGAAGTAGAAGGAAAATAGTGACTTGCACTTAAACAGGAGAGGTGAATTGATCACTAGTGAGGTTGAAAAGCAGAGGAGCGTTTTCTTCACCTCTGTCTTTACCAGCACTGTTGGGCTTTAGGCCTGGGAAGCAAAAATGCAGGTTGATGCACAGACCCACTGTCAGCAAAGAAGGAGTTGGTATGTGAACTATTACAGGAGCCTGACCCCTACACATGCGTGAGCCCTGATAGTATCCACCTGAGGATTGTAGGAGAGCTGGCTGTGTTCTTGCAAAGCTCTGTAATTTTTGAGAAGTCATGGAGATAAGGGGACATCCCAGAAGAGTTGAAGAATGTTAATGTCCAATTTACAAGAAGAGCTTAAAGGAGGATCCAGGAATTTATAGGCCCATCAGTCTTACTACAGTCCCTGAAAATGATATGGAACAAATCTTCCTGGGGGCTGTCACAAGTCATACGAAGTAAGTGATTGGGAAAAGTGAGCAGGGATTCGCAAAGGGTGTATCATGCTTGACAAACCTGATCACCTACAGCAGAGTAACCTGCTGTGTGGTGTGAGTGTGTAAGTGTGTTTAGGGGCTTTTGCAAGGCTTTTGCACCACTAATTAGTGGCTTGTCATCAGTCTCATCTGTATTGTTTCGGATCCAGGATTATTAGGAAGGCAGTCGAGCCAGTTTCTCGTGTTCGGTCTTGGATGTTTATTATATCTTATCAAAATTTACAGAAAACATAGCAACACTTCTAGCTCCTTGCTAGAAGTAGGAAAAATTGCTCCAAACTGAGCCTGTTTCAAGGTCTTTTAAAGCTAAACACACCAATAAGAGTTTAACACCTATATTATTTATACTTTAGACCCAATAATAGATTTCCATGACCCTTAGAGTGACTTTAAACTGACCAATCCAGAGGTCACTACCTAAGTTCTGTGAAGAAGCAGGAAGAGAAGATGAACAAGAAGAAAGACACCACCCAAAATTCTCCATCTTGTCACCTAACTACCACTATACATAAAAACGTCAAATGTAAAACCCATCACCCAGTGAAAATACACATATCTAACCCACTAAACATTTGTGATTTCTAGCTTACTATTCATATTTAGAAATCTTCTCCAAGGTTTCAGGTCCAGTGCAGTGTTTTCCAGGGTGTCTGTGCCTGGAAGCACAGAAAACTCAAAAACTCCAGATTCCTGAGATCCAACATGAGTGGTGGACACTGGCTACCTGGCTTTCTCTCTGCCTGGATCTTTAAGGTTTTTGATAAGGTTTCTCACAGATTCCTGGAGAAACCACTGTGTTACAGTCTGGAGTGGTCTGTGTTGTGGGTAGGGAACTGTCTGACAGGCTGCACCCAGAGCATGGTGGTAAATAGCTCCTTTTCAGGCTGGCTACAAGTAGGGTCTGCCAGGGATCAGTATTGGGTTCAATGCTGTTTCATATTATCACAAATCATCTGGAAGTTGGGATGTGTGTACCTTAGTGAAGTTTGCCAGCAATACCAAACTGAGAGGGGAAGTAGACTATTCACATAGGGAGAGCCACTTTGCAGGAAGACCTAGGTAGGCTGGAAGAGTGGGCTCACAAGAACCTTATGAAATTCAACAGAGGCAACGGTGGTGCACCTAGGAATACATAATTCATGAGTGGAGCGCAGACTGAAATCTACCTAGCTGGGGAGCAGCTCTGTGGAAATGGACCCAGAGGTCAAGTCAATATGAGTGAACAGTGTGCTGCTGCAGCAAAGAAAGACAACAGCATGCTGGGTTGCCTCAACAAGGACATCACCAGCAGAAATGAAGAACTCATTATCCCACTCTGCTCAGTGTTGGTTGGTCCACATCTGGAATACTGGTGTTCAGTTTTGGTCGCTCTATGCAGAAAATGTGGACAGACTGGAGAGGTGCCACAGAAGGGCCACAGAGATGATCATAAGACTGGGTAGCCTGCCCTTTGAGGAGAGGCTGAGAAAACTGGACATGTTTGGCCTTGAGAAAAGAAGGCTTAAGGGAGGCCTTTTGCCATGTTCTGATATTTAAACAATAGCTACAAAAAGCCATTGGAATAATCTCTCCAGGAAAGTGGTGGCTTCCCCAACTTTGGACACTCTGGTTTGTTTGAGCAGGGTGCTGGGCCTTATTGTTAGGCCTGTGTTTTTGCCAAGGAAGTTGGATCAGGTGATCCTTGAAATCCCTTCCAACCTGGTATGATTTTATGAAAGTGTTTGGGGTGGGCATGCTTGCTCATTCAATACTGAATGGAAACACACTGCATATATTGCTTTAATTTTTTTTGGTGGCAGACCCCAATGTAATACTACTGATCCGTTGAAAGCCTTAGTATTTGACTCTACCTTTGACCACTACCGAGGTGTCATAGCTAACATTGCGCTCTTTGGTGGGGAGATTACAAGAGGACAGAAGATTGTGTCTGCACACACAAAGAAAAGATACGAAGTTAATGAAGTTGGAATTCTGACTCCAAATGAACAACCAACACATAAGCTGTAAGTAAAAACTTCTTACAGTGAAACAAATCATATATTGGGGTAAGCTACAATATCCTGTATTTCTGTTTGATTTTTGCTTTGAGAGGTAAAAACTGGGAGATGTCTAGGTTTTTGTTCTTTGGTGGTGGGTTTTTTTATACTTACTATTTGCAATTTAATGCTCTTTGTAATTATTTATTTTGGGCATGCTGAGGCAGAAGGTTTTAGAGGGTGCTTTTTGGGCATTGCTATGGGAAGAATCCATTATCTTCTGTAGTATGTGGAACATCTGGACAGCTAGGTGTTTAAAGGCTAGTGTTCGATATTCTTATTCAGCTGCCCAATTTATTTCTAGGAACTGCCTTGTTTGAAAGTGGAAGGGAATGGGGCTTGATCTTAGTTATTGCTGCAGCATATTTTGAGGGTGGAAAACTTAAAATCCATGAATGCAACAGCTTCCAGAAGCTGGCTTCTCAATGGCAGCAGTGGGAAGAAAATCAGGTACTTAGAAGTAGTGGAGAAGTTTTACCAGTTTGCATCCAAATACATGTTAATGACTTCACTGGGGGCATTCTCAGATTACATTACTGTGTCTGATAGGTTGAACAGTCACCAACCCAGCCAGCCGCTTGCTCACTCCCCCAACCCTAGCAGGATGAGAATTGAGAAGGTACTTGTGGATTGAGATAAAGACAGTTTAATAAGTGAAGGAGAAAAGAAAAAGAAATAAAAATAAGTGATGCAAAGACAGTCCATTATTCACCACCTCCCACAAACAGACTGATGTCCTGCTAGTCTACAAGTAAAAGCTACCTTGGAAAGACTACACTTCTTTTTTATTGCTAAGCATGATGTTCTGTGGTATGGAATGCCTTTTTGGCCGTTTTCGGTCTGGTGTCCTGGCTGTGTCACCTCCAGTCTCTTGCCCACCCCCAGTCTGTTTGCTTGCAGAGGCACAGTGAGAAACTGAGAGGGGCTGTTCAGCAATACCTGAACATTGGTATGTTATCAACACTTGTTTTAGTCACAATTCCAAAACACAGCTTCATACAGGGCTGCTTTGAAGAAAGTTACTCCATCCCAGCCAAAACCAGCACACTATGTTTTACTCAGTATTTACCATGTATTCCCCTCCTATTAGCATAATATGCTGATGGAAAAGGTTTGTCTAGTGGTGTATGAGACTTGCTGTGCTGGCAGCTGGGAACTTTTCTGATTTCTTTGTCTTAGGAGCTTCTCAAGGGTCTAGCTCCAGCTTTTACACTGGGAGCAACACAGTATTCAGAATCCAGGATCATAAATGTACTGTTCAGCTGTAACAGAAACAGAACTAGTTGAGACTGTTGACAACTCAGAGGTGAAACAAATCTCCTTTCTGGGCTTTGGATATGGGCTTTTAAGGGGTGATTTATTTGAATTTCTGGCTGGGCTAAATCAAGTAGGAAAATAGTAGAAATACTGCTAATGCCAACAATCATGTCCATATAATAACAATTTTATTCAGCTATGCAGGACAGGTGGGGTACCTGATTGCTGGAATGAAAGAAGTAACGGAAGCCCAAATAGGAGACACGCTGTTTTTGTATAAACAGCCAGTGGAGCCTTTGCCTGGCTTTAAGTCGGCGAAGCCAATGGTTTTTGCAGGTGAGGAGTAAATCAATAAAAGGTGGAGCTACATTTTTTCCAGTGGCAAGAGTAAGAGCTGTTAGAGCTTTTAAAAGAAGACATGTATGTTAAGAGTTGAGAGGATTAGAATTTTAGTCAAGGTGTGTCACTTATGTAGATTTGTGTGTTTTGCCTGTGACTTAACAAGATTAGTAATAAATGCTGACTGGTTTTATATGAATACAATACAAACATATTTTTGCCTGGGATTATAGTTTCTAATGCTAGTAAACTCTTAATAGCTGGAAAAGAAGGGTTGAAATTAAAAAAAACCCAAGAGGGAATTCTTTGTCCTGATACAGGTCTCTGTAATTTTTGTAATGTGTTGGCTTTTCTTCTTTTAAAACTTAGCAGCTGTTTCATTTTTGTTAAACGTGGTAAACTGCCGGAGCTAATACTCAGAATGATCGTGTAAAATATTTGACTTTTTAAGCTTAAATAGTTCCATTGAGCTGTTGCTGCTAGCTTCAGTAACTACTACAAATGCTACAGAAGAAAAAAAATTTTTAGAAGAAAATTCTGTAAATAATTTTCTAGACTTGTGAAGCAGTATGTAAAACTCACTTGAACTGTCTCATGGAGACTAGGCAGTCTCTCAGTGAGTGTTGAAAAGTGTAATCTTGTAAATAATGTTTTTGTGTGCATGTGTGTTGCTTCTTGATGTAGATGACATTTTCTGAACATACAAGGATGTGAAAAGTGAAACATTAGAATCTATTTCAGGCAGTAGTTATACAAATAGCTATTTTCATTAATTTCAAAAGAATAAAGAAATATTTGCAGCTTTGAAATCATGCTTTTTCTTTTTCACTCACTCTTAGCTTTGAGGGAACATCTCTGTGAAGTCTGTACATTTACAGTGCAAAACAGTGGTTAAACTCAACTCCTCCATAAATGTGAAGGATTAGATGAGTACAGTGATCCTACCATTACGGTTTAGATGTTAATTCTGAGGTAATCTAAAACGTTTTTATGTTTTGACTAATTTTTTTTTTGAGGAATAAAAAAATCTTCATGTTGTTTTTCACATTTAAAAACAGATGGAGCAGAATTCCTTATTTTATTACTCTGTTAACTGTAAGTGGCGTATTTGAAAGCCGGGTACACAGTAGCTAAAGCTCTTTGTCATGTCACTTCTATTTAATATCTTTTGACAGGAATGTATCCAATAGATCAAACAGAATATAATAATCTCAAAAGTGCTTTGGAAAGGCTGACATTGAATGACTCCAGTGTAACTGTTCATCGTGACAGTAGCCTTGCCTTAGGAGCTGGATGGAGGTGAGGTTTTTGTGCTGCTTTCATTTTTGAAACTGTTGATAAGTTGAGAATGCATGTTTAAGCAAACTGAAGGTAGAATTAAACTTAATTCAAAATTAGGAGCTGTAATTCAAATTAATGATAGATAAAGATCAAAAGTATTTGATTTTCTCATATTCTCTGTTTGCATAGAGAATGAAAATTTGTGATTAATGGTTTTTGTTCTCCAAGACTTACATTAATCAACTGTAGGGTTATTTGGTCCCTTGGAGGTTTTTTGTATATTGCTATACTAGCACTGTAAACATGCTGGAGGGTGAAAAAGACCACTGTGAAATTACAGGGGATACACAAATACTTTTACCAACAGGATATTTATTTTCCAGATTGGGTTTCCTTGGTCTTCTACATATGGAAGTCTTTAATCAACGTTTGGAGCAAGAGTATAACATGTCTGTTATTTTGACTGCACCTACAGTTCCATATAAAGCTGTTCTTTCCTCAGCAAAGTTGATAAAGGTATGTTAAATTCATTTAAAAAATATGTAAATAGCAGTTTCAAAGCCTCCTGTAATAAACATCTAGAGTCTCTTTTTAAATGTAAGTTAGTACTCTATTTTATAGTAAGCATTAGAAACGCCAGGATGTTACTTGAATAGTTTTCATGTTTTTTAAAGGATGTTAACTGCTCTTTCCCCTTTCATTTCAAGCACTCTCTTTTTATGTCTTATACTTTTCCTTGCAAATATGAGTATAGGACACATACCTTGCTATATTCTTTTAAGTGTTTACTTACTGGACTGCATTAAAAGTGGGTGAAATAATCTTCCAGGCTTTATCCATCAGAAAACATGAACGTTTCTAGAAGTAGCTTGTAATGATACTGTAGATTAGCAGGGGCTGGTGAAGGAAAGTGAGATATTTTGATCACAATTAAATGGGTGTGTGCTAACTTCATTAAACTGGGTGCAAATAGTATTACTGTGTTTGACTTTTAGAGAGAAAAAGAGATGGACTTAGAGCACCTGGTGACAGAGGAGGCTGCAAGTTGACTGGCTGATTATTCTGTAAATTACTAAAAACTTGTATAAGAAAGGTTGCTCTACTTGCAAGGTGTGAAGCACAGATCTTTTATCTCTCTGATTGTTTTGGATTCTTACTCAGGCAGTATAGCAACTGTGAATGAAGTAGTCAACACCTTTGGTGTGTAAATGATTCTGGACTGTTGATGGTGGATTCTTCTCAAACAGTACTGGAAGTTGGGTCCCTGTCAGTGGAAATGATGTAATCACTTGCTTTGGAGGAGAGGGAAGTTGCATTTACACAATAAGCAGCATAACCTTCCTTTTACCTCAGAAGGTTAACTCCAGCCCTTACTGGGGTGTTGGACTGGAAAAAGTAGGTAATGAAAGCACTTACATAGGAATCAAAAACTTCATTTCTAAATCCACTTCAGCATGTGAGGCAGCCTGAACCCAAAGTTCTACTTAGAGAACAAAGTCCCCACCACTGAACTCTAAAGTGTTTAGAACAGGTCTGTCGAAGTTGTGTAATAGTAACTGAGAGAATAAGGATGAAGTAAGAAGGAAGGTCCTCAATTTACAGGGGAGAGAGAGGCCTGGAAAGGTGGATAGAAAGGTTTTTTTCATATCTATAATTTCCCAAGTAAAAAGCTAATTTCTATATAATGATACTTAAGGATATGCTGATAAGAGACTTCTATAGGTATTATAGAAATCTCTTCTGAAATCATCCGTGTTTTAAACTTGGGTTGCATAATGCACCAATGTTTTCAGGCAACTGGAACATTTTTTAGCATTTTTTTCAATGCTGTGTTTGTCTCCTCTGCTGTTCATTTTACTTACTCCTAAAGTTACAATATCTGATTTATTTGCTTGTTTTCAGGAGTATGGAAGAGACCAGATTACTATTATCAACCCTGCTCAGTTTCCTGATAAACTTTCAGTATCAGAATATTTGGAGCCAACTGTTCTTGGTACTATTGTAACACCTCAGGAATATATTGGGAAAATAATTACCTTGTGTCAGGTTGGTATATAGTTTAAATTTTTTTCTTTTGCATTTTTAAGCTCTTTACCTCATACTCGAAGTGAAGACACTAGTTAGTATGATAATAGATGTTAGTACTTAATACTGATAAAAAGTCTGCAGCAGGGGAAAAAGATATATTGGTTTTTTTAGAAGTATATTCATGGAAATACAACTTCTGCCAACACTTCTGACTATGTGTCCATGTATTTTTTTCAGTACTTCGCTGAAAGTAAATTTAGGATAGTGGTGGCCAAACACATTTGCCTGACTGTATTTGGAACACTTCTAATGTTTTAATTGCCATGCACATTGTGTTTATATTATTTCTTCACAGTATGTTTCTTAGCTTATAACATTTCAAAATGCATAATACAAAGCAGTACAGTACTTGTATATCAATACAGTAAAGAATAAAATCTATCAAAAAGAATTTGTAAAATAACTTCAAGAACACACTCCTGGGAGGAAAGATGAGGCTGCAAGTCCTACTGTGGCAGCAGTAAGCAGACACTCTTAAGGATTTCAGAAATTCAGCTTTTAGAGAGGAAAGGCTTGAGTTGTATGTCTAGTTAAGTTATAACCACTTAATCTGTGCTGCAATTTGTCCGGAGACTTCAGCAAAGTACCAATAAGAAAGTTACATTGGGGCATAAATACAGGAATTCTCTTGTGTAGCTTGACTGCTGTTCATTTTAGTTTGCTTTGTACATTTTTGTAGAAAATTTCAAGGGAAACTGAAACAATTTTTATTTGTCTAGGATCGTAGGGCAGTCCAGAAGGATATGCTGTACATTGATGAAAACAGGGTTATGCTAAAATACCTCTTTCCACTGAATGAAATTGTGGTGGATTTTTATGATGCTCTTAAGTCTCTGTCTTCTGGCTATGCAAGGTAACTACCTCCCTTGTTCCCCCTTCTTTCCCTACCCTGGACCCTGAAGAGGGGTGGCATGGTGAAAAAAGGCCTCAGGAACAGCTGTGGAAGGACATGAGTGAAGAGTATTCCTTTATGATGGTGCTGCAAGTCTAGCCTCTCCTCACCTTGAATGGATTAGATTCACTGTGAAAATGGATGGAAATAAGTCTGAAAAACATGAAAAGTGTGTCACTACCTAATAATCATCTTTGGCAATGTGTGTATTTTTCAAGGGCACCCTCTGAAGTGGCACTGGATCATCTATATGAGTAAGACCTAAATGGTCTGTCCTTGTCTGAAGTGACACTGCACAATTTTTTTTCAATGGAATCACTGAAACTGTACTACTTTCTCTATGAACTGTCTCTTGGTGTAAAAAAGAAAATAACCATATTGATTATTTAAAGCTAGTAAAAAACAATGTGATATCTAAAACAAACATACATGCTTTATTATGTGAAAAAAGAAAATCATGTGTATTTTGAGACAAAACTTTCTATTGTGGGTGGCTGCTAAGAATTCAGAGTCTAGTACAGTACTCAGATGTTTGTGCAGAGCATTTGATAGTTTAATGGAAGGGAAAACATTGCAGGGCGATGAGCTTGTGCCCCAGGAGGCTCAATAGCTGTCACAAACGTGGTATGTTGAGATGTCATTAATGAGATATGTTACACAACAGGAACCTAATCACATTATTTATTTTATAAACATAAAAATGAATTTCATTGAAGGACTGAATTTGCTTTGAGTTTATGTTTTCTTTAATTATGTCTTATAAATGTAAGTAAGACATGTTTTGCCCAGGTTTTTATATATATGCAGTAAAAGCCTAAGTAAAAGTGGAGAGGCAGACAGAAGAAACAGAGGGATGGAAATTTTGAATTTTGTCTCTGGATCTACCTCCCCCACTACATAAAACCTAACCTGTTTATTAAGAACATACCTCATTAGCAAAACTGTGCTGGGTTTCCTTTGACTCAAGGGTGATTGCCAACAATGTTGCATTATCTCATTTATTTATTTGTTTTCATTTCCTAATTAACTTCTTAATATAGCTTCTGTATGTAGTGCTCTCGGTAATCATATTTCTGTTATATGGATCTATTCACAAATCTGTGGTTTATTGAGCCAACTAAGATAGAAGTTCTTTGAAATAATCTCAAAGGATTTTCCTCCTCTCTTCTGATACTTCATATTTGATCGAATTACAGTGATTTTGATGTTCCTCCACAATTATACTTACACACAAGATCGATCAATCTGTCTATCTGTCTATCTATCTATCTATCTATCTATCTATCATCTATCTATTGCATATAACACCTCTGCATCTCTTGCATTTTAAGAATTTTTTGCAAACTAACACACAGACAGCAAGTCCCGCACCTACCAAAGAAGAAATCTTTGGAAACTAAGTGAAAAACTTAGTTGTCAGAGACAGTGATAATAGGGGTCACATAAAAAGTTTGTCAAACGAGAGGTTAAAAAGAAGACAGTCCTAGGTTAGTGTTTGATTCTTGTGACATTCAGGACATTGACTGTTCAAAAGCTGTCTTGATGGGTTCTTTAAGATTGCATTAAGCATATAGATTTCTAATTGCTCATTAGATTGGAAAGACATTCTTGAAGTCAAGATGACATCTTTCTGCATTGGTGGGGACATTACGTGCAGTACGTTTCTCATCTGAAGATCTACTAAGAGACTATTAAAAACTACTCCCATTTTATTAAAAAGTTCAGTTGTTTTATTAAGAAATGTATCTATGGAACAAAGAATGCAAAATATAATTAGTACAATATAATGACTAATTTTTTAACTGCTTTTATTTTTTCAGTTTTGATTATGAAGATGCAGGTTACCAATCAGCAGACCTAATAAAAATGGATATTCTTGTGAATGGAAATCCAGTTGAAGAACTGGCAACGATCATACACAAGTAGGTTGACTGGATTTCTTACTCAAAATAAATAAGACTTCCTATTATTAGTCAATGAAAACATTGTCTGTTAATAGGACTTGATGATCTTAAGGTCTTTTCTAACCTAAATGATTATATGATTCTAAATGACTCTAGGTATATGTGTTACTCTTAATATGACAAATGTGTATGAGCATTGAAGATTTTTCCATATGACCACCTTTATTACCACTGAAAAAGAGAAGCATTTTGTAGTACGAAAATTAGGAAATATATACCATAATTAATAGCAATTTTTTACTTCCCTTTCTCAGCTTAAGTACTGGGTATCATATTTATGTGGAAAGAGCAAAGAGAAGTAAATGCAAAATGCTGATCTTCTGAAGGGCTGGAAAAATTCAACTACAGACCAACCTAGGAGATGCCAGATGAATAATTTATGGTGCTTAATAGTGACAAAAAACTATTCTGTTCTCCCCGTAATTCTTGTTCCGTAGAAGTTTGTTGTTACCGTGTTTCCAGACAGAGTACCAGGAGAAATTAAATATTTACTGGATGCAATTACCTAAGACTTTTTTGTAAAACTATTCAATTTCTAAGAGTATCTCAGGCATTAGAGGTGAGAATAAAGCCTTTCCTATCTTCTCACAAAGTTTTTACGAGGCTCCCTTCTGTAACTTCAGCATCCCTTTCCAGTTATGCCTACATAAACTTCTGTGGGTTGTTTGGTTTTCCTTCTTAAAATACTCATTTGTAGTTGCTAAATATTTGTATATTTTCATCTTTTTTTACAAAACTGCACTGTTGAAATCCATGGAATTCTGTAACTGCAGAAGGCTGACAAAGGAAAATAAACCCCTTGCCTTGTTCAGAAGGATCGTGGGGCTGAAGGGGAGTAACTGTCTTGCATACAGTTGCTAGTTAATGCATTTGTCATAAGGTTGGAGTGAGCTATATACATGCATCTGCTACTCTGAAAAGATGCAAAATGGAGTGGGCCACCTTGCAAAAGTTATTGCTATAACATGTATTTTTTGATCAATTTAGCCTGTACCCTGAACTATTTAACTCACTAAAACTGACAACCTTCCTTTTTGCTTTAGATTTCAGTTGGCTTTTTTTTAACTTGTAGCTGCATTCATTCTGCTCTCGCTGCAGGTATTCTCAGTCTTCCCACTGTAAAAACTGCATCTGTGAGAATTATGCTGAATTACATTTATAGAGAAAGCATTACAGAGATTACTGTAAGCTCAGTATTAATAGAGTCATAATTTGTTCTTAATCTACAAGTAAATATATGTACCTGTTCAAACTGTAACACTCAATGAACATGACTTAAGTGTTTCATGTTTAAACTGTTTGCTCTGTACAGGTAGCAAGGAGTCACATTGTCAATACCTGAAAACATGCATTTTGGTAGAAAAAATGTCTGCTAAATATGGGTATTTCTGTAGAGAATAGACCCATTCCTTTCTAACGGCTTATGAAAATATCTGTTAGTAGCTTCTTTAGATCTTTTGTTGTTTTCTCTTTCCAAAACCTGAAGCATATGCAGATGCTGAATACAGTTGGATAATTTTTATTAGCAGATGACAAGAGTATGTTAGTTTATTTTTTTCTTGTGATATAAAACCAGACTTTGAAAACATTCTGTAATATGTATATTTTGACTGCTCGGCCCTACCATCAATGAAAATTCTCCTTGACCTAGTTTAAAATTCCACTTGAAGCTGTGGCAGTATTCAAAATGTCTTCAGTGATGGATAGTCAGGGTGTTTTTTAAAAATACTTTATATGATGTAATATACTGAGGTTAATACAGTCATCACCTCTTAGTATGAAACTGGTGATGTACAGAGACTACTTATTAGACGTAAGATTTGATCTGATCAGCTTATCTTCTGAGTTAAGAAGAGGAAAACCTCTACGAAAATCCTTCAATCAAACAGTTTGATCTATGGATATATTTTTGGTATTGCTGACCTATTTTTCAGGGATAAAGCATATGCTGCTGGTAAAATCCTGTGTGAACGTTTAAAAGAGACTATTCCTAGACAGTTGTTTGAAATAGCCATCCAGGCTGCCATTGGCAAGAAAATCATTGCAAGAGAAACGTAAGTAAAGCCCTTCTATTCCCCTTCTTTTCTGTCCATATTTTAAGATATGTAAAATTCAGACTTGTAAAGTTTTACCTAGTTTTATACATCACAGGGCTTTGATTCTGCTATAAAGTTGTATTTTTCTTGCGTATGCTACTTGAAGAAAAAAACCACATTTGAGCAGTGACTAATTTTGAATTAAATCTACACAAAAAAAATTTATTTTTATTTTAAATTGCTTGTGGTCAGAATTGCACTTAGTGGATAAAGTGTAACTTGCAACACCCATGTGTGCACTTCCTCCTCAGCAGTGGAAAAAGTTTCTTACTAATGAAGAAATCAGTTAGTTGTGGAATACTTTGCTGTGAGAGTCAGCAAAAAAATAACTGATGTGTGCTCTTCCAAAGGAAATATGTTGCAGCTGAGCACAAAAACATTTTCCTAGCACACACTTCTTTAAATCAAACCATTTCCTTGATGTTGTGTTTCTCATCACATTTTTCTGTTGCTGTTTAAATAGAATTTAAATTGTGGTAAAATAATTAAAAGTCAGAATTCAGGCAGAGGTGCTGTAAGAATTTGTTTATATGCGTATATACACATGGATGTTACACTCCTGTGAGTCATAGCAGAAATTCCAGATAAAAAAGGCAAGATTGTGATTTCTTTGTGTACATATTATACACCCTAAGGGATGTTTCTAGAACTGAAAACTGTGAATTACATCTTCTGTTTAAAACTTCCATCTTTTGTATACAAAACCTGAAACTATTATGATGCCAAAGTACCTTACAAAACTAGTAGAAAAACAAGTAACATTTTGACAACTCAAGTACTTGGCTTCACATGCAGATATTCTAATATGTTAAGGTTTATGCATTACTTTATTTTGCAGGCTGAAAGCTTACAGAAAAAATGTTGTGGCAAAATGCGTAGGTATTTTTTTCTCTTGTCTTCGTGTTTCTGACATTTGTAAACCTTAGAGTCATGCTAAGATGACAGGCCCATCCCTTCTTAGAAACCCAGGAAAGACATGTTCTGCTTGTGCTTTTAAGTGTCTGTGGAATTTTAACATATACCTTTAAGCTTTTACTTTGTAATAAAATAAGCTTGTTACCTCATTCTGCAGCTTGAAGAGTGGATCAGATAAAGTAATTGCTTTTTCAGTGTCTGTTCACTCCCATGTCCTCATCATTTTCTAATAGTTGTAGACACACAGTAAATATGTGTGTACACAGGCATGTAGGTTTCATGTTTCCTTTGTGTTTCCTGAATTGGTTCTCAGGTTATAGAAGGAAATATAAATGTGCTTTATAGATTTGTGATTAGACTTCTACTTAGATTTACAGTTATACATTGTAATAAAGCTTTAAATGCGCAATAGTTGACTATGGACAGGATTCAACAAAGCTATTGGAAAACTGTGATGCCTCTTACTTAGCTTGGATTTAACTCTCTCAAGTGAATATATTGGAAAGTATTAAACAAGTGTCCCTTTCTCACAACTGCAATAGAATTCTTCTGCTAGGCACAGCTGTGGGATGATGTCTGTTCAACACTGTACAAGGGTTTAGTTCATTTTTCTAGATGTAAGCACCTAATCACTAAGCACTAGTCAAGATGTCTCAGTGTATCTGAGCTGGGCTGCTGTTCCAAGGGGATTTGGATCCAATGTGTAGTCTAGTGTCAGCAAGACTTACAGGAATGTATATATTTAGGTGACAGAGTTCAACACTCAGTTGTCCAAATTAACGTTCTTGTTTGCTTCCTTGTTCTTTTTAACTAGTGGCCTTTAGGCCAAACTATTTGAAGTGTAAAATAATCTTTTTGTTAAAATATAACAAGCCTTTCTGACTGTTTCTAAACCACTGAATTTTGTGCTGCTGGAATATACTGTAGCTGCAGTTGTAGTTTAGGCTTAGTAATTTTATTTTTTTTTTCACAGTATGGTGGAGACATTACAAGAAGAATGAAGCTTTTAAAGAGGCAAGCAGAAGGCAAGAGGTTGATGAGAAAAATTGGCAATGTTGAGGTTCCAAGAGATGCCTTTATACGTGTTCTAAAGAGAGACACTGACAAATAGAGATCAGTGACATCTGATCATTCCAATCACGGCAGCTTTTTGCAGACAGTAGCCAAGTGAGCTAATACATGATTTATCACTGTGAGAGGGAACATACTTGACTTTAAATGGTATGAATTTAGTGTGTATGGGAAGATGAATTGAAAGGACTTAAAAATGTACATATATTTGTAGATTATTATGACATTAAAGTTACTTGACTGCATCTAAAAGCTCACATTGTATTGTTTTTCATTTTATTTCACTGTTTTCATACTTTTAACACTAAAATTAACATAGTTTGGGGTTTTTTGCATTGCAAGTCTCTATGAGAGGAACTATATGGCAGAAAGGTTATAAAAATAATTTAAAGGTATGTATAGACAAACAATGTTGTGTTGGTTTGGTTTTTTTCTTTTAACGTTTGAACTGTTGGCACAAAAGTATCAAGCTGTTTCCTGTTTTACTTTCTCTAAAGTTGCGGTTGTCAGGAAATTGTGATGCTGGGAAATCACATCAGATGAAGAAAATCAAAACTTTTTAAATTTACCACACTGTTTATTTTACACTGGTTGAAGTGTGTAAGTTTACCATTAATTCAGCATAGCTATGCTCACCTCCAGGCAAATGATAAGTTTTAATATATTAAGATGCAGGATCTGTAACTGTTCCACTAGTGAGACCAATTCAGGCCTTAAAAAATTATTTAACTTGAAGGTTTGGTTACAGCATGTCTTGGTGTAGTTGGTGAAATTTTATTTATATTGTTTACATACTAAAGTTTGTTAGTGCATCTTTGGTTAAATGCTTTAGTGTAGTGTGCTAACATAAGGTGTTACTTTTGGAACTGTACACAAAGCAATTATAAACATAAGTTAATTACCCTGCTATATGCTGTATTTACAACTGCTTGCCCATCTCCAAAAGCTTTTAAGCTGCATTTATTTTTTTGATCTTCAGGGACTAGTTTCACTCTTCACAGATCTTATTTTCTTGTTATAAAATATATTTAGAGAACAAATTGCTAGTCATACCTACTAAAGTACTCAATCACCAGGAGAGTCTGCCCTTAAATTTCGGCTTGTACCTACACTTTAATCATAAGCTAGTTTTGTTTCAGCCTGCATACAAGGAGGAATTGGGAAAATCTTTGGAGGGATGGAATTGAACAGGTTATGTTCAGGACGTGTTCCCTTTCAACCTGTATTAGTTTCAGAGCACAGAAAAAGGGGAGGGGGAATTCTGATACTTTAATGGTTTGTTGTGGCTTTTTTCTATTTGGTTGTGATTGTTTGGTGGTTTTTTTTTTGTTGTTGTTGTTGTTGTTTTAAAGGGAAGCTGTTTCAGGTGCACTGAAAAACCAAAGATCTGGATGTGAACAAGGTATCTGTATCTCTTATAAAGATACCTAAACTGCTGCTACTGACCCTCAAGGAAGGATGCTGTGGATAAAGGCTCTCCACCATATTTATTATTCCTCCCCTGTAAAAGGTAGCATTTAAGGAACTACGGATGCAGAGATACATGCTAGGAGCAAAGGAGCTGAAATGAGGTCCTCCCCACTCCTTGAACTAGAACTATAAGAAAGCACTGTTTCTGTACTGAGGAATAAGACAAGCTAAAGGTAAGCTAGAGATTATTCAAACAGTAAATCATATCCTTGCTGAGTGACACATGAAGTGTATGTTACCTAATTGAGTTACATAGATGCATAAAGCTGCCTTGGGAATCTGTTTTAACCTTACTATAGTCACCTGAGGCAGAAAAAAAAATATAAATTGTAATCTTAATCCTGAGAGGACTTGTACATATATCAGTTTTGAGAGCAAGAACTTTAAATGAACTGGCTACTACTTGTACAGTACATGAAGTATTAGTTTTTGATATAAAAGTACCTGATTCAATGTAGTTACTTTTTCTTTTCCCCCTTTCCTTTGAAAATACCTTAGAATGAAAAAAAAAGAATAAAATGGTAACTTTGATGTGCTAGGCTAAGTTAGAATTTACTCTTAAGACCTCCTGAACTTGAAAATTCTTGCTTTGCCATTACTGCAGTGTAACAGGTTAAATTTTATGCAGCTTAAAGGACTGACTTGCTACATCCTATAGCACTCATAATTAAAAAAAAAAATAGTGTAACAAGAGAAACAAGCTGGAGAACAACAACAACAAAAAAAAGCATTCAGGTTCATTAAAGAGGCAGAAACAGTCCCAGACCCACTCAAGGACAGACAGGTTCTGCTGTACCAGTATTTAAAGTGACCTGTGTTTCACAGAAGGCCGAGTAGTTAAAAAGGGAGAAAAGATACTCATTCTGTGATCTCACACATCTTGAGAACACAAAAGGCTTTAGTGGGTAAGGTTGCCAAACGAGGCACATGACTGAAAAATGTGCTGGAATAAAGAACAAGAATATTGTTTCAATAGAATTCTCCATTTTGCCACGTGAAGGATGATGATCATCAAGATAAAAACACAATTCAATTCCTTTAATACTAACCTAAAGTCATTACTGCTTTTAGTTTCATGCTTTTTGTAATAGAATTGTTTATAAACTTGCTTAGCTGTAAAGGCTAACGGCAAACCTAACACTGCATTTTGAATCGTACATTACCTGTAACAGCATTCTCCTGAAAGGCAGTCTTTTCAACTTTTTTCCCCATAATGTTGCATTGTGCTTCAAAAATACATGTGCATAAACTGAGCCTCAAAGCTGAATGCCTGTTTTAAATGTGTGGATGTTCAAGGTTCTGTTGAGAATCAAAACACTAGGCCTGGCTTATACACTGCTATGGACAGATTCTTCCATGCTTCTGTAATTTCACAGAATCAGAGAACAGTTCAGATTAGAAAGGACCCTGTAAGATCATTTATGAGACAGGTGAGCCTAGATGAGACTCTACCACATCCCTGGGGGGATGGTGTGATTTTGTAGTAAAGACTACGTGCCTGTCATTTAGGTTAAAAGTAAAATGGTTGAAGTTACACTTAGTTGCACTTTTTGCAGTGAGTATTTTATACAAAGGCTTTTCCAAAAAAAGTCTTCATCAGTTCTTCTCTTTCTCTTCTGATGCCTAATCACTCCCTGAAATTTTGAAGGATTTTCTCATGACAATTTATATTTGAAATGAAACAATTTTGAAATTAAGAGATTTATATTTAAGTTTTACTTATATTCAAAGTAGGAAATAACATTCCTTGTAACAGCTCAATGTTCATAATGATACAATGAAAAAGTGATTAACAGTTGGCTTTAACTGATCATTTGCAGACATTATAGTCCTGTAAATTAACCTCTTTTCAGGCATTTAATTGTAACATCAGTTATATAATTGACCAGGTACCTCCAGGAAGGAACGCTGAGATTTTTCCTTACGTATAAAGCTCAATTACCAAAAATACAAAAGTCCTAAAGTAATTTGAAGTACATGCCAGGAAAAAGTGCTATTATAGAAGTTTAATATTTTTATCCATGGAGCAACTTGTAACTTTGAAGAATTTGGTGCATTTTTAGGCACTGTTTTTGTATCTTCATTTGCCCGAAATATACAGCAGGACTTGAGATGCCCAAAAACTGTTTAAGACAAATTTAAGGCAACCAAGTGCAAAAGCTCAGTGTACATTAGATATATGTAAACAGAATATTTCATAGTAGAAATTGTACGACTATTACAAGTCCATAGTATTAACAAAGGCCAAAACCATTCTGCCTAGAGACACAAATGCAAAATGTAGTTACACTAACCAAGCCAAAAAATAAGAATTCTGGGAAATGAAGTGTCATCATCTTTAACATGAGGCAGATGCAATACATTGCTGTGCTAGAGTAAATGCTCTGCTTTTCTCCTCTCTACATAACATGCAGTCTCTCCGAAGTTCGTTCTGTTCCATTTAGTGATGTACCAACCAACAGTAGAGCTTCAAATATTAAAACAAAATGCACAACACAGCAAAGGGATGGAATGTGAATGTACAGATATTGGACCTTTTTAAAAATACAGTACCTAGGATTTCCCATTTTAAACAGTTTTCAGCATATTGCATAGCAGTGAACTCATCTGCTACCTAAAACTGTTGCTGCTGACCCACATGGAGTTCCTCTTCAGTCTTCTTTCAGTTTTCTTTCATACTGTACAGTGGGTCCACAAGCTTATTGTGCACATGCATTAAACCTTTGGGGGAAAGCAACAATGCCAGCTTTACATTAGTTATACTTTGTTAACATGTCCTCCTATGCACATTTTTATTTGGAATTTGCTTCAAAGTACACTTTTTAAATAGTTCATTGAAGGGAACAACAATGGCTATTTAAAGTAGTTCAGAGACAGCAGATATATTCCTGTATCACTTGCATACTAATGACATACTCAGTATCAGCTGAGCAGGGACCAGACAGTTCTCTGATAACAGACCCAAAAAGCACATCTGGACTACTTCCAAATGAACTGAAGACTTTTCTTTTCTTTTTTTTTGGTGTATTAAAAACTGTGTAACAGCAATATAATTCCCTCACACCACAATTTGCCATAAAAATCAGATGCACACTTTGTGAGACTTCTACAGCTTGAGTTCTTTTGCAGTGTTCTAGCATTGTGGTAATACTGTCTTTGTAATAATAATCATGCACTTGTGGTCCTAGGCAGGCAAAATCAAATTAAATAATACAGACTCTTAGTGCAGACTCAATTTCAGCGGTTAAACTGTTTTATGTTCTAGCTGGGCTTTTTCTTGTCATATACAAGTCCTCCATAGCTATGATTAGGGGGGTTATTTTTTTTCCTCTCCAACTACTTTAATTCTGGAAAATGCTGAAGTGCAATTAATAAAAAAAGATGCTTCCTTCTTAACTTTGCTGTAACTTAGTAAAAATGTTACCTGCATCTAGGTATGTATGACATTGGATCACTGGTAGGATTTTAACCTCATTTCCCCTTGAGGATTAATAACAATAATGCTCGGTGTTCACAGTCCATTTTAGTAATGAGTAAAAGTAAAATTAGTAAAAGTCCATTTTAGTACTGAACTAAAAGATTTAGCCTCTAAAATTAAAATATGCAACACTAAAAGTAATTTTCTTAAAAACCATGAAAGAAATCTCACAGTACTGCATATTTTAGTAATAATCTATGGCAAAGAATATTCGAATACCTTTGCTACATGATGCAGCTGGTGATAACCTTATCTCACTGCAGCAACATGCAATTTGAATTAACTATACAATCTAAGGTCATTACTGCAGGTGACAATAAAAAAAGGCATCTTATGCAGCATCTATTACTAATCACTATGTGATTATTTAATATAAAATACAGATGTTAGATGAAGTAAAATAGTTTTTCAGTTTAACAGTGACAAAAACTTAAGTATACATTTGACATAAAAGTCATTTGTCCAGAAAGAGTAACAGCTGCATACACTATGCAAACTAGAAACATGTTTTGAGCTTTAAAACATTTAATTTCCTACCAATATTTTCGTCTTCTAAAAAGGAGAAATGAAAAGGAAATAATTACCCACTTCCTAGATGCATGAAAAATGGTTACAAAGTATTGCTTCTGTCATATTTAATGAAGAATATTTAAATCCTGTTAGCGAAAGTGTTACAGGAAAAACAGTGAGAAACAAAAGATTTTTTAAAGGAATGCACCAGACTTGGTAGATGCCAAAACAGTTATTTCAAAGGAAAGTCCCACTGTATATTCAAGTATGCTTTGAATAAACAGATTTCTGCACACAGTTTTAAGAAGACCATGCATAAATATGGAAAAAAATATCCTGAACTAACTTATCTGTAGACAAATTAGTAAATTCAAAATTGATTTTCTGTTTCATTCTTCAAGAAAGTTATTTTTCCCTTTTTCCTTTATTTTCCCCTTTTTAATAAGGCCATAAGTACACTTGATAATTTTAGCCTATTAGAGGTTTTCAGAAAGTTAGAAAAAATGGAATAGGTTAATCTATTTACCAGCCAGTGTGGTACTTGATTATAAAACAAAAAAAAAATGCAGTTTCATATTGCAAGTTTTAAGTGGTGAAAAATCTCCAGAAATCACTACCACAAATAGCAGTATTAAGAACTACCTAGCTTCCCTAAGAAGTCTAACCTGAAGATTCAGAAATAATTCTAAATTTGATCCACACTGATTTCTCCTCCATCTTATAAGGGGGAAAAAATCTCACTGATTTGAAAGTAGGTAAAATTAAGTAAGTTTAGAGTAAACCATCTTTTAAAAAGTTCTATTGCTGTGTATTGCAGGGTAATTAAATACAGTGACACAATAGCACACATTCATAAATTGTAGCCCTTGATATTTTTTAAAGCAATGTTCAGTGTCATTTATACCTAGTGATTCTACATTAGGTGTGTATTTCCCAAGAAAAGACTCTGCTTATATAAAATACAGTATAATGTTTAGAACTTATCCAAGCAGTTAGAGAAGTTTATCTTTGAAAATAACAGTAAGTACTATCTAGCAGTGTGATACAGGAAAAGACTAACCCTCCCTCCTACCCCACAAATACATAGCAAAATTAACAAGCTGGCCACAAGAGGTAACAGGATAAAAATCACAGAAATATCTGAATTGCAATCTAATACATATATGAGCACTGGTGATATAATGCTCTAAAAAAGAATTTAATAAATTACAATCTTGATCTCTGATACCTCAGCGACTACAAGTACCCATGCAAGTGAGAAAGGAAACTGAGTCACAGAATTGCAGGTGCTGTGCTAATACAGTTAGGAGAAAATTACTTTTCTCAGCTTCTACTGTCTCAGTGAAACAGAATTCAGTCTAGGCAGTCTCAATTACTATCAAATATCCTGACTTGAAGTTTCCCCCAATATAGCAACTAAAATATGAAAAACACACACAGTAAAAGGGTGGAATGTTTTCAAAGGCAGTATAGATTGTTACGCTAATTGCACATAAAAAATGTCCTCAGGTTGCTTCAAAGTCTGTATCACAGTTTACTAGACATCACATTACAGCACATAGCAAAAGCAGCATGGAAATGTATCAGGATTAATAAACATATTAAGATTTTTTTAAGCTAAACTTTGCAGTATACTTAAGAACTGGTATTCTGGAATACCAGATTGCTGCTGTTTGAAGTTAAAGATTAATAAACTACTGTTTCAAATGGAAGCAAAGGAAATACTCTTCCCATATAGATTTGTCTGGAATCTAGGTAGCACAAGTTACGCCTCCTGGCAATTTTCCAAACACAAGACATAAGTTAATACTTAATATTTTGACTATATAACATTATACATTAGTGACTGCAAAGTGTTGGAAGGCTCAGATTTATATCAATATCATTTCAAAGCTGTCAGTTTTGCGTAAACACATGACCTCTGATTCAGTGCTCACCTTTAAAGTACTTCACAGTTTTAACTCTTAGTTCTAAAGTAGCATCTTCATCACACACAAAGATAGTGCGAGGGTGTTGCTGGAAAGCAGAAACTGTCCACATATGATTGACTCCTTCTTCAATTGCTTTGTACAATGCAAAAGCCTTGTGTGCACCTGTTATAAGAATCATCACCTGCAAAACAAAGGTCTCTTTACTTTCAATCCCAGTATCAATACCAACTGATCTTGAAAACACACATGCAACTAGAACTAAATGAGTTCTTACTTCTCTAGCATCCATCACTGTACCCACACCAACTGTTAGCGCCATAGTTGGTACTTTAGATAAGTCTCCATCAAAGTATTTAGCATTTGCCAAAATTGTGTCCATTGCTAAAGTCTTTAATCTTGTTCTTGAAGACAAACTTGATCCGGGTTCATTGAATGCAATGTGGCCATCTGGACCAATGCCTTTTCAAAGTTAAAAAAAATATATATCATTCCAGACCTGAGAGTCAACACATATCCTCAAACATTGTACATAAATTAAAAAGGGCTCATCCTTCCCTTTTGGTTCCCCATTTTCAATAAAAGCTTATTTAAGTCATTAGAAACTTGGACACCAACCATTCTGTTTTGGAATTTATACTGATTCTTTGTTAGTCACAGAACTTTCTTACACAAGAATTGAAAAATCTGGGTTTTAGTCAAGTTACGAAAATAGCGATTAAAGAATTAGTATGCGTGCTTGAATTGTAACTAACCATAGAGCATTTCCTCATACCTCCAACAAACAGATCAATCCCCCCTGCTTCTTCAATTTTCTTTTCAAATGCATCACATTCCGCCTGTAAGTCTGGTGCATTCCCGTCAAGGATATGAGCATTATTTGGATCTATATCAATATGCTTAAAGAAGTTATTCCACATATAGGAGTGATAGCTCTCTGGATGATTTCTGGGAAGCCCTGAAATCATTTAGAGTGAAATTACCATATGACAAAATTTAACCAAACAGCCTTAATTCTAGTCTGTATGTAGCTGATGCAAGGCATGCAAGGCAAACCTGAGTCAAATAAAGCAAGATTTGAGACTACATCAAGAAGAAAGGTTTCCTGTTGGCACATACAAGGTAGCTGGTTTACATTCCCCCTACATACATCTTATCCCAGAGTGTAAAGTCTTCAACAGAAATGTAGTCCCAGTATTACATGACAATAAAATTTCTACAGAAGTACTGTGAAACACTGAATTTAGCCCAGTGTTTATTTTTGCATTTTTGTGGATAAAGGAATAGAGAAAAATGCTTATAGGAGTAAAAACATACTAGACTAACCTGGTACTTTGACAAAGTATTTAATAGTTTTTATAAGAAGAAAAAAAGTACAGTATGTTCTCAAATAATAGCACATCTTACCTACATACTCATCCATGTTGAAAGTCTTTACATATTTGAAAGAGAGATCTCCGTTTTTGTGATACTCTATCAGCTTTTTGTAGCATCCCAAAGGTGTACTCCCTGTTAAATAAAGTTTTTCTACTGTTGTGTTCTGCACAATGTTATCAGTGTATTTAAATTCTTCACAGTCAAATTTTGCTACAATGCTTTTTAACATAGAAGCAATCTGCTGTTTTCCATTTAGTATTTATCGGTTTCTCAAACTATCACAACTCTTCACAGAAATCAAATCCATATTTAAAAAAAAGAGTTAGAATATTATCAAAAATAATACTTATGTTCTTTTAAATACTGTATCTGCTAGCAGTGATACAAACATTGTTCTAGGCTTAGTTATTTACAAAGACTTTGAATAAAACTTGCCTGTTGGTAGACCAAGCGTGAAATATCTTCCTTGACTTGGCTTGAACTGGATAATACGATTACAGATGTATTTGGCTGCCCATTCACTAGCCTGATCATAATCTTCAAGAATTACTAGCCTCATTATGGCAGTGAGGAACTTGTATGAGAAAACAAACTTAAACCTGGAGAAAATGTTGAAGTTTTAAAAATAAGCATCACATGACTAGTTGTAAAACTCTTAGATTATAGAAGAGACAATCATCTTTCATACCAATGACTTGAATTAGCATACCACACTCCTGCAGTGCTAGTTCAAGCTGGACAATCAAGAGAAAAGCCACAGAATCCAAATTACAAGATTACAGTCAAAATATTTATTAAAATCCACAGACTAATTTAAAGCAATTAATAGGAAAAAGCTAAAAGAAGATGAGAACAAGCCATTTTGAACTTCAATATTTTTGTTAAGTATTACCATCAGAAAAGAGGAAATACTGAAATACCGAGATTAGCTCCTGTTTCTTATGACCAGCTGAATGCCTACAACTTCAAAAAAAAGACCCAGAGTAATCCCATATTCCAATAATCAAAATACCTAAATACTTAAAGGTCCTTTCACTCCCATTCTAGCTCCCTAACAATGCTTCAGTAAGTTTGTTAATCTGCAAAAAAAACCGTTAAAGCATTAGAGATATTTGACATGTTTACAATTCACAGGAAAAAATACGATGCCACGTTTTTTCTTTGCCACATAAATTTAAACACAAGTTTACAAGGCTTTGTGTGCAACTGTATCACCTTTTAAGATGATACAAGAAAACAAGCTGGGTTGCTAGAAGTATACAAGCATCTCTTACACAAGCATTTAAGTAAAACTCATTTTTTCATGATTTTCTGTTTAACAGAGCCCGGTAATTACTCCAGAAAGGCTCTGAGGCTCTTTCACCAGTTTGGGATGTGTTACTCTTCTTTTCCCAGGTCTGGGTGTGCTTGGCATTAGCCAGAACACAATTGCCAGAATCCTAGGGCCTCCTGTGTGTCAGACCATACTACTTTTAGCTGACTCAAAACGAGCGGCTGGTTTCAAAACAAATACGAATTAAAGTACTTAACAGGGTACCATGTTGTCCCACTAAAGAAGGAAGAAAGTGATCACCACCGTGTGCTGCCTGTGCCGCTCCATCTCTCTGGACAGCTGAGCCGTGACAAGTCAAACTCACCTTGGCCGAGGCCACGCTATTCCACACACACCCAAAAGAGTTAACACACATCCCCGAGAGGGAAAGCAAGCCAGCAGTAACAGACTCCGCGACTTTAGGGCGGTTTCATAAAATCCCAGTAATTTTACGCTGGGAACACGCGGATGCTCTCCACGAGCAGGGACACACGGACGGCAGCAGAACCACCGCGAATTTTCGGCTAAGACACTTTTTTTTGTTTTGTTTGGCGATGGGGTTCGGGGGGTGATAAACCTACACTGTCAGAGGAAGAGACCTTGCAGCCGGAGCACTGCAGGCACAGCAGCCCCCGGCGCCGCGGCCTCCCTTTCCCCGCCCGCGGGCACCCGCACGGCCGGCGGCGGCGCGCCCTGCCCGGCCCCGCTCACCCGGCACAGCCCGCGGCGGCCACCACGGCACCAGGACGAGGAGGATGAAGAGGAGGAGGAGGAGCAGGAGGACGGGAACCGCCGCCCGCCCCGCCGCCTCCAGCGGAACCCGGCGCGCGACCCGGAAGCGCCAGGCGAGGACGGGAAATGGGCTCCTTTTCCCGACTGCATTTCCGGGAGTGTGTCCCGGACAGGCCGGGAGCGGCAGAGCGCTCGGCTCCACAGCCGAGGGGCCCGGGAGCGCGGCTGTGCACGAGCGCTCCTCTTGGAGCCCTTCTGCTGCGGAGCGCTTGGAGATCTCAAGGGAAGAAGGTTCCCCTGTAACCTAAATGTTTACATGATGCAGCTGCAAAAGAAGCCGTGCGTAGTTACTGGAAAAAAATTAGTGAGGTGAAGCATCAGCTTCTTGGTGAATCACAGGCTGACCATCACCGGGCAGTGCCCTTGTGGCCCGGAAAGCCAGTGTTACCCTGAGAGTGCATCGGGAACTGTGGCCAACAGGCCGAGAGAGGCGATCCTGCCCCTCTGCTCAGCCCTGGTGAGGCATATCTGGAGTGCTGGGTGCGGTTCTGGGCTCCTCGGGACAAGAAAGGAGCTGCTGGAGAAGGTCTAGTGGAGGCCACAAAGATGATGACGGGTCTGGAGCATCTCTCTTGAGGAGAGACTGCAGGAGCTGGGCCTGTTTAGTCTGCAGAGGAGAAAACTGGGAGGGGGGTCTCATCAGGACGTGTAAATATCTCAAAGGCGGGTGTCAGAGCATGGAGCCAGACCCTTTTTAGTGGTGCCCAGCAACACCATGAGGAATAATGGCCATTAATTAAAACAAGAAGTTCCACCTTGACAAGAAGAACTTCTTTACCTTGAGAGTGGCAGAGCAGTGGAACAGGCTGCCCAGGGAGGTCATGAAGTTTCCTCTGTCTGGAGACAAAAACCCCACCTGGACACATTCCTATGTTACCTGCTCCAGGTGAACCTTGCCTCAGCAGGGGCATTGGACCAGATGATCTCCAGAGGTCCCTTCCAACCCTAACAATTCTGTGATTCTCTTTTTGCTTTAAAAGCAGTCAAGTAATTCCATAGCCTTAGCTAAGCTATAATTTAAGAGATGAGGGGTGATAGATCTCGATGTGTGGAAAGTGAAAATAGTCTGAAAAGGTGGTGCTTCAGAATGGAGTGGGGAAACAGGGCGGTGAGCAAGCAACATAATTCTGAATATATGTGTATGCACGTACTGTAGGCTTCACTGAGGCCTTACCATAATAGAAGACCAGAATAAATCTATTTACTGGGCAGGAGCATAATTGAGGAAAAACATGATCGAAGGGTAAAACAAGGGAAGCTAACAAAGGAGAGTGTGTATTTAAAAAGACAAAAGAAATCTGGGGTCATACATGAGCATAATGATACAGTTTTTTTTTGTCAGGACTGAGTTTAGCTCAGTTTGTTAGAGCATGATGCTAATAATGCCAAGGTTTTAATGTGGGTTTGATCCCCATATAGGTCATTCATTTAAGACGCATCCTTGCAGGTCCCTTCCAACCCAGTATATTCTGTGATTCTGTGAGCCTGTCTAGCAAGGTTTAGAAAGATTGAGAAATACTTTGCCAAGGGCATGAAAGGTGTGTTTGCAAGCTTGTGAGAGAAAACATGTCTTTCTGAGGTCTCTGGGGCTTAGCAGGCAACCAATAAAAATACCTTTTGTTTCAAACCCAGCCTTTCACTTGAATTGAACTTTCTAATAAAAACTATTTTAATTCATACATGTTTTTCTGATAAAGTCTTTATCTCAGAAATTTTATGAGGTTCTAAAGAATAGTGTTTTGCATTTTTTGAGTGATGGTCTGAGCCTCTGCTGCTGTCATTGTTTTGGAGTATACTTGCAGTGGAAGTGATTTCCAGATTCCATGTAACAATCTAAGTTTTGCCTCTAGATTTCAATTCTGGCTTTTTTCCTACCTCCGTGGGCTGTGTGTAACACCTCAGTGGTAAACTACTGCATACAGCAGACTAGTTAACACATTTCTTTGGTATTACTACACACCTAGGTACCTAGGAGCTTGAAATCACACCCCTCCCCCAAAAGCTCTGTTGGTTTCCACAGCTTGAATTTTTTTTTTAATCACTACAGAAAAACTCCTAAAATTCAGGTAATAGGCTCCCCCTTGCTTCATATTCTCCAGGGGGCCTGAGAATGTGTGATGTACTGTTCTACACTCAGTGGAACTTGTCCATTTTCCTACTGCCTCTAAATTTGGAATGGCAGCTTGTCTGTGCCTTTTAGCAAACTTCGCAATGCTATCAGCCGCTTCTATTAGATAGACAAATTCCCTGTCTTTCATAAACATATTCAATTCTTACTCTCATTGTTTGTATGCTAATACCTAGGTTATGATTTTCCAGCATAACTAGAGATTTCAAAGTCTCCCAGTTTTTTATTATAAGTATGTGTTGCTAAAAAAAGTAAATCTTAGTTCTTTATTACGTTTCATTGAGTAGCATAACTAGAGATTTCAAAGTCTCCCAGTTTTTTATTATAAGTATCTGTTGCTTTTAGAAACAGTCTTTCTGTGTTTTTTTTATTTTACTCTCTAAATGGTCTTTTATTTTAAGTATTAATTAATTTACTCTACTCATGGTAATCTGATTTGTATACATCTACTATGATCACATCGCTTTTTTTAAACCTGTGTTTAAGTAACTGCGAATTTAAACTGGGTGTACTTCAATAGTGCCCAAACTACATTGAGTTTTACCTGAGGGGGACCACCTCAACTTCAGGTGAATCCAGACTTTTAACTAGGGTTAAATGTGTTCCTTCACATTCCCACTGATTTAGTTGGCAAAACAAAGGATCCTGCACAGAGCTGGGACCAGTGAAGGAAAATTACTCGAAGGAGTGTTGACATGTAGGAAAAGCTCTTTAAGAACAAAACAAAAACGTTGCAATGAAAATACTTGCCAAGGTGTTAAATGTAGAGATTGTAAAACAAGTAATTGCTGAGAAGACTTTTTTAAAAAAGACTCACTCTTATTACCTTGTTGAATTAAACGCTTCTATTGAGTCTGGCTGAGGTGGAGTTATTTTCCCATAGCATCTCTCACAGTGCTGTGCATTGCATTTGTAGCTAGAAGGGTGTCAGTAACACTCCAGTGTTTTGGCTGCTGCTGAGTAGCCCTCCACAGCATCAAGGCTGTCTCTCCAACATTCCCCCTAGCCAGGAGGCAAGATCTTGGGAGGCCAAGATCTTGGGAGGGGACACTGCCAGGACAGCTGACCCACTGACCAGAGGATATTCTGCAATGTGAGATATCTGCTCAGATACAACATTTAAGAGAAGGCTGGAGAGGGAGGTGTGCAGGGAGGAGAGAGTCAGGCATTTGTTATTATGGTGTTTGTGTTCCAAAGCAGCTGGTACACACACTGAAGCCCTGCTTCCCAGGAAATAGCTGGATATCGCCTGGTGATGGGAAGTAGAGAAAAAAATCTTGTGTTTTCATTTGCTTCCATGCACAGCCTTTTTTTTTATCAAACTGCCTTTATCTTAATCAATGAGGGTTTTGTTCATCTTTTTTTGTCCCACACTGTCCTGCTGAGGATGGGAGTGATAGAGTGACTTGGTCAGCACCTGGTGTCCAGCCAGGGTCAACCCACCACAATTCTGCTGTGCAACACCTGTGCAATCAAGCATAAGGATACAAAATAACATTACAACTGGGACCTTTTAGAGGGTGATAACTGCGAGGTCAGAAGGAGAAAAACTGTAGTGAATATCTTTTTTTCCTAATTTTCTGAACTCTGAAAGAATGTGAAGACAGTGGTTGTTACCCCTGGTACTTCATTTAATGCCACAGGGTCAATAGCCTGCTGTTTTCCTGCCATTAAAGCAGACTGAATTTTTGGTAACTTCATTTCGCTTCTGGACATAAGCCTGAGGGGACCAAATCCACTTGGCTACTTATTTCTCACAAAGACTGAAGATAGTTTCACATGTGCATTACATCCCTGCACTTGTCACTTTCTTCAAAACTTCCCTGGTTAGATCTCACCACATTTCTATCAGCTGGGGGGTACATGGCATGTTTTTGGGTTATGTTTTATGCAACCAGACCAAGGGAACAATTTTCCAGTGAAATAGGAAACGTAAGATCCTATGATGCCAGGATGGTGTCAGCAGAGACACAAATGAACCATCTGGCTAATATTTAGCACCATCTTAATTTTCATAGGCAAGGCTTTGAGTCAGTTTGTGAAGCTCTGCGCAGTAACAGGTAAGTACTCTATGTTTTTGTTTTCCATTTTTGTTCTTGCAATGTGTTGGTGCTTTCCACATGGATTCTGGTGGAGTCTGTACCAAAACAGTCACTCAGTACCAGCTGGTTGGGAATGTAATGGTGGTCACTAGCAGAGTAAATAGTAAAGGTGATGAGAAGAGTTTATTTGTAGCATCACCCTGTTATCTTTTTGCTGGTGAACTCCTCAGTTCTTCTGAGAATAGGGGTTCAGTGTGGGAGTTTGCTACTTGGTACTACTTCATATTGCCACTTAGAGAGATCTGATGCTGATTATTTTCCTGTATGCCTGAAGTACCAGGATATTTCTCTACACGCCTCTCTGCCAGAACAAGCAGGCAGAGGTGCCTGCTACATTCCCTCCAGATCAGATCCCTCCCTTTTACTGATGTGTCAGCTGCATTGTAAGTATAGGTGCACATATTGATGGTTGGCTGTGCCCCTGCAGTGTGGAACATTCTTGATGTATGCAGGGGTGGTGAGAGAAATTTCTGATAGTGCTCTCAGCTGCTGTTAAAGCCTGTTCCTTTCAGAGTACGCAGTTTAGACTGGGCACAGAAATATACAGGATATGTTTAATACTCCATGCTACTCCAGACGTGCAGATGGGATGTAGGTTCCCTGTTTTTAGCCAGGCCATTCTATGCTAGTCAGCTGAGGGCTTAGGCATGTGTCTGGGTATATGTTATTTATGAGTATCAAGAAACTTTGTGAGTCCTTAATGCTCATGAAAATATTCTCATTTGACTGTGTTTGTGGAAAACTAAACCAGCATTTAAATTTTCATGCTAGGTATTCGCAGATGCTGGGAGATAAACAGAGAAGTCATTTAGTGTCAATAAGTGTTTTTTATTAGTATTTGAAAAGAAAATAATGTTGCATCCCATTTAAGATTGTTGCCTTTTTTTGTTCCTTTTGGACTTTGCCTTTTGCATTTTTTTTTTTAAATTTAATAAAAGTTTGGAGAGATCAGAGTTATAAAACATGATCAAGAAATGCAATTTGGACCTGCTGCCAGTGCATTGAGTGCAGGTTTCGAGCACCATGTTTGGGTGTGGTGTTTTTTAGCCTGTTCTCCTGGCCGGGTGCCGCTGTCGGGGCGGGCGGGCTGGCTGCGGGCGCTGCCCGGCGCGGGGCCGTGGCGCGGCGTGGCCGCCAGGTGGCAGCAGCGGCCCGCCCGCGCGGCGCCCCAGAGAGCCCCGGAGCCCCTGGCGCTCCTCGCTCCGGCCGCGCCGAGCACACAGGAATCACCTCTAGACTGCTTGGAAACATGAATAAATTAGTATCTATACCTGCGTAAAAGGCTCCGGGTACAACGGGGTTCATATATATTAGTTTTTTACAGCTAATTTATTTCGCACACATCGAAATTTATTTTTGGGAACTCTGCTGGTGTCCTCTGCCGGGGGGCCACGCTCTCTCCCTAGGCTGAGGCATGGCTCAGGCACGTCAGAAGTGTATTTACCCCTAGTTTGCAGAATGTACAGCGAACTGCTGGTGGGTGTTTAACTGGACTCACTTGGTGTTTTCTGTGCTACCATTTTAACTAGAGACTTTTTCAGTCTACTCACACTTGTCTGCACAGCCCACGATCAAGCAGAGCTTAGAAAATGGTTATCACACCGTGCCCCTACTGCAGTGTGGGTCCTGCCTGGGTCACTTTCCTGAAAGCGAAGATAATGGTTCTTGCCCAATCTGGGGATGTTACAAAAGAACTGAGAAAACAGAGAAGGCTTGAACAAATTCTTCCCCCAGGACAATTCCTTTTTTTGTAATCCCTACGAACAAGAGCAGCTGCCTGTCACCAGAGGGGGGCTGTTCTCTGCTGACTGTACCATTTCAGGTTGTGTGTGTACCTGTTTTAGAGACAAAACAGCTGATCTCCAGGTGACTCCCATTACAAACCCTTTTTTCTCTCTGAGTACACAACTGACTGCTTTTTTGGTGTGATTTTTGTGCTTC
Organism: Rhabdornis inornatus; assembly: GCA_013397075.1. Classification (NCBI taxonomy): domain Eukaryota; kingdom Metazoa; phylum Chordata; class Aves; order Passeriformes; family Rhabdornithidae; genus Rhabdornis; species Rhabdornis inornatus. The sequence continues at coordinate 427,246 of VWZS01007262.1, forward strand.
CATAAGGAGACTTAGGGATCTCCTTAGGAATGCAGAATGTTACTGTTCCCACCCAATTCTACCCCTATCCTGGGACAAGTCAAAACTTCCCTCAGACTCTGGCACTGCAAAGCATTCATCATCCTCATCAACCTTTTAGTATAATTTTGAACTTTGAGAGAGATAAATTGTAGCAAAGTTAAATATTCCCTTTAGAAATGTATTTATATGTCTTAAAACTGCCTTAGCTTTTGGCAGTTATGTGATAAAGCATGGGATGAGAGACTATTTGGACGTGACAAAGCATCCAGAAGGTATATTTTTATTGTACCAAACTAATGGTTTGGTATATATATATATATGTGTCTGTGGAGAGATAGATATAGATAGATATAGATATAGATATAGATATAGATATAGATAGATATAGATATATAGATATAGATATAGGTATAGATATAGATGTGTGTGAGTGTAAAATAGTTTGTTATTTGACTTGTCAGATCTCTGTCACCGCCTCTCAAACCAAGATGGTGGTGATCAGCAGCAGAAGAGGTGAAAGACCTGAGGCCAGATTTGTCCCTGGCTCTCTGACATTGCATCCTGTATTTCTTTAACAAGGTCCATGTAGAGTCAGGCTTTTCAAATACATACTCCTTTTTTAAGATCTAAAAATATACGGAATGCAACCCATTTACTTCAAAACCTATAAAATCTATTCATACTCTACGGTGGGATCGTACTGGCACGGAATTTTTAAAAATGTACATGTCTTAATTCACCTCAAGGTTAGTGTAGTTTGTGAAAGGAAATACGTTTTTGGTTAACATTACCTTCGGTTTTAAATGTTGTTTATAGCAGACACTCGGGCAAGCTTGAAACTGTGCCAGGATCTGGCTTAGGCAGGCAGATCCACCACTCCAGTATTTCCTGCATCTTCCAGGAGCACAGAGGGACAAATCAAATAGTCACAAAGTAGAAAAAGCTGGAAAGCACAGGCAAATATTTAGGATGCCTACTGTTTGCTGAGCTTTCCTGACACTCGGAGTTGCACCTGCGGACAATTTGACAAAAGGAGTTCACCTCTCTCTCCCTGTGAGTGTGGATGTAAGGGTGTAAGGGATCTGACTCACCCAAACAGGGAGTTAGGGTGTCACTGCTCTTTAGTTAAGGGTTTGCACACGAGGTTTTGTGAGTCTACCTCTCCATGCTCAGCATGCCGTCCTTAAACATCACACTCTTTCCACCTTCCTCTCCTATTCTTTCCCTGCTGAGGCTTTACAGTGCTTGATGTCCTTCTCTGGCAGGAAGGATGGGGCCTCTCCTAGTCTTGGTTTGAACGATGTAGACAGAAGCTAATGACAGCTTTCAGTGAGTAATTTGCCTAGTTACATATAAAACTGGTCTTTTTCATAGGCAAAGTTTATGGCAATGGCCCATTTCAGTTAGTTTGTATGCTATCAGTGATATTAATATTTTGTCTGTTCGTGGAAAACATGTATTTTGTGCTGAACTCTTTTCAGAAGTTTCAGATTGGTGTCTGCCTGTGTGTAGTAGGACAACAGCCAGTAAGTGGGAAGCTGTTTTCTTCAGGCTGCCCTAGCACTCCCCCAGGATGTTTAGATAATGCAGAAAACAGGCTACATATTACCTGCTGTGGCTTTCTCTAGGGGAGAAGGGGTACTGTAAGAGAGTACAGGATATACTCTGGGAGCTGGGATGCCAATGGGTTTGTAAAGTGTTTGAAGAATTTGTAGACCCCGGGTGTGACTTGTGCCGCAATGTAGGTAATGTGGTAAAACTCACTCTGCTGTGTTGATCCTGCTCTCACCTTAGGGGTTTTTACCATGGAAGGACAGGGGACTCTGCTTGTGGCCATAAGATTGAATAGAAAACAAGGTGGGGCAGGCTCAGGACAGGTCTTAACATGTGGCAGACAGGCCTGTATTGATTATTTGGATAAGCATATTTGGCATTTTTAAGATGTTTTCCTCTTTTCACCTATGCAGAGCAGAAATGGGAATTATAAAGGGTTCACATTTGTGAGGGATAATAGCAAAAACTTTCAGAAACATTTCCTGGCATTTGCTTTAAAACTCAATAAATTAAAAAAATCTTTTCCAGTACAATTAATCTCTACATTTTATTAGCCTCATTCCTAGAATGACTGTCCTCCTGCAATAGCAATGAGCCTATGCATCTAATGGCATGTTGTCATGTCTCCACCTCTCTACTTTTCATACCTCTGGTAAGGTTAAAAAGCCTTAATAGGAAATAAAAAAGCATCTTAATGCTGTGATATGTTTGTGATTCCATGAGGCAAATGAAAGTAGGACTTGCTCTGAATATGAATGATGGTTGCAAATTGTAATTTTAGGTGGTGGTCTGATTTGTGACTGGACCTGTTGGAACTTGCACATGCCACCTTGGGTTGCTTGCACTCTGAAATCCAGTCTCGTGCCTGTGGTTGTTACAACTGACATCTGTTTCAGTAACCTGCAGCCAATGTTCCCCATGAGTTCCTGTAATTGCTGTTGGCAGCTGACAGAGCCAGATTATGTCTAGGAGTAGGTGCTCCTGCTGATTTCAATTTAGGCAAGGCATGAATCCACAAACAAGAAGCCACAAACAGTTGGAAGGAGTCAGCTCATAACTGATTCACTGATGTGTGCTAGGGGTGTACTGAGAACAAATCACATGGATGTTTTTTTCCCATACAGATGGCTGCTTGCTTAAAGAAGACTTTCTCTCTTCATTCTGGAGATATGTCAAATGCTCTTAGAGTAAGGGACAGTTCCCTCCATCTTTTTAGCTGCTTCCAATTCAAAACCAAGTAGCACCCACAATGCTAAATTCCTCTTCACATCGTAGAACCAACCTACTGGGCTAGATGGACCATTTGATCCATTGCAGCTGTTCTTGTATTTTTATAAAATATTTAACTATAAAATTAAAATCTAATTATAAATATTACTATACAAATAAATATTATATTTTATTATATTGAATTAATGCGATTGTATAAAGTTAAAATTTAATTAGGAAATTAAAATTTGGTTGCCTTAGAGTTTATCTGCAGTTGGGGAATACTCCTGACACAGAAGAAGCCAGCTGAGAAGAACATACTGTTGGTTAATGCCATGGAAAAGCAGTTTAAGCTGGAAATACAAAGAAAACCTAAGAAAACCTAAGAGAAAAGTGAAGATGGGCTTGTAGGAGAGAACCACTAGAGAGATACAGAGAAGGTGATACAGAGAAACAGTATAATTCTAGTGCCTCCAAAACAGAGAACCCATCCTGCATGAGTTGTGTGCCATTTCTGTGCACAGTGGTCCAAAAAATTTTTGTGTCAGTGTTTAAGTTACTTCTTGCAGGTTTTCAGTCATGTGCATGCATTGAATTTGTGAAGCCTTTTACGTCTACAAGTTTAAATGTGCTTCTTGAACTACCCCATCTCATTTAATGGATTTCCCCAAAAGACCTCCTCTTTTTCCAGTTCACCCTTCTGTTTCCCCATCAAAACCCAAAATGCAGTGATTTCCTTTCCTTCCCCAATTTCCAACTTAAATGTCTTGTACTTCCACGTCTCTCTAAATCCATAGGGCAGCTGGTCCCCATGGTTTTTGGGGCAGTGCACGTACACTTCAGTGAGAGGCATTGCGTTGGGCAAGAGACCCTTCAAATCTGAAACTCCTCACTTGAGTCCCAACTGCTGACACCCTGGTGAAGCAATGGATTTAGGGCAAGCAGCACCTAAACTGTTGCATATTTCACTGCATAGTTCTGGAGTTATTTTGAAAGGCACTAACTTTCCTGCCTATCTCCCAGGTCAGGAGACACCAAACTTTTGGCTTGGAAATTCCTCTGATGATCCTCCAGTGTATAGGATCACAAAGATATGTTATGCTGTGCTATTTAAGCATGTAAATTTAATTTGGACAGTAATTGTGAAGTAAAATTCTGATTCAGAGGAAGGATTGTCAAATCATTTGTAATTTATATTGCCTACCTGACATTTTTAATTTATCTGTATTGTTTATGTGGAAATAAGCAGGAAAAAAAAAAACCAAACAGGGAAATGTTTCTGGTTTTTATCTTTTTTCTTTTTCCTTTCATCCTAATTATTGTTATGTGGGAAAAATTTGCATTTTTCTTTCTAGTGAAGAGACAAATTGCGTCTTATTTTTCTCATTTCTTAATTCTGGCACTTGATGACCTGAAATATGTTCCATGAAACATCCATTTTACTCACAGAATCATGGTATCATTAAGGTTAGAAAAGAGCTCTAGGATCATCAAGTCCAACCATTAACTTGGCACTGTCAAGTCCACCACTAAACCATGTCTCTAAGCACCACACCTATGTATTTTTTAACACTTTTAGGGGTGGTGATTTCACCACTTTTCCTGGGAAGCCTGTTTCAATGCTTGGAAACCCTTTCAATGAAGAAAATTTTCCTGATATCTAATCTGAACCTGCCCTAGCACAACTTGAGTCTGTATTCTCATTTTATCATTTTTTACCTGGGATTAACCTCCTTTCAGGTAGTTATAGAAAGTGATAAAATCCCCTCTGAGCCTCCTTTTCCCTGGGCTCAACAACCCCCACTCCCTCAGCAATTCCTTGTCAAACTTATGTTCCGGGATGTTCACCAGCTCCGTTGCCCTTCCCTGGATGTGCTTCAGCACCTCAATATCCTTCTGGGAGTGAGGGGCCCAGAACTGAACACAGGCTTCACGATGTGACTTCACCAGTGTCAGGGGGCCACCACTGCCCTTGTCCTGCTGGCCACACTATTTCTGATACAGGCCAGGTGCCATTGGCCTTCTTGGCCACTTGAGCCAAACTTGTGTTAAGCCAGCTGTCGACCAGCATCTCCAGGTCCTGTTCTGCTGAGCAGCTTTACAGCCACTCTTCCCCAAGTCAGTAGTGCTGCAGGGGGTTGTGACCCAAATGCAGGACCTGGCACTTCACCTTGTTGAACCTCATACAATTGGCTTCAGCCTGTCAATCCAGCCTGCTCAGATCCTGCTGTAGACCCTTCCTACCTTCCAGCAGATCAACATTCCCACCCAATTTGGTGTCATCTGCAAACTGACTGAGGATGCCCTTGAGACTCCCATCCATATCATCAATAAAGATATTGAACAGGACTAGCCCCAGCACTGAGCCCTGGGGAACATCTCTCATGATTGGCTGCCAGCTGGATGTAACTCCATTCACCACCAGCTCTGGCCCAGCCATCCAGACAGTTTTTACCTGGTGAACAGTGCACCCATCAAAGCCATGAGCAGTTTCTCCAGGAGAATGCTGTGAGAAATGGTGTCAGAGGGTTTACTAAAGTCCAGGTAGACAGCATCTACAGCCTTTCCTCATCCACTGAGTGTGTCACCTTGTCATAGAAGGACATCAGGTTGGTCAAGCGGAACCTGCCTTTCACAAACTCATGCTGGCTGAACCTGATCCACTGGTTGTCCTGTATGTGCCATGTGATCTCCTGTAGCCTCTTACAGCAGTCAGCTGCTGTGTCCTGACACTTGCACAGAAGCAACTTTTTGAAAACTTCTCAAAATCTGTCTCTCTTTCTTTCCTTCTTCTTATCTGTCTAACTCTTCAGCTAGTAAAGTGCAATACCATATAATACCTATCAAACCAAAGACATTTGATTGACCATCTGCAGGAGAATGGTGTTTTTTGCAATTGAAACACCTCCATCATTTCTTTAGAAGTTTGAAGGCTTCAGAGAGCACATGTATTTGCCTACAGGAGGAAAACATTCTTTGGCATCAGATGTACAATGTACTACACTGTCAGGAACTAGGATTAAAGGGTTTGCCCTACCATCTGTCAGACTGTCATTTTCAATAAATGCTATGTCACTGTGATATTTCTATGGCAGAGACACTGCCATAGTAATGTCACAGTGACACAGTATCTATGTATTATCACAGTAAAAGTATAATGCACACATCATCCTAGGAGGATATTTCTGAAGTAAAAAGAAAAGGTAAAGTGTGGCAATAAAAAAAGAGTGGGTTTGTTTTTTATTTTTTAGCTTTTTGTTTTGTTTTTACACTGTTGGAGAGAAAAATGGTCAGATCTTGAGAATTTCTGTGGAAGCCAAATACTGGACAATGAGGATAAAAACTTTCTTCTTGACCCAGTTATATATCATACACAATGTGTCATAGTCATCTGAGACCATCACATATGACATAATTGATCCAAGCCTTGGCCTTTTTTCTGTGTTTATCTGTGCTCCTAGCTGGGAAGGCCACAGCCCAGTGAAAACAGTCAGGTAATCACACGCCAGTGTTCCTGCTACCTTGCAAGTAGAAAGACAAAAGCATTCCAGACGCTCTGTTGCTGGAGTGCTATTTTTCATGGGAACTTACTCATACTTCTAGAAGGTATGGGCAAGTTCATATTGGTGTTTTGACTATGTGTTGGCGATGCAGCAGAAATTCTAAGATAAGATCTTTAATTCATAAAGTAATTATTTTTTCCTTGGAAAATGTCAAGAAAGAAATTACAGAGGCTGCTGTGGGTAGTTCCTCTCAAACTGTCAGGTGATCTGTGCAAGGCAGTTCAGGATTTTCACCAAGACTTGACCTGCTGTACCTACATTTCTCCATCTCCCAGAAACACACATGGTCTGGGATTATCTCTCAAAAATATCCTATGCTCCTTTCTACAGCTCGGTAAAATTATAGCACCTTTATCAGAGATAATCCCTTTGTTTTTGGTTTCAAAAATAGCCAGGTGGACTTTTCTGTGTGTTTATGCTGGTCAAGAGTCCCTCACCAATGCAAAATGCAGACAGATGTGTGCCCAGCAAACCGGGTACTTAGGAGGTACAGCTGAGATATAGCTTTTGAATGCTGACTTTCTGGTTCCAGCCAGAAAATGCACACCAAGATGTTAGAAAGCTGTGCTTGGCTGTTCCTGAGAACCAAGGCAAGAATTCCAGAGATTCACATGTTATTCTTGTGAATGCAGGGAGTTTTGTTCTCCTAAAATGCTTTTGCTACCTACATTTTTTTTTGTGCAGTCTCAGTGCATGAAAGCTTTACATTTCTCTTTCAGAGTTTTTTTTTGTTCACTGTTTTCTGCTGCTAGTGCTAGGTTACATAACTTGCAGCATGATAAGGATGCCTTCAATGAAACAGCAACCCAACCATGAAATCAAGATCTTTTGATCATGTGTAAAGGAAGAGCTTGTTTTTCTTCTTCTGCCATTGCATTGGGCTGTCCTTTGTCTTCTGGTGTCATTGAAACTAGGCAGTCATAAGTACAGTTGCATAATATATGAGATTAAACACTTGTATAGTCATTAATAAAATGACGAAATTGTTGACAGTTCTGCTGCTGTCTCTGCCAATTACTTCATTGCCATTCTAGCAACAAATTTGGGCCACTTTGGGCTAAATGGGACATTTTGGAAAACATGGTGGTAGGTCTTTGTGCCAGAACACAGCAGACTGTAACACACTGTAGGTGTTACAGGTGAGCAGCAAGAGGGAAGGTGCTTGCTGGTATCTCCAGAGGCAAAATATGGATCAAGGTTTCCCACTTATGTTTTGGGTAAGGAGGAAAAATTTCAGTATCTGTTATTTTACTATAAAATACAGATTAATCAATTCCAAGTGTTTAGTTTTATTTCCAGGGAATAATTCAGGGCATAAATAGGCCATAAGTCTATAGGGAATCACTAAGTCATTAAAAAGCACTGATCTTAAAGAGGGCATTTAGTCCATTACTCAGCTTCAGTTGTAGCCATATTTTCCAGGCTGTTTCTTGTCTAGACTGTTTTTTAGAACCTTCTCTGGTGGTTATTTCATAGTCTCCTCCAGTGCTCAATTATCCTTGCTATTTTAATGTCTGTTCTGATGTCTAACCTAAATTTCCAGCTTGTGTAATTTGATACAATTACATTTGCTTCTTAGGCAGAGGTCATGGCATCAAGGATTCCTTTTGTCATTGCAGATGCCTTTCTTCTTTGTGAAGACCACTCTGATGTTTCCTCTCAGTTCTCCCATCTCTAGACAAAACAGCCCACAATCTTTCAGTCTTGATAGATCTTTTTTCTCCTTCCTTCTGTGTAAGAGAAGAAAACAGCTTGCTTTTCCCATTTTTTCTGGCTAACTGCATGTTCAGAATATTAATCATGTTTCACCTTTTCTGTTCAATAATCATTTGGTATGATTTGTTCAGAATATTAATCATGTTTCACCTTTTCTGTTCAATAATCATTTGGTATGATCTTCTGAGTGGGTCTGAAACCCATCTAACAAAGACATGATAGAGGCAGAAACTGCTCAAAGTCATAGTAAAAGAAAGTAGAACATACAAGCTTTGGATGTAGAGTTTAGTTTAACATCTAAGAAGGAGTTGTGTGTGAAATGAAAAGAAGTGCATGGGATATCTCAGAGGGAGGTAACTGCAGCCTCAGCATTCTGATTCTCTTCCCCATCCCTCTCCTGTCTTCTGTGGGAATTCTGGTTCTTGCAACATTTCTGCAAGAGAGTTATGATTAAACTACAGAAAGTTACAGTCACAAAATTACTTGCAAATCTCTTATAAAGAATTGGAGAAATATAGGGCTTTTGACCTTGTGATGAAAAACCACAATGTTTTTTCTTCTTCTCCAACTGTTGAAGAGTTACTAAGTGTATGTTAGAAAGACAACAAAGCCAGAGGGGGGAAAGGAAGGGAAAGAAGTTTTAGTGCAACTTCCTGACACAAAGAATTTTCTGTGAGTGCCAAATAGAGAGGAAAGTTGTTTTTCCAAGCTTTGTAGCAGCAAGTGTCAGTGCAAGTGTGTTTTAGTCTGATCCTTCAAAGCATTTCAATTTCTCTAAATTTGGTGAAAGCACAAAATAGAAGGAAATTATTCAGGATAGCTACAAAGCAGGGAAAGTAGTGGGTGAAACTCAGATAAGATGAAATCACTCTTTCACACCATCAAAAAAGGAAGCAGAACCCATTTCCAGGTCTTTCCACTTCACTAGCAGTGAAGACAAAGATGATCATGACTGAGTACTGAAAAGATGGAACAAATGTTTTACTTCTACACAGATATATCAGAGTGCCTTTTCATCAACTGTGTTGTTCTGAAGGGCAGAGCTGAGGTTTCCGATGAAAGCCTTTGCCATTGAGTTAAGTCATTTGCTAAAAAAGCTGCATTGAACTGAGTTTAAGATCTGTCTAGAAATAAGCAAATGATAGTATTTCTAGTGTATTGATAGAAAGAAATTAATCATCCTTGAAAATTAAAACTGTGAATTACCTGTACATATTGGACAACTGGTCAGAGATTTGTTCTAAAATACAAAATTGGTAATATGTGCCGGTTTTTCCTACAAATCTACAAATCCTTTTCTCTCAGGTTGCCTATCTAAATAAAGAAGTAGAAGAATTAACTCTTCTGTGCCCTAGAAATGATGTATGAATGCAAGCTGCCCTGGATGAAACTTCTGTTCCTTCTGATGTATGTACTTCAACCTGTACTTCTAGTGGAGTCCTTCTGTTTAAAAATAATCCAAAAATCCAGTATTTAAAGTAAGAGTAGTGTACTAGACAGTTGACAGTGTGTCACAGAGGGTGCATTAGGCAGTGGAATGACCTATGTTCAGTTAAGTGAGAATTGTTTTGATCTGGGGACTTTATGTTCTCCTTACACATTTTTCAGCAATGAAGTGTGTGCCAGCAGCTGCCCTGGGTGCACACCATGTGTTTCTGCGTTACAAGCAATGCAGAGCAATCATCTGTGTGCCTTGCTCAGAGGCAGTCAGCCTCTGACTCATGTGTCTCCAGCCAGAGCTTATTTTCCTTTCTGGTGTGTTCTGCAGTCTGTTCAGTCTCTTGAGAATTAAGAAAACTTGCCTTTGCTGTCATCCTCACTTTGATTTTGCTATGTAGATATTTAATTGCTCCCATGTGCTCAGGACAATGCTGTCATTAGAGAGTAATCCTTGAGACTCAGAACCCTGTTATAGGAATGCTGGCAGGAGTTTTTAATCAAGTGTCATGCTTTATGCAAATGTATGTCTTGGAGCGAGGACTACATATGGTTTGAATATATGGCCCTACAGCTTGCTTAAGAAACAGAACAGAAAAATCTCGGCCAGAGCTTCCAGTTTGTGCAGTGCTTAGGGCAGGAGGTAGGGAGCACCAGCTCCAGAATTCAGAATGAGAGGGCAATACATGTTTTAATCAGGACAGTCTGCTTCATGGCAGCACCTGCATATGCACTTCCATGCTGGATGATGAGGATGTATTTGGACAGTGGCAGACTGTTTACAACAATCTGACAGTCTCTCCATCATGGCGCCTCAAGGTGCAGCACAGACTTCTCAAGCTAGCAGCAGCAGGGAGCTATCTAAAGATCACTGAGATGCCAATGGACAGGGATTTTTGACAAGGGCATGTAGTGATACGACAAGGGGTAATGGCTTTAAAATGAAAGAGGGTAGGTTTAGATCAGGTATTAGGAAGAAACTCTTTACTGTGAGGGTGGTGAGACACTGGAAAAAGTTGCTCAGAGAAGCTGTGAATGCCCCCTCCCTGGAAGTGTTCAAGGAGAGATTTCACAGGTCCCTGAGCAACCTGGTCTAGTGAAATGTCTCCTTGCCCATGTCAAGGGGGCTGGAATGAGACCTCTAAGGTCTCTTCTAACCTAAGGCATTCTATGATTTGGTTGTGGCATATAAGTTCAATGAGCTACTACCTGATCATGACAAAGGATGAGACATTTCACCAATCTCTTTGTTGTAAGTCAAAGCCATTAAACAAGTAAGTGGACAACATTAAAGCCTGAAATAGAAGCCAGAAATCTTTATTAAAGCACTATTTTTACTACCTTTCTACCAGGAAAACCCCTTGTATGAAAGAAAGAAAAGAAAGAAAGAAAAGAAAGAAAAGAAAGAAAAGAAAAGAAAGAAAAGAAAGAAAAGAAAGAAAGAAAGAAAGAAAGAAAGAAAGAAAGAAAGAAAGAAAGAAAGAAAGAAAGAAAGAAAGAAAGAAAGAAAGAAAGAAAGAAAGAAAGAAAGAAAGAAAGAAAGAAAGAAAGAAAGAAAGAAAGAAAGAAAGAAAGAAAGAAAGAAAGAAAGAAAGAAAGAAAGAAAGAAAGAAAGAAAGAAAGAAAGAAAGAAAGAAAGAAAGAAAGAAAGAAAGAAAGAAAAGAAGGAGAAAAGTAAATTGAAAGCTTCTGAGGTCAGTGGAAGATTCAGCACTGGTGTGTCATCACCTGATGTGTTTGAACAGAGATTTCCTCAGGAATGGCCACCCTGTGGTAGTGATTCAGTGCCAGCCCTGAATATGGCTGGAGAAAATCCAATCTGAGTGTAACATTGCTGTGTAAAAGCATAATTACTTGGCTGTTAACGTCAACAAAGTTGTGTGTGGGAAGAATCCCAAGCATGGTGTATCACTGCAGATACCAAGGTAATCCAGGGTAAACCAGAAAGGCTGACCTTCCTTGAATCCTACTCTGTGGATATTTCTGGTAGCTAGGGGCTTAGTAATTTACACTTTTCAGCATTTTAAATGCTGATTTTTGTTTTCGAAAGCTTAAATAAGAACCAAACAATGACAGTATATGCCAGCAACTTTACTCTCAGTCTCTAATGAAATCCAGTTGTGACCTTACAATAGGAACTGAATCACTGCACTAAATCAACTTCTAGTTCAATATGCATCTATCCTACCATTATGCTAATGAATGTCCAGGCATGGAGCAAAAATACAAAGCACTACAGAGGCATTAATTTTTAGAAACATTTGAGATGAAGATATCCCATCAGGGAGAGAGCCAAACTGAAGAATGGAATAATACATTATGTGGATGGCAGTTTGTATAAAGTAGGGAAGAAAGCAAAGAAACAAATGGGACGGAAAATATAGGGAACAACCTTGAAAGTCTGGTCCCAGTGGAGCACCTGCATAGCAACAGCATTTTAGAAGGCCTGAAAGGGAGTAAAATTCTTATTTTGCTCAGAAAATTTTTGAGAAGGAGAATGAAATGACCAAGTGAGGAGATAAAACTGAAGACTTTTTTTACTTACAGGGACTGCATACAATTGAGAAGCTAAGAAAAATAATGTATAGCTGCTGTTACCCCTTCCCATTCTGTCTGTCAGCTATGCCAATCCTAAATTATAGTTCAGTTAGCATTGAGAAGCACTGTACACACTCCCACTCCCTCTCCAGAGTTATTCAAGTTACATTTTAACTTCAGGCCTTAATAACTACCTCTCCCCTGCTGAAGACATCATGCCACAGACTCCACTGTGTATTACTAAGTTTGGGGCTTCAGTACAGTGATTTGTGCAGTTACTGGGAGTCTTCCTCTCTAGACTTCATGGACTTTCTGGCACTTAAATGAAGTGTAAAGCCATTAAATTTGAAGCACTTTCTAAGCCAGACACCCGAGTTCAACTTACAGGCATTTCTACACTGTTTCATCACATACTGAAGAAGAGAACTGCATAGGAATGTTTTGTATTATGAAGGACCTTTGGGGAGCAGCTGCTATTTCATGTGGTCTTGTAAGGTTATTGCTGTGTAAAGCTCACACTTTAACAGCACAGGGTGAGCAGTGTTGCATCCAAAACTTGGGTCTCTGACCTCTTTTGGTAGCCAGGTTGTGATCTGGGCTCACCTAAAAATAATGGCCTATAAACAGTAGTGCCATGAATGAAAATGTCTGGGAACTGTTAATCACAGGTTAAGCACAACACATATGTTCTGGGTGAAAAAGAATTGTGAAATATGATAAGAAAGAATCTCCACTTCCAGGTACAGGTCCTAAGAGGGTAATAGTAATGTGAAAGGAGTTTGGACCAGCTCTAGCTGCCTAAGTTAGGCAGCTATATCCTTTTCACTTGGGGTCTGCAGAGGGTCAGTTCCATGTCAATATATACTGATAACATTGCCTTTTAGCAGGAGATAAGAGCATTTCAGTGTTTTTATGGGATTGTTCAGGTTAATCTCATGGTATACACAGCAGAATAAACAAAAGACATTTTCAGAGTTCTGGGAGATGTCATTCTCCTACCAGAATATGTACATTTAAATCTCAAAATAGAAATTGTTCAATTTGCTCTTTTGCATTTTTTGCAGCTCTCAGCCACAGCAATCTAACACATCTCTGCATGTAGAGGTGGATAATATTACAGTTAAAAAGTAGTGATTTCTTTAGTAATAGCTTCCTTACTTGCTTCACTTAATGACATCTGTAAACTATGCTACTAGTTCCCCTTAGAGAACATATTTGCATGCCCAACTGCTTTCTGAAATGTAATTTATAGGGATCAGTGAGTGACTGACACACATCTACTAAGACATAATAAAACCCTATGAATATAAATTACTGTTTCATCCATGATTTTTGTCTGAGGCCCTGTTTCATTCTGCATTACAGAAGCATTAAAGAAACTGCAGATCCATGTTATAACTCTTTTGGTGACCAACCTAGTTTAAGAAGTTCCAAAGCCTTTTTCATCATCACTTCTGAGAGGGTATCAGTTCCCTCAACTGGGCTGATTCAACTCTTTGATCGTGCCTAGATTGCTAAATGATCAATTTAAAAAGTAAAAAAGCCCAAAACCATTACTCCTTCCTGGCTCACCCAACCTGTATTATTTTGCTCTTTTAACAGGTTTCATTAACAGTACTGCCAGAGAATTGTTCCCATAAAAATGATAAATCTGCTGTGTAAGTCAGGAATAAGTGATAGGGATGAAAGGTCTTACCCTGTGTCTGGTGCTAGGAAAATAATAACATGGAGCTTGAGTTTCAGTGTGGAAATTGTCCTTAGAAGGCAAGACTAGGTATATGTTTGTTAGGTCTTTGCTTCAGAAAATAGCCCTGGTACTCTGCAGATTTGCATTACATCAGTAAAGACAACAGACCTTCAATACTTGGAAAAAATAATCCCAAGATGTGTAGGCATAGACATGAGTCCAGGCCTGCCTGGGGGCTCAGAGCAGTTGCAGCAGTGTGGTCCTGATGCTGTCTTCCCCTCTCTGCTATTGAGCACTGAGAAAAGCAGGAATGACATGAAGCCTCCCTGCCTGCTCTCATGGGCCAGTTTGGACAGCATATGCTTGGTCATCTCCCATCCACCTGCTTGCAATAGGGGCAGGAGGGGGAACTTGGCAGTGGCTGCAGTTGAGGGGCAGCAGCTGCTTGCACGGAGGGCAGGTAAATAACACAGAATTTAGAGCTCAGTCTCAGCTGCCAGGCTCGGATAATCTTAAAGTCCTTTTTCAAGTAGGACTTCTAAAGCAGTAGGGTGATAAATGACAGAGAAAAATGGATAACTGTACATGTATGGAGTAGAAGAGTGTTCACAAATTCAGAGTTGAAAAATCAGATTAGTTATTTTCAAAATTTCTGCCTAGAAGTTCTATTTAAGGTCACATATTAGAATATAATGACTATGTAACATGGAGAGGAAAAACCATCACATTTGAAGCACTTTCCTTTGAGTTAGGAATTGTACAAGGAGGAAGGTGTGGCATACAGTTTAATAAATGTGCAAAGAAAAATTTATGTCTTATAATAAGACCAGCAAAATTGTTATTGCCTGGTACTTTACACAATGATGCAACCTTATTTTAGAAACTCAGACTGCAAAACTGCTTTGGCATCTACAAGAGATTTTTTTCTTATTTTCTATCAATCAAATGATCCACAGGAATGATATAATCTTAAATTTTCTAGACCTCTTTATTTTAGGCCTAAAAATGCAGTAAGCTGTGGCTGTCCTGAGTAACTAAGCATCCAGGTCCTGCTGAAATTCTTATGGAATTTGCATGTGGGGCTATGTGGTACAAATGCCTACAAACATCTTATTTAGAGATTATGTTCAGAAAATTAGTAATGAAACTGATACATGCTTCTTTAGTTTTAACAGCAGCCAGGCAAGCAGTGATTGTAGAGATCCATTTTTCCTGCCTGCTATAGTACCTTCTGTAGTCGCCATTCAGTCTTTTTGGAGACAGAAAACCTCAGTTCACCATGTCTGTAATAAATGAGGCCCAAATCATACTCCCAAGGTTACTTCTCTGGGTTTCCCTCACTGGCTATATTGGCTGAATACATGCAATACAAATAGAAAATGAAAGTCTCCCATATGCTACGTGAGTGAAATCCTAAAAATGGTACTGTCACACTAGTATTTTGAGTATCACACATGTATGGCCCTGCTTTCTTTGTCACAAGTATTATGTGACACATGAGGCTTTTCTTATTCACAGTATTACAGGCTAGCATTTTTTCTTTAGCTCTCTAGACTTCTAGAAATCCTTTCACTACTCAAGGATTCCTTTACCAGAAAAAGTGAGAAGAGGATGACTTCTTCCTCTTCAACCTTAAATTTGTTTACATAGTTTTCTTCTGATAGCGTCAGCATTAAAAAATGTGAGGTATAGCAACAAAAATCTATGTGTTTTTTAAATTATTTGTTAGAAAACAGGAAGCTGCTGAATTCTGACCACTGCACAGTAGGGCAGCATATACTTTTTTATGTCAGCAGAATCAGGAGATTCCAATTTGTGCTGTCACCATTACAGGCTTGAATGAATCTTGTAACAGCACTCTGCTCTTGCAGAGTCACTGAATGGTTCAGGCTGGGAGGGACTGAAGCAAAAATCACAGGGTTAAGATATTCGCTGAGGGATAGGAGCTATACATATAATGATTAGAGTAGAAGCAATGTAGAAAGTGGCTGAGCCAGTAGAGCTAAGACAATGAATCACTTGCTTGGCTTTGTTGTGTCAAGATGGATGAATGGGATATTGTTAAAGTGAAGAAACTGTGACTGCACCGGGGCCCTGAAACCAGCCAGAACCAGGTTGGGAGCTTGAGCTCTGGGTAAGGGGCCTGAGAACCTAGCAACAAGACAAAGCTGAAAAGCTGAAGGTGAGGAAGTCTCCCTGACTTCATCATTAGAAGACCACTGACCCATTTCAAACACCCACCAACCCATTTGAAGGAAGGAACTGTGCAAGCGTAAAAGGACTGTGAGCTCATTTTAATACAAGGCGGGGATAGGGGGGTTAGGTAATGCCTATGTATAGGTGTATTGGGTAATTATATGAATATGTAAGACTTTTGTGGACAAAAGAAGGCAACAGCCCTGTGTATTTTGTGTGGGAGATTTCTCCTGGGTATGCCCAGTGTCATAATAAACATACTACTTTATAACTTTAACTAGTTGGAGAGCCCTTGTTTCTGCATCAGGACCACAGTGGGTCATCAGGTCCAATCCCCCTGCTCAAGCAGGGTCATCCCAGAACATACAGCACAGGGTTGTGTCCAGACAGTTCCTGAATATCTCCAGTGAGGGAGACTCCACAGCCTCTCTGGGCAATCTGTTCCAGTGCTCGGTCACCTGCACAGTAAAGAAGTTGTTCCTTATACTCAGGTGGAACTTCCTGTCCATCAGTTTCTGTTCATTGCCTCTTTCCTATTGCTTGGCAGCACTGAGAAGAGCCTGGATCCATCCTCTGACATCGTCTTTTCAGATACCTCTGCGTATTGATGAGTTCCTCTCTCTCTTTTCCAGACTGCAGGCCCAGCTCCCTCAACCTTTCCTTGTAAGAGAGATGCTCAATTTACAGTAGACACCTTCAAGACAGAGCCACACTTGTATCTGAACTTCAGTTTGGAAAATGAGATAGTGCACTTCCCTTTAGTTCTTTACAATTCAAGATTGAAAAAAATGTCACATATGAAGGGAGAATGGAACATCTAATTTATTAAGCAATGTAATCCTAAGTATTGAGAGATTACCAATGTCAACTTTCAAGGCCTGGTAATGTATATATTGATAAAGTTAGGATGGAATAGAATATTAGAATATTAGATATTAGAATATTTGTATAGATGTATATGTGCGAAAAACAATGACTTGTTTCTAACTTTATCACCTTTCTATTTTGATACAAGTACTGATTTTGTGGTTGACTTTAATCCTGTTTTTAGGTTGGTTTTTTTATCAATATAATATATCTTTTAAAACTGGGCAGGCATGTTGTTATGCCAGTTGGCAGGGAAAGAAATCAGATCACTTAAAAAATCATGCCAAATCTGTGAAGGAAGAGTCATCTAAGAAGTCATGAAACATAGGTTAATCCCCTCATGAGTGAGCATGGAGAAGCACTTTTGAGAACCTGGCAGTGATTTGAACAATAGGAATTCAAGCTGCACCACCAAGACAAGAAAGTTCCAGGAGGGAATGGAACCCTGCTTCCCTGCACTGTGTGACTTTCAAAATTTCTGGGAGTCAAGAATTGATTTGTGCTGTTGATTTTGAGCATAGGGTAATGCTCTTTCATCTTAGTTTTGGAATGAACTTGACTAGGCAATCTGTAGGTGTACCTGCAGGTAGCCCTGGACATCTGGTAAGTGCTTGCTCTAATGACTTGCATCAGCTTTCTCTAGCATTGGTAAGCATGTGAATGATTGGCTTATTATTGATCACTGCAGAAAAATGGTTCAGAAATTGATATCCTTTAATAATGTATTGTTTTGAAAGTGAAACTAGTTTATTTTTTTCTTAAGTTCATACAAGATCTACACTTCTACATAGGTTGGTTGTATAGGAACAATCCAGAATATCAATTCAGTTGTTTAGAGCTCAATTTCAATTCAGAGTTCAGATACTGTCTAGAAGAAGACAGTATGTCTTTCCTTAGTCATTCAGTGCCAATATTTTCATTGTCATTCATAGTCCAGCAATGTGTGCTTTTAATTTAGCTGGTAAATCTACTACAGCCTGTGAAATAAATTGCTATGCCCATTAGAGGCATTGAAAAATGAAGCATTTCATTTGGGAACCATAAAATTTCAATGCTACTGATTCACTTCCTGGATTTTCAACTTAACAGATTTGATTTATCAAGAACAGAACTATGATTTTTTTTTATGTGATGGCTTGAATAAATGATGTGACATGACATGGTTCACTTACTAATGGCAACAGTTAAGCAAAGCTGATGCTGTCTTATATGCAGTACTTGGAACAGATGCACATGGTTTCTGTTTCTGAGTGTTGGCTAGACAAAACGAGACAGTAGTTGCTTGGCAGCACTTGGAAATTGTTTGACAGATAATGGATTGTAAGAACTTGGTCTCTGTAGAGCAAGAGGGCTTGGAGGTTATCCCTGCTATCAAATTACTGCAGGTTTAAAAAAAGCTTCCTACAGCAAATCATTTAGCCTTTCCACACAACAAAAAGCCAGGATGGTGGAAGCAGTGGAAGGAGATTAATTTGCACTAAATCTGTTCCTACTAAGATGTATTTAGATTGCTAAATTATCAAGATTTTTTTTAAAGGACAAACTGTGCCAAAAGATTTTGAACTCTTCCTGTGTTTGGAAGCATTACATTTTAAATTATGTAATTCTACTGCTTTTTTCCAAATCACAGATGGAAACAATGGACAGCTTGGTTCCCAGCTTCTTTGCTCTATTCTATTCGAGTATATGAATTGAGAATTGCTTGAGTGACAATGTTAATTTTTTTAAAACAAACAAACAAACAAACAAAAAACAGACCCAGAAGCTCCCGTTATTATGTGGATAATTATGTTGTTTGGGTTAAATTAAAAGTTGCAGCTTTCTGGGATTGTAAAGGGGCAGTTTGCCCCAGATCATTAGTGTCAGAAGAACCATATAGAAATTGCCCTGGGATCACACACAGACGTACAGTATTTATCTGTCTTTATTTCAGCTGTTTCTGGGCCTGTGTGTGTGCCTGGAAATTCTGGGCTTTTTATCCAGTCTGCCAGCATAGGAGAACCTACAATCAGGAAAAAGGGGGGATGAGCAGGGTGTATCATTGGGAAGTTAGCAAGGCAAACTGTGACCCCTGCTGGGATTCCAGTCCTGACCAGCACTCTCAATGTAAGGAGGGAACATTGCCCTTTCCAGTCTTATTAGAATATCTTGTATGCTGAAAAACCAACACAAAACAGATATCCTTTGTCATTTATGCTGGTTTTTTGCTGCATAAATATTTTTCAACTAACATTGCAGCTGAGCTTGTGAGTCTGAATGCCTCAGCCTTGAAGGATGGCTTCTGGAGGACTGAAAATGTGTGAGCTCAGGGTCATCCTAACCTGATTTTACTGCATATGGGTGTGCCCTTAATTGTGCTGTCAAGGGCAGAGCATTCACAAGTCTATCTCACAGCCACATCCAACAGGGAAACTTATTACCTCTCCTGAGTATTTGACTGAATTGAGGTAATGTGGATAATGTAGCTCTGCCTTTGAAAAACCAGCTTGCAGTCTGCTGTCCAAAGGTGATTTGGACATTCAGAACCCTGATACTGATGAGTTAGTACCAGCTTTTTGCATCATAATTGTCTTCTTGCAAACAGGTTAAAAAAATCCCAAAAAAGAACTGCATAAAGTGATGACACTGCTAATTCATGTCTACAGAAAAGGTTAGAAAAAATCTAAGCAATCACAGCTTAACCAGCTCAGAAGATAGCACATAAAACTGTACACAAAAGCACAGTTCAGATTATGAAAAAGACAGGTCAGTGTCTGGAAGAGAGAATGACCTTGCTTGTTTAAGAATTTATAACATACCTGAACTCCTTGAGACCTTTTCTGCAAGCAAGGACAGCTCACAGTGTTGACTCATTTATTTCTTTTAGTACTAGAGAATTAACTGCACAATCATACTTGTTCTCAAAAAGGGAAAATGCTCTGGAGGAACCAAATGGGCACTTGAAAAAATGTGGATTTTTTTCTGGAAAGGAACGACACCTTCCATCTGTAGAGCACCTTTCATCTTAGCATTGCCAGCAATAAACAGGAAAAAAGATCTTCTGAAAATGCTCATCTGAAAATGCTGATGCTTCTGAGATCATCTAGACAGACATTCTCTTTCTCACTGTATGGCAAGAGATTGCAGCATATGGAATTGTATCATCAGACAACAACCTCAAATGCCCAACCTCCTTCTTTCCTCCTTCATAAGGTATCAGTTCCAAATAACTAACAGAATTGTCCTGGAACATATGAAGTGTAAAACTACCTGGATGAACCCCCTCATTGATCTCTGACACATGATCAGTCTTCTTACAATGAGGACAAAAGGATTTATGCCATTTCTGCAAAACTTGGATGATGCATGGAGCTCTTTGCTAGACTGATCACTGTCTTTTGAAACATAGGCTATCCATCTTCTCTCCGTATGCCCAGACAGCCATCTGTCAGGGAGGCTGATGTCAGCAAATTCAAAAAGGGGGCTGTTAGGTAGCCTAACTTTGAGGGTGGCATTAGTGGGAAACTGGGCAAAAGATTTTGGTCTGTCTGATTCTGGACTTGTGCCCTAAGCACTCATACTGATTCATTACCAGTAAAGAAGAGGTCAAGTATATCCTTTACATACTTGCTATAATATTGTAGTCACTGTATTTTTCACTGCTCCATTAAAAGCCCATGAAGAGAAATTTTACAAGGCCTTGTATGCTGTGATTTCATAAGGCTTCAAAGGAAGGATTTGACTAAAGAGAATCAAATACATCTAAGATAAAATCCATATTTTCTTTTATTTCTAACTTCATGGCATTAAAAATTCCTTTGCTATGCTTGTAGTGACACTTATGTTTTACTGTCCCCAGTGCAGAGTCACCCAGGCATTCCTCAATGCACCCAGAAGATGTTGTTGCTAATGCAGCTGAGCAGAAACCCTTCTCAGCCACACTGCAGCTACAGAAGCTGCAAAGGAAGATCTAGCTGTAAAGAAAAAGGGATGTTTCCAGTGATTTTGTTTTCTTTCCTTGTTTACCCAAACTTTCAGTAAATTACAAGGCTCTCCAGGTTTGGATGTTTCTATTGCACCCACATATAAGGTAAAAAGTAATATTTCACACGGCAACTATTATGACATCTTGTTTATCTGCACTTAGAAATTGGAAGGCTAAGCCTATATTATGCTGTCTAAACATTTATTTTGCAGACATAGCTATAAGAGCTCCCTGACCTCCTCCTAAAACATACCAACCTGTTTGTTTTAAATACAGATAATATCTGTATCTAAAGTCACCATTCCAGTATCTGGAAGGTGACTTTAGATTCAGATATTAGCAGGGGAATTAATTGGAGAACATGACACACTTTAAGAGGCAAACAGCAAGAAAAGGTAACTCAACAAAGCTCAATAAACCTCATGTAACTATTATAAGTTTTTGTACTCAGTCAAATAAGACGTAAAGCTAACACTGAACTGACTCTCAATCAATGTGTCATCTTCTCCATAGCTGTGCTTGCACACAACAACTAGATGCCTAGTTTTGGGACTGAGGAAAAGCCCTGACCTCAGACCCAGCAGCAGAGGCCTTGGCAGGATTGGGAAGCTGTGGAACACCCAGCAGCCCTGGGCACTCTGCATCTGGTGAAGCACCAAAGCCACGGCAGGGACTGCACTGTTCAGTGTGGTGGCAGACTGCTTCTGTCCTTGCTGAAAGGCAGCCTGCTGTGCCAGCTCTGGAGTGAACAATAAATGGGAAAGGGGAGAGAGAATGGCTGGTGAGGGTAGCCTTGCCGATCTGTTGGCTGAAGCAACTACCCACCTACCAGAAACAAGACCTGCTCATTTTTTGAGGCCAGTCTGTGCTCAGGTGACAGAGTGGGCAGCCAGCAGAAGACATTATTGATATTACTCTGAAGAAATGACTTTTCAATGAGGCGACAATGAGGTGATTGATATTTAAATAGGGAGTATCTGGATTATTTCCTGCAAGCTCTCTCAGGTTGAGAGAGAAATTAATAACAAGGCAGGTGCAGAAGTCAAATATGTTACAGTCATTTGATGTCTGTTTTGACAGGATCATATTCTAAAGTTGCTCTTCTAATAAACTTTGAAATATCAGGAAAAGTTGGGGAATAATTACAATTTTAAGCAGAAAACACCATTCCCTATGCTAGAGGTAATTGAGTTAAAGTAAAATTTAATTAAAGGCATGTGAGTAAGAAGATCTTAGAATGATGAAACACTTAGGTTGGAAGAAACCTCAAAAAAATCATCAATTTCAACATTTGTGGGCAAGGGAGTCTAGATGATTATCTAGCACATTGTCCAGTTGAAAATCTCTGTTGATGAAGACTCCACCACATCTTTGGGGAGGTTGTTGTAGTGAATAGTTGTTCTAATTGTAAAAGATCTCTTTATTATATCAAAAGGAAACTTCTCGTGAGGTTGGGTGTAGATATATGAACAATAAGAAGAAAGGCTGAATACATCTGTTGTGCATAGCAGCAGAATATGTTCAATAAACCTTAGTTTGGGGGTTGGATTTTTTAAAGTTAATTTAGGGTCTACTGAGTTTTTCACAGTGACACAGCAAGGTCAAAAGTTTGAGGTACAAAAGCCATCTGTGCGGGTGAAATTGCTTCTTTCTCTACACACCTCCATGAACTTTTACATATTGGTAATCTGCTGTTGTATTATCTAATCACCTGTCTTTGTTGGGCTTTCTGAAGTTTACTCCGTATCTCGGCTGGCTGGTTTGTATCACCTCTTCTACTTGGTCCTTCTTTCCAGGGTGTGAATAAAAATGTCATTCAGGCTTGTGAGGAAAAACCTGCTCTTTGCAGGCCCATGCTGTTGCTGTTTATTTAGCAGTTGTCTGCCTTGTGTTTCCAGATCAATTTCCTTATAATTTGGTCTGTTTCATTTGTTGGTACCGTCAACTGTAAGCAATAATGTTCTAGACTTTGCCCATCTGTATTACAGAATGATACCAAATTTGCCGTCTTGGTTGTTTTGTTTCTAATTAATTCTAGATAAATATGTGCTAAAGGTACCTTTGCTTGTCTGACAGTTCTAAAGAGCCTAGCACAGGTGTGACCTTGCTGCCTTGTGATACATCGTCTTGAGCAGGTCTGAGGGGTGAGCATTCCCTTTCAGGGGATGATGGCTCCTCAGCATGTCAGCTAACATCCTTGGATACAATCCTTGATCCATTTATTTTACAAACATACACATAAAATCCTTTCGCCTCAGAACATAATGGCCACATCCAAACTGAAATCTGGATGCTGGAAAGGTGCCCAAGTCCTTTGCCATCTGCCATGCCCCTGAAATGCACATTTTCTTTATTTTGTTTTGCTTAAAACATCGTGTCCCAAATAGGCCCCGGAGGGCACCTAGGGGCTCAGTCTGGATTTTGTGTTGTATGTGCTCCAGTCTACAGTTATATATTGCCAGCAGTCAGTTGCTCGTATTCATAATGGGAAGGATGTGGAAGAAACTAGCAAACACTTTAGAGTAAGCAAATTCACTACCAGCTGGCAAAATGATGGAAGGAAAATCCATCTTTAAGTTTAGCCTCTTTTATTTACTTTTGTGTATTAGCAATCTTCTGAAAGTATATCCTCAAAAACATCAAACTCAACACAAAACGAAAATCACAGTTACCTTTAGCAACAAATAAAACAGATGACACATCTTGAAAACTTCAAGCTTGTTAAAAAAATCTTCAGAATCTACTTAGACTCTGTATTTTTCTCCTTAATAATTCGTGCATTGAACAAATATCATGCTTTACAGTGGTGGTTGTATTTTTTCTGAGAATTGAGCTGTCAGATTAAATCTCTTAATTCTAAACTGACAGCATTTTCATTCTTTCTAATTGCCACCATGAAAAATTAACTATTTTCTTTTTCTCACCTTTGTTTTATATTTATAGCTTCATCACCTTCCTCCCCTGCAATTTTCTTTCTCATTCATTTTCTCCATTTATTTATGTCTCAGCATTATTCCCCTTCTGTGGCACATTGCACCTTCATTCCAGGTACTTTTTGTCAAAACATAATGTTGTCTCCCAGTAGAAAACTGCATTAAGCTGAAGAGTTTGTGCTGCTTTATGATAACTCAGATAAATATCTGGAAGAATTAATAATTGTATCCAACCCGGAGCACTGTTTATCTGTGTTCCTCAGGCACAGTTAAACTGCCTTGGATAAAGATATTGCACATAGATTAGAATTAGGGATGTATTTTGTGAGGCTTCATTGAACTTCATGTTTTGATAACTGGAAAAAATTTTTCAATCAATTGCATTTTGTTTTATGAGACATTCACATACTTGTGAAATAAATTTATTTCCTCACAGATGTGACTGATGGCAACAGCAAGAACCAAGTTCACTGGATTTGAGTCTTTATCATCTCTGGAGTAAATGCATGACTACTGCTCACCCTAGAGTCTCTCTGGTCCAGAGAAAGAAGGTAAGAGGGCGTTTGAACTAATACTGTTCTTTAAGAGCCAGAAAATATTATTTAGGGAAGAAACACAGATTGACTAATAGAACAGAAGAAATAAACCTCTTATTTTCTTAGTGGTACTGGACTTAACATTGCAGAGGGATATTAATAAAGTATTGAAAAACATGTTTCATAAATCCTCATAATTTTTTTATCACAGCTTACTGGTTTTTTTATAACCTATGTAAGTCACAAAGTACTAGTGAACAGATTGGTACAACCCATCCATGTACACCTACAGACCTTTTTACCCAGTCTGCAGAAAAGCTACAGAGAACTTGAGCAGTATCAAGAGAGATGGATGCCTTCATAGAAGACATACAGTGAACTGATTATCTTTAAAACAGGTACCTATTAGATAGGAGTATTTTGTTTGGAATGCATGTCTTTTAAACTCATTAGACTTCAAAAAAGAATATGAAAAGCAAAAGAAACAAAAATGAACCACAGTGAGCTAGATTGCTGAGTCATCTTATTGGTTGCTTTAGATTATAAGCACCTCAGGTGATTATCCATTGTTTTTTATCTGAAGACCATCTGTACAGCCCTACTACCAACATTTAACAAGAATACTGTATTCCAGAAGTTGTGTCTTCTGCCAAGATGTTTCATCTTGGTGTGAAAGTCAGTTGGTTGGATACTGAGGTCAAGGAGCAAATGTCACCTGGAAATTGTGCATCCACTGTTCCTATGAAAAGCACACACCTGGTTAGATCTATTGCTTACAACATTCCAGGTCTTGAAATTAAGGCT
Source organism: Rhabdornis inornatus (assembly GCA_013397075.1). NCBI lineage: Eukaryota > Metazoa > Chordata > Aves > Passeriformes > Rhabdornithidae > Rhabdornis > Rhabdornis inornatus. Next base: position 452,271 of record VWZS01007262.1, read on the forward strand.
AAGGCAGGCCATCAGCTAGATATTACAAAGTGATTGCTGCATGCACTGCATTTCAACTCTATGGTATCAAAATCACAGTTTCTATTTTGGCTGTTCTCCAAGCCTTTCCAATACGCCTTCCATTTCCTTTGCCTCCTACCAGTCACATAGGCCATCTGTTTTCCCAGTGAAAGTTAAAGAGCCAATATATGAAAAGCACAAGCTCCTTTTAAAATAACTTTCCCACTGTTTTGTATTCGTGTAATTTCATAATGATCAGACTGTTTCTTGTTGCTCTTCCTTAGTGCAGGCGAGATTTGTTAGCTATCAAGGGTGTTGTTGTTAAGTAAATGTTGTTTGAGGTTTTCCCTTCAAGTGCAGCTTTCTGAGAAGACATCAGTTGGAACAATCTGGTGTTCTTTCATGAATATTTTCTCTCTGGTTTGAAAGTGACATATGTGTAGGATGAAAATTACATATTTCTTCAAGAGTACGTTCTATTTTTGGCTATTGTGATCTGTACATTCTGCTCATGTTCCATAAAAGATGAACGTAAAAGGCTTTTCTTTCTTTTTTGAAGTTCTTGGAGAAAGTCTGCACTATTCGCTCTAGTATTACAGAAAGAAATTCTGTCCCAGAAATGTATTAAAAAGCAACATGGAACAGATTCTGTTGTGCAAGAGAAATAATATATATATATCCCAGCTGAGTTCTCATACTCTCTTAATGTTCATTTACTTTCACCCGATCAATTCTTTGCAGTTCTGTCTGGTAGCTGATATAATACATCAGGGAAATTACAGCTGATTTCTAAAACCTATTTCACGGAAAGCATTGAATGAAACTAAAGACTCAGCACAGAAGTGACAGAAAGAGATAGCTTTCCTGCTCCCTCACCTATAAAGGCTGTACTGCAAATCACTATAAAGGCTTCCTTCCTTAATTACTGAAATGTTAAGGATATTGCTAAAATAATCACATTGAAAGCAAGGGATTCGGAAAAAAAATTCTCAGGTTTTTGATATAACCAGCAAAACCCTAAAAATTCCCAAACTCATAAAAAAATAGATGAAATACCTTCTAAGGCTCTTATATAGATCTTGTGCCCAAAGATACAATTACTCTTATGAAGATGTTGATGGTAATTTCACTTTCCTTTCATATACATATAGAAAGGCACATTATAAGGGGTTAGTTAATCTATAGAGAGATGTGTAATCTCTACCCCAGTTGTGAGAAATTAAGGGAAATTGATCTGAAAAATGCATTCTCATTCCATCGCTGACTTCTGAAGCATAAATTAATCACTCCCCCAGGTTTCATATTTTTTGAAGACAAGAATAAACACCCTATTTCAGTAAAATAGATGACACTGTTTATGAAAGAGATGTAAAGTTCAGATAATGAGAGTATAATATCCCTCTTCTCAGTTTTTCCTATATTTCACACTTTCCCCAGCAATGCAAACCAAGAATTTGAAATAAGGTTTCTCCAGCAATAGTTAATCAGTTTCAAAATGGCAGCTGTAAGAAATTTTTACTGTTGCTGTAAATTATACCAGTAGGTATCCTAAATAGCATGATTTCACTTATTATAGGATACTGACAACATGTGAATAATTAATCTTTAATGCCAGAAAAAGTGTTAATAATATTATCCATCACATAAAGAGATTTTTGCCTCTGTTTTCCAGCTTAGACCAGTATTCATGCAACGCGGGAAAAAAATTCAAGATTGAATGAAATTAACCAAACTCATGGGTAGGTTTTTTAAAATATAGAAATACAGGCCTAATGGATAAAGTGAACAAAATAAAATTACTTTCCATGGAGAGCTACAGGACCTTCATCAAATCTCAGGTAACAGCAGGCTGTGATACTGCTTCTCAATACCATCTGTTCTTTGGGTTTGAAATGGTTTATGGGAATTGTTCATGTTAACTTGTTGACAGTTCAACTTCAGCAGTATGTGCTCAGGCAACAAATGAAAGTGTAAGCAAGTATATACTATCACTAAAATTTACTCTCCTCAAAAAATTATAAAATATGTTGAATATAGAAGCCTATATCAATGTTATTCACTTCAGTATATGTTATACATGTTATTCACTTCAGTATATGAACACACTGAAAAGAAGATACTAGTCCTCCTTGCATCCATCTCACCAGGGACTTTGGTAGTAAAAATTTTCATTATGTGAATAAAGGCCATAGTAAAAAAAAACACTGATTAGTTGTCCCATGGAAAGCGTAGAAGACAGTTTCTCAGAGAAACTGGGAGAGCAAAAGGGTGCATTTGTCTTTCAGGCTCCTCACAGAGCCAGGAGGATGCAGCTAACAACACGGTGACAGCATGCTGCAGTCCTTAGGAAGAGGTTGATCATTATCCACCATTTCAGCTTTTACTTCCAAACTTGCCAAGATCTATTTACAATTAAATCTTATTTTTCTAGCAAATCCAATGTGTGATCTGTGTACATTTTTCTCCTAAGTCAGTAACTTCATGAAAAGGATTATGATGCGCTTAATAGGTTTTTAGCATCCCAGAGTTTTGTTGCTTTTCCCATTGTTTCCATAAGCTTGATCAATGCCAGCCTTGCCTGCCTCCTTTACAAAGATCTAAATTCTGCTTTAGTCTCTCACTTCCATCACCCACTTCAGTGTTTCTCCATTTCTGCATCTTTCACATCATGTCTTTTCTTCTTGAATCCATTTGGGTTTTTTACTCAGGTATTCTGAAAATAATACCCAGAGGGAGAAAAAAGAAAGCGTTGAGAAAATTGAACAAAATAAATAATATGGCAATTACCAATGCATGTTCTAATATGCATACAACCATTATTACATAATCTAAATAGAATCAAAATAGCTACCTAAATCATGCAGCCATTTATGAGAGAAACAACATGATTAATAAGAAACTATGAGTTTCCATCAATATTCAAAGTATGTCCAATTCTATAAAGCATTAAGTTTAAAGCCCTTCTGTATGGAGTAAAAACTTGGTACATAGAAAGACTGTAGAATAATTTCCTGGTAAAACACAATTGCAAAATGCTTAGAAAATATGAAATACATTTGTTAGCATAACTATTTTGCAAGGAGATTTTTGTAATCTCCTGGAATAGATTGATGGAATTTCATTGTATTGATAGAAATCTATCCTGCAGTGAAAATCAGAGATTCAAATCCTGCTTATCTCCAGTTGTTGAGATTATTTAATGAGTTCCTACTTTAATTCTCTATGAACTGCCTACCAAAAACAGACAATTTTTAATCATGGTAGGTATTTTTCCTTTGTGCTTATTCAGAGGATACTCTCTGAGTAGAGCACATATCTTCATAATAGTTTTTTTAAACAGCAACAGATGATACTCGTATTTCCAAAGCATCAAATGTAACAGCTTGGTTCTATTTAATCATCTGGCTTTTTTTGTTTCATTTCACATTGAGTTGTAATTGCACATTAGAAAAAAATTCTAAAAATCTGACCTACTGTCCCAGCAAAAACAAATTTACTGAAGAAACACAAAACTTGATATTTGACAAGTACAAAAATGCATTAATTGTATGAAACATCATTTTTGTTGTTCAGCAACTGCGCCAGTCTATATCATCAGTTCACAAGGAGCTGGCTTACCAGGTTAGAAGCTGAGCAGTAGCATGTTCTTATTGCCAACCCCAGTACTTGGAAAAATATTTTCATTACTATCTACTGGTCCTTTCTGGATGCCTGCATTAATGATATTTCTTCTTTCCTTCTTACAATAGCAAGAACTTTTGTGAGGTGGGATGGAATAAATAGGAAAATATGAAACACATTTCTCAATGTGAGAATATTCTAGTGTAGTTACTGAAATATAACCTGAAACATCTTTGAATGTCTGATACCAACCTTATGCAGTTGAAGAATGCAGAAGGAGATCTGTTTAATTAACCATCCAACATACAGTAAAGCTTTTAAAAAGACACCCATTCTGATTTCACTCTGAATTTAGCATGGCTCAACTCCTTAAATTCCTCAGCACACTTCAATTTAACAGGAAACACCTGTAGCAAGGCTCTTCACCATGTTGCAGACTAATTCAAACAGAAATCACTGAATAAGTTTAGTACTCAGAACACCTGCTACCTTAAAATATATTCCTTTGAGACACTTTTACACTAAGCTTTCCTACATCTTCAAAAGACTGTGAATAAAGCCACCACTCTTTCAAGAGCTTTAATATTCCCCGAGATAAAAGTGGAAAATGCGTAAATTGTTCTTTGTGAAAACAGGATGAAAAATTTCACAGCTTACCACCTAAATCATCTCTGTTTGGATGTGGAACTCAGTTGTACATCCTGCACAAAGAACACATAAATTTTTCACAGGTTTTTTTATGTGATGTTGGACAAAACCAGAGTGCTCAGTCTTAAAAATAATTAATCCTAATTTTTCTGCCATTTTTTAAAGAGTTCTGATATTCAAAACTGTCCCAAATTCAGTAAAGTATTTACGTTCCTGAGTCCTGTCCTGTGGACAAAGACAGTGACTAATGATGGATATTTCAGGGGTGTTTTCCATGCTTTTTTTCTTCTCTCAGTGATAATGGGATAACTTCATGTAGGAGATCCAGCAGGGCAGCTGTCTCATTAGTTTTCCATTTGCTGTACTCAACTGACTAGGAAATAATTTTGCAAGTGAATTGCACCTCTTAGCACCATTTAAGACTTTTGGCAGAACGAGACACTGATGGCCCCTTTCAGCAATTTAGAAAATGTTGAACTGTGGAAAAATGCTAGAGGAGAGAGTCCCTAGAATCAAAGAATAGCACAGAGGCAGGCAAAGGGTGGAAGCATTGGGATCTAGTGCCAGTAGTTGTAATAAATGTAAACTTAGAGGCAATGGGACTTTGAAGCTTTCTCTCTAGACAACATGGCTGGAGCATCAGTTCCTGGATGTGAACTGCCTGAATAGGAAACATTTCTGTGCTCAACCACCCATAGGCATTCCAGCACTTCCCAGGGGACAGTTGTGCAGTCAGCAACCCTTGCACCTGGTCTGCAATTCAGCCTTCATATAAACAAATGTTGTTTCACTATCCTATCTTTTGAAAGCAAAAACTAAAGTATTCCATTCATCATCTTTAAAAAACGGTAGTAAATGCTGAGAATTGCTGCTCTCTTTTAGGGAAAAAAACCTCCAACCATGCAAGCATCAAATATCCCACACAAATACAATGTTTCATATTATTGGCTAGCATACTGAATACACAAGGGTAAAAATGCAGTCCAGAAGATGACAGAGGGTAGAACTCACTTTGAATCCTACCCTTTTTGTGCATGTAGTCAGACAGCAATATGCACAAGACTTCTTGGTTAGGACCATGTATTGAAATCAAATAACAATCAGAGAATGTGTTTAAACAGTTAAGAATTTTAATTAATGAAAATCAGGTATGGGAAGGGGAGAATGATTCATTTCTTGGGTGGCTTAGCATCTATTCTTTATATTCTCTAATTAAATTTTTAGAGTATATCCAATACTTCTTGCTTCTTTGGCTTTTCATTTTGCCTTAATAAACAATTTAAGCATGGTACAACATGTCAGCTTTACCAATCCTCACGGATGTTTTGTGCATCTGAAAATATTTGGGTTTGTATTGGGACTGTATCCCAGGAACAAGAGCCCATGGTTTACCTCTGTGTAGTTGCATATATGACATGCTGCACTAATCACAGAACATTATTATTTAAGTGATATCCGTATATCTTCATTCTCCAGACACAGACTAGTCACTTGAAAACTAACACTGCAGATTAGCGTGATTCTGCATAGCAAGGAAGGGTTTTTGTCTCTCCTGGCTCTTTGCTCCGTTGGGGCTCCCACTCCAACTGCCAGAATCCCCACTCTTCCAGCAGTTACTCATTTCAGCTGCTCACTTCCTTTTGTCTTCTCTCATCCTTTCCAAAGCATGGAATTTGTTTCCTGAATGTTGTTTTTTGGAAATTTTACATGAATTTCCGTAGTTCATATACGTTTTCATAGTGTCTGTTGCTTATATTTTTCCTCAGATGAGAAAGACTGTTCTTTAAAGTTGTGTAAGTTCTCTGTTTAAGGCTGTTTGTTGCAGACAGCGACTGAGAGCCCAAGAACTGCACAGAAGACAGAGACACAGATACATGCTCCACATGACCTGAGTCTGTCCAGACCCTATGCATGCTGTCCAAGTCAAAAAGATCAGCCTAGCGTTATAAGAATTTCTGGACAAAAATATTTTTAGACCCTTGCATAAAATACTACACTTTAAAAGAATATATATATATATATATATATTTGGTGTGGAAATATTGAAATCAGATAACCAAATATGCTATCAAGATTGGTTGTAAATGTTAGAAAGTGCTCCATGACTAATTATTTCTGCATGTTTCTGGAGGTTTTAATTTTTCAGTCATGTTTTTGTATATATTAGGGACCTAATAACTGCAGCACAGTGTTTGTCTTAGCAAAGTGATAGTGGTTATGATAGATGCAAAAAAGAAAAATAATGCTGTGTTAATTAACAAAAGAAAGAAAATAAAGAGGTTAAGCATACCCACTGTCTTCTGTTAAGAGAAAAACATGCTGTGTGATACAGCACAGCTTTGAAGCACTGAGCCAATTCAATCAATATCTTCTTTAGGAAGAACAAGTAAGCTAGTAAAAATCAGTATTTCACCATCATCCTTGGCTTCCCCTGCTCCTCAAAGCTCTGTAACACAAACCTGCTTGCCTGAGTTGTAGCAGAGATAGATAGGAGCAGTGAGATTTCTAATCTGTTTCTAGAATACATTTATTTGTTTCTAGAATATATTTGTTTTCTTAGTATTTTGTGGAAATCTATTTTACTCTATTCGCCAGACCTGAGGATCTGAGGAACTAGTAAATTCACAAACAAGGTGTGACAGTAGGGCTTCAAAGTGGTGTGAATTATGCTGCTTTTGCACTGCTTTCTCACTGCTTTAGCTATTTCAATTTTCATCAAAGTTCCGTCTGTTACTTGAAATCATATGAAGTATACTACAAGGGAAAATTCAGAGGTTTTCCATCCACTGTGTCAGAGTAGCTACCTTTGGAACCTTAAAAACTACAACAATGAAACTTTGAGTTTTAGTATTGTTCCTTGTAGGGTTGCAGCTTTTTAAAATGTGAGGTGGTTTCGGATTTCCTGACTTTTTTGAAAATACTTTAATTTGCCCTACTCATTCTGCCTCTAACACTTACCAATCTACGTTGAACTGTTAAATGAAGTATATTTCCTTTTTTAAGGAAGCGCATGGAAGTCTAAAAATATGTTTTATTGTACTACATAAAATAGACCAAGAAGGGGTAAAAATTTGTGACATTGGCCACTACTCCCAAAGATACTGAATAAGAGTGAAAAACTTCACATTATCATGATTAATTTATATCATAACAAATATTATTATAATATTATTGTATCAACTCCAATAATGCCACAGATTCACTATTGCTTATATCACATACTTGGAATCAGGAATCTGAGAGTATTTATTATGTATTTGGTTGCAGTCCTGTCATGGTTGTGGTTTGGTGAATGCTGCCACACTACTTTGCAAGTCTAACAGCTGTCATAAATCACTTCTATTAGTTTTTATTTCACATAACCAAATGGATTTTGTCCCCCTCCCACTGTTAGTGTTATTCCTATAGAAAATTATTTATGGCTTTAGAAAAACTGAAATTTTAGAACTTTTAATGTACTCTTTATAATCTGATGTTCCTGGTAATTTACATATTATAAACATGATTTATAAAGCAAATATATGCCATTCTTATCCACAGAGAGAACATGGTATGATTGATTTTTACTCTTTTTTGGCCTTGACAACATAAACTTGATTGCTTAGTATAAATTCTAATTCTTGGAGAAAGATGACAGATTCAGGATGGACAAGGGAAGAAAGAAGCCAAAAGCAAAAGGCTATTCCCAGGATAAAGAAGCCATCAAAATGCTAATAAGCCCTGTTCCAAAAGGGTATTATTGTTTCTTTTTTCAGCTTTATTTATAAATGCAAACATCTGAAGCAATGGTTCCATCTGCACAGACTAAAAGCTCTGTGTCCAAAATGCACATTGCTCAGAATCTAGGGAGAATAGAAAGCCCTGCTCAGTTACTCAGCTTTCAGAAAATAACATTGGACTGAAAATTAACAAAAGTCTCTAGAAATCTAAAGTTTGGGTAGAAAACCTGCTTTATACAGAAACTGTTCTGATCCAACTAGAAAGGAGAGGACTGATTCTCTGTATGATCTCAGTCTGGTGGATGTTCCAATGAGGGTAATTATTAACCTAACATGAGTGTCTAGGAGTTCTCAAAAGGAAGGAGAAATCTCTGATTTACCTATTATTTCACCGACAGGTTGGGTTGTATTTTGGGAGAAGAGAATGGAATCTCTGCGAGTTCTTGATGTATCATCACAGCACTTCTTAAAAATTGTAAGGGAAACAGGAAAAAGGAATGGATAGGACAAGAGAGAAAAACAAAACCATAAATAACTGAAACTCAAGGAAAATCAGGAAAGGATAACTCTCAAGTGAATACATGACTGAGTTAAAAGAGCACTTCTAACTCTTGCACATCGAGAAATTATTCTTTCTTTGGTTGCAGAACTAAAATGGCAGCAAGGTAGTCTCACTGTTTGTCACAGTGGCAAGCTCACAGCAGAAGCAGAATTAACAGTCTGAGTCTTATTTATTAATTATACAGGTCAATATAACATATTTATCAACACAAATCTTTTAAATAAGGAAAAAATAACTAACTGTACAAATGAATATTTTGAGAGATGGCTTAATGAAAAATAGATTTCCACATTTGTGTAGGAAAACAGGGCAAATTTACCACCCTCTTTGATGACGTATTTTCCTTGAAGGGGCAATAAAAGTGGTTTAATTTGGTTTTTTTTTTTTAAACATTTAACAGAATAAATAAAGCTGGCACTTAAGAATAGGGAGATGTTAGGAGGTGTACATGTATGTTACTTTGTTTTTAGGTAAGTCACTTAAGTAGACTTCGTGTCTGCTTGGAAAGGGACAGAGACATTTACCTGAAGTGAACCAAGCACGCACCATTCTTTGAGGTATAGCATATAGATATGATAATTATCATGTTATAGACAAAGAAAAATTATAATGTATGGAGAGATTATAGATAATCTGTTTATAAGCACCGCTGCCTTGTGTTTGTTGTGGGCAGGCATGACAGATTTCACTGCCTAAAGCAGCAGTATGGAAATGTTTCGAGAACTTGACCTTAGTCTAAGGCAAAGAAAAAATGATAACGGAATTTTACTTTATTAAAATAGTGAGCCTATGATAATGAAAAACAGTTTCTGCAATACAATTGATCTGCAATGTATTTGTTACATTGAGGAAAAGAAAATTTCCCTTTAAGTTGTTAACATCTGTAGAATTGATGCAAATAAATTTAGTTTTAATGTTTTAGGGCATAATTTCTTCACAAAAAACCCCAAACAAAACAGCTAACAACTATACCATAATGAATGCTTCCAATAATTAAATTTCCTCTTTGATTAAGTTTGGGATATCTCTTTTAAAGAAAGTATTTATTTTTATTTCTTGCTATCTTGTCTCACCTCTGTATTTTTTGCTATATGTATATATAGATATGTATGTGTATTTAGCTATTTATTCTGCTATTTATGTTCCCACAACCTCCACATTTGCTGTTGCTCTCTGGTCACTGCGTGTCATTTCAAACTGGGCAAGACATTGAAGCAGAAGGGCCTTGACAACATGGTTTTTTTTTATTTTGCATGTGTCGCCTTCTTTTTACTTTCAAAATATCAGCCAGTGACATTTTTTATTTGTTGATTTAAAGGATGAGTTGTCAGAGTAGGAAAAAGATCTATGGAGATTATAGTTGGCAATGGCACAGTTGAGAACCTCTGGCTAAGAATCAAGAGACAAATAAATAATGTGGATGTCATTGTGAGAGTCTGCTGTAGACCTCCTAGCCAGGATGATGACATCGAGAAATTATTCTTTGAGGAACTAAGGGAGGCTTCCAAGGCAACTGTCCATGTCCTTATGGGGGACTTCAACCTGCCAGAAATTAACTGGGACCATCACACAGCTGGTAGAGCCAGGCCAGAAGATTCTTAAAAAACTTGCATGACAACTTCACTTCAAGGGAGCCAACTCAGAAAGATGTCCTCCTTGATCTGCTGCTTGAGAAGAGAGGATCTTGTGAGCAAAGTAATGATTAGCAGCCTTCTAGGCCACAGTGATCATGAAGTGACTCAGTTTAAAATCTCTGTTGACAGCAGAAGTGCCAGCAAAACCTCAGCTCTGGAAATAAGGAGAGCAGACTTCAGGATGCTCAGGCAATTAGGTAGTGAGGTCCCCTGGGAAAATATTTTTGCAGGTACTGGGGTCCATCAGTGTGGGTCACTTTATAAACATCCCCTCCTAAGGGCACAGGAGCAGCCAGTTCGTAAATGTTGGAAGTCAAGTAGAAAAGGCAGAAGATTTTCTTGGATGAACAGGGGTCTTCTCTTAAAAATAAGGCTGAAAAGGGAGGTCTATGCCAAGAGAAGATAGGAAGAATACAGAGAATCTGTTTGCCACTGTAGGGAGAAAATTTGTCTGGCCAAAGTTCAGTTGGAGTTGAAGCTGATGAGAAATATATGAGACAATTAAAAGAGTTTTTTGAAAACTATTAATGGCAAAAGGCAGTGTAAAAATAACTGGCCTGTTAGACGACGAGAATGGTCACCTCACAAACAGGGATATGGACAAGGCAGAGGTGTTTAACACATTCTTTGCCTGTCTTTAACACAGGTGACAGACCAAGAGAGTCTCAGTGCCTTGAGCTGGAGTACCACGACTACGAGAACAATCAACTCCAAGTCAACACTTAAACTGTGGGGGATCTGCTACTCCAACTGGATCCCTGTGAAGCTATGGGGCCTGATGGGATCACAAAACCTCTCTTGGTAAGTTTTGAGTGGTTTAGGGAAACCAGAGAGGTCCCAGCTGACTGGAAGCTGGCAACCGTTGTCCCGATTTTGAATGAGGGTGAGAAGGAGGACCCTGAATGCACAGGAAAAGGGCATGTCAGCCATGCTCCTGATCAACAGAAAATATAGGTCTCTAGTCTAGTCTCCTGCTTACCTACTGACACATGAAAAATACCATAGAGGAAGAGCAAAAGTGAGAGGAAGTGACAATCCTCATGTGTTAAAGAAAATAGCACTGTGATGTGAGGCATAAGTGACTACTTAGCCATATTGACTACAATGAGACAAAGCTACTCAAGAGAACTCCAGCAATGCTCTCTGGACTATGATGAAACCACATGCAACCTTCTGCTTCTTCAGCTTTTCAGTTTCTTCTGGGTTTGCCTGTTAAGACAGCATTTTGTGTACTTCTCCCTCCAGGTTGTTCTGTGTAGACCCTGAATTTCTTGTGTTTACTGCTACATCATCCCTGAGCTATAGAAATTAATATGAAGTGCTCAGAAAGGTAGAGATTCTCAGAACACCTTGGGATTACCAGTATCAGCTGAACCCCAGGACTGGGCTGTGAAAAGAGGTTGTGTACGTTGCAGGGGAGAATGTATTAACAGGCCAAAACTGACAACAGTGTTTGCATGGTCCCAGAGCCATCAGGTTTGGAAGCACATAAGGCCTATAATTTGTCTTTAACATAGCTAATTGACTTCCCTTGCTCGGACCTCTGCAGGAACTTAACACCTTCATTTAAATAAACTGAACAAGAAAGTCTATATTATGTAGTTAAAACAAAAATCCAACAGAACAGCGTGGGGACTGACACCCCTCTACAGATGTTTGCCTCTCTGGAGAGCTGTCAACATTACTTCTGAAGGAATTATTAAACATGATGAATTCTGGATGAATTCTTTTCAGATGAAAACACCTGTGTTCTCTGTTCACTTCAGAAACTCCCAAGGCAAAGTATGTTCCAGCCAGTCCATGCAGTGGAACTCAGCATTGTGTCACATCACATTCTGATAGAGTGTATATCCTTTGAACTGAAATGGTTATTTTCTGCTTTGTTTTACTCACTCCTGGTTAACCAAGCATTACTGGGAGAGCTAACAAACAGTGGAGAAACTTCAAAACCTTCCTTTAAAGCCAAACTGTTGTATGCAGCCTACTTGGATCTTATATAGGGATTTTGAAAGCAGAAGAATTGGAGTTTCATTGCAGGAAAAAGTGTCTATCCTATTTAGGCTGCAGACCTGTAGTGGAGCTATCACCATGCTTTGAGAGTTCCTTACTTTCACAGCATTATTTCAGTGCATGTCAGTAATTTTGTTATGCATCTACTTATTCAGGTCCTGTTTATCCCATTCTAATCCTATTTTGAAGGATAAAGTGTTGTCTGTATCACCCTATCTGTCCTGTGACTGAATGTAATGCAGTTAGAGCAAGATGTTGTTCAGATACCTCATTTCCATTTACTAAACACATCTTACAAGGGAGACCACAAACCTCTTCCAGTTCCCTGTCTTCCATCTGACTGCATCTTTGTCACTAAGTATGTTTAAGTAGTGGTTTTACTGCAGTAGCCCCAAAGTACAAAGAATAAGAAACAGCACTGTGAGGTGCTTAGTTAGATATTGAGACAATGGAGATCAATATGAGACAGCTGCCTGCTGCACTCATTCCTGCTGAGCAGACCCTTTTTGTCTGAGGTTCCAGAGAAATTGCAGATTGCTCAGCCAGTGACTGATGTTCCTGAAGAAGTGAATTATTTACTAGTGAATATATGACACTGATATTTTTAGTCTCTTGCTATTAATTGTGGAGAGAAGAAGAGTGCTTTTCCTTCCATAAAATAAAATAAAATAAAATAAAATAAAATAGGACTTTTCTACAACAGCAGCTGACTTACAATGAAGGTTATATTTTATGCCCAAGAGGAGGATATAGGAGCTGACACATTTGTCAGGCCTGTTCCTTCCTTCCCAGTAAAGGTGCTAATAGGGAGACTTTATTGCAAGTGCTCCTATAGCCTTTGTAAAATACATTGCAGGAAAGAAACATTTGCAAGGCTTATCTTGCTTGAAGGAGCTTTCCAATGTATGTATTAAGAGTAATTTTGAATTATTTGATGAAGCAGTGTTTGAGATCCAGTCTTCAAGTGCAGACTTAGCCCCAGCAGCGTTGAGTAACCATTGTCCCTTAAAGTGGAATCTCAAATTGCCACATGGCTATCCAGGAAGCTGTCTTTCTGTTGCTGCTTCCAGGCAATGGAGAGAATTTTCTCCAATATCATTCTCTAAAGACTTGGGGTGCAGTTAAAAAGATCATAGAATTATATAACGGTGAGGGTTGGAAGGGATCTTGAAGATCACCTTGTTCTAACCACACCCTTCCTTGATCAGGGACACCTTTCAGTGGACCAGATTGCTCAGAGCCCCATCTGAACTGGTTTTGGATACTTCCAGGAATGGGTTTCCACCACTTTTTTAGGCAGCCTGTCCAGTGCCTCACAATGAAAAGAACTGCCAGCCTTCCTAGCTGCTGTCCTTCATGAAGACATTTGTAGGGCAAGGTTTTGCTCAGATTGCCAGTTAGAAGTCCTTCTGCTGATAAAAGGAAGAGGGATAGCTTGTCTCCGTATAGGCATAAGGCAGTCATGAAACTGCTCAGCATTATGAAGACTGAAGTGCAACTGGGAGAATTCTGGAGAAGTAGAAGATAAATGGATTGAAATGCTCAGAGAAGAAAAAGTCCCTTAGGGCCAGACAGCAGCTGAGTGTGGAAGGTTGCAAAGTCCATGCAAGACTAATTTTAAATTCCCAGCTGCAGTTCCATTTTGTGTCTGGTCCTTAGAGTCTAATTTTTTCTTGCCTTTTAAAGGATTTAGATCAAATCAGCAGAAGTTAAAAAGCTGAATTTTACTCTATGCTGTTACCTTTTATGTTTTTCAGAATTATTTGGACTTTTTAACAATATTTTTGTAAAGTGTTGGTATCAGTGACATCTGTACTGAGATAGATCCCTGTGCTTTTATTCTTCTAGATTTATATTAAAAATTTTATGTATTAGCTCAAAAATATTTATGAATTCTCCTTTGGCCTACTTAGTCTCTTTTTACTAACTGCACAGTGCCCTGCAGCTTTAATAATATACTTTCACCTAAAGTGAATACATATGAGCAAAAAAATTATATTAGCATATTAATGCATCAGTAATTTGAACCTTAACTCAATTTCCCTGTCTCTCTTCACTGTCTATTGGGAGTGATTTTTTTGTATGTGTATATTTGAATGACTTCTTTGTTACTTAAGTTGTATTTTTAATTCTAAGTAGTTTTTCTGATTATTATACCTTTTGGAATGTATTGTTAGGAGAAAAATCAGCACCTTCAACAGGATGAGTGGTGACAGAAGAAAGAAAGACTGATAACAGGGTAGCTACACTTTGCTTCTGTCATCATCTGCAAAACCTGAAAAATAGTATTTCCTTACTTTTCAGTTGTGCATCCAAACAATGTAAGGATTAGGAGATGCTCAGATGTTATGGTGATTATCAGTAAAGAGAACTGTACAAACAAAATGTGTGATGTTACAAAACTAAATAATTTATTGCAGAGAATGACTGCATACATCGATTGCGTGCATGTTAAACAATACGTTTTTAATGCACACAATTTTTGAATGCAACAATGCAAATGAAAACTGAATCAAGGGTGAGATGTTGGGCGAAGTTTACAGGGAAATTTTCCTTTTTTTTCACATGGCTGGTTGCTTTTGAGATATATATACACACATACACACACATATATATGTATTCTAATGAAGAATTATATTACTTTAAAAAAATCCTTCACATACTCATTTTGTATTAAGAGTGCTTACTCTATGTAAAAGTGACAAGCTCCTAGGAAGAAATTATCTGTGACACTGTTATATAAATTCAGCTAACCTGCTGAGACATTTTATTCTCCTAAGACACCAGAAAACTCTATTTTTGCTATTACCTTTGACAATGATTCCTTGAGCAATCTTAATCACTCATTTGTGACAAATTGGCATAGTCACCAGGATCCTAAATCAGGATTCACAACATTGTATGGTAAATTATTATACAATTTAAGCGTGTTAAAAATAGAATCAAGTTCTAGTAACTGAAATGTTTAAAATAACAAGTAACTCACTAGAAGAAGAAAACGTATTGCTTCTATATTTAACATTTGTTTGCTGCTGCACTGACAAGATTACAGAAGTATTTTTTATCCTGTGTGATCCATAAGAACTGATATATTTTTATATGCTACAGAAGTTAACTTTAGCTAATGGTGTGCAAAGAAAAAGTTTTCTTACCACTTAGTCTGACGATGTTTTTCCACATCAGCCTTCACAGCTGCTCCAAGTACTTCAGTTTTCAGATGATGTGTCTGATCATGGCAATTCAGCCTAATCCAAATATGTATCAGTCATGCAAGCAGATTGTTCTTTGTTAAGGTTCACTCAAAAGACATGTGGCTGGGAGTAGTATGATGAACAAAAGGTCATCAAGAGTGAATGCTATTTTTTTCAGAACATTACTGAGAAAACTCTGGAGGAACTCCAAGCTAAATCTTTGTTTCCCTAAATGATATTAGGATAGTTGCTCTTACACAGCACGAGAGGGGAAGGGAAGTTCCTTGATAGACAAATGGTGCCTCAGCAAACTGAACATGCCAAATAACTGGCAAGGAAAGAATTGGCAAAAGTAGGAAGCAGAGAGCAGATTAGCACAGGGAAGAAGAAAAGGGAGGATCCATATACAGCTAGCAGCAAAATTAAAGGGTGAAGAAAATAACCCAAATTTCTACCCAAGACTGTGTGGGCATGCTTCCTATTTCCTACCAGAGCAGGATTCTTGTGTATCCATCTGCTAAAATGTTAGGAAAAATGAAATCAATTTTCTTGTTGTGTTCTATTATTAATCTGAATCCAGATTAATCATGCTCAGATAGGAGATCATCTCCTATCAACCTTAGCATCTCACCCAAGCTTGTGGTGACTTGTGTCTTGTACAATGCTCCAGACCAGTTTTGTTTTCTGCCACTCATGGACTGTCTTCTCATCAGTGAATCACAATGAAACCAACTCAGATGCCTTTAAGGCATGGTTGGAGATGTGGATAGTGCAAAACAACATACACTCATTACTGAGTAGGTTGTGTTTGTCATCCTCTGCTGCCGCCATAATAAATGCTGGATAATGGGGTGATTAAGCCACTTGAGTTTTGGCCTGGTTTCCCAACTCAAAGGTGTCTTTGCTTCTGTCTTTAGCTCTGCAGGAATCATCCAGTTTTCTCCTCCTCTTACAGCCATAAAATACTTATCTGTTTCTCTAGCACATTCTCTACTTTTCCTCCTTTTTTGGTTAATTTTTTTCATGCTGGGTCTGTGAAGATAGAAGCTGCCCTTGAATGAATTTTCAACTCATTATTTACAGGAGCACCAGCTGCTTTTCTCTATCAGAATAATTTTGTTCAAACTAAGGCTCTTCAATCCGTGTGTGGAAGTATTTTTCTGTCTTTCAGGAAGAACACTTTTACCTGTTTCTCTGTTGACCATTAGTGTCTTTGAAACATATATTTACACACATATGCAAAGAAAGCAAGCAATCTTTACTTACAAAACTGCAGAGTGTTATTGTCAGTATCCCTTGCCCGAGAACATGCTGCTTCACCCCAAGATTGACTGTTTTTTCAACCTTTTCCTAAGGTCCGGACTTTTCAGGTTCTGTGTAGATCATCCATCTAAAGATGTTTATTAGGAGAATTTTAAATTAAAAGGCCACCAGATGGCGGCAGAGGATAAATAGTAGGAATGGTCCGGTACATTTTGCAGGTGATGGTCTGAATTCTGGTATCAAAGCGTTAGGTCCATTTTCTCTTTTTTTTTTTAATAATAGTCTTGCCTTCTTGGTTTATATTTAAAAGTTATTGCAAAGTTATTCTAGCAACTTTTTTTTCTGATATGGGTAGAAATAATTTTTCCCTGTTATCTATCTTGAAATGTCAATGTAGATTTATGTCCTTATTTTAAATCACCTTATGCCATTTTAGTTTGGTTTGTTTTTTTTCTCCCCCACTGTGTTTGCTACTGTCAGAGAGAGACATAAAACACAGACCTGAAGATATACCAATGGACACCAGGAATGAGACAAGATTTTCATGGTTTCACTGAAGCCTATAAAACTTCTGATTCTTAAATTATAGAAGGCCGTGTTTATCACATCTCTTCCCTTCTTTTTTTTTTCCCTCTTACTCAAGTCTTCAGTGTAAGATATCCATTTGGTGTGCCTTTTATTTGAGAACTGGTACTTCAAACCCGTTTTGTGTGAATTAGCTTCCTTGGAGAGCAGCAGACAGGAGGCTTCCAGGCAGGGAGAATTTCTATGTGTGGAGCCCTCTCCTGTGAGCTGCATTCTGCACACTCTCAGACAGCAGCACTCCCTGGCCAAAACCCGTGTGAATACTGACACCAAGCTTGTAATTATCCTCAAGTCCTTCTTTCTAGGAACCATCTGCCAGTGGCATTTCACAAAGCTTTGCAGCACAGATACTCGGGAAAACTGCTTGTGTGTTTGGAGACTTTGAGGAATCACAAGGTGCTTCTGTCTGCTCCTTCCATGCAGACTCTGGTATGTTCTGTGACTCCTCACTGCAAGCTCCAGCTGCTTTTTCTGCATTTCGCCCCCAAAAGGGATGATGTGCTTACTGTTAAGTTAAAATGCATTAAATATGCCACTAGTATTTTTCCATGTTGGCAGTTACAGTAGTTGCCATGGGAATGTCAAATCATGTAAATGGGTGAAGAGGCAGCTCACAAAACAGTATGGATTAGAGACGTGGCCCACAGTATTAAAAACATGTACAAACTGTCTTCTGTACATAACCACACCATCTTCTGTCACTTAGAGACTTCAGGAAAATAAATTGATACTTCTCTAGACCTGTTTTATAAATGAGTGTCTTAAATAAATAAAGCATTTAACTGTGATGAGTAATCTCAGTTCTTTAATAAAGGATGGAGTTATGCTAATTGAACAGCAAAGTTGTTTGTCAGGGATGACAGATATCTGCATACTTCATTTATTCCATTAATTCATTTTCTGCAGCATATAATTACGATTCCTTGCACAAGTGACAGAATCACAGATAGCATTTCAGTGCAGGGCTATATATCTATTTTGTTATGATCAGTGAAGTATAGCAGTTATATCATTTTTATCAGGAGCATGCTGAGAATAACCAGAGGAGAATTCTAATCATTATGGACTTGTAAATCTTCCATTTATTCATTAAGCAGCTTCTGGACGGACATGAATTTATTTTAAAATAATATTTTTTTTCTTTTGTTAGTTCTCAGGAATTAAAATTCATAGAAAGACTAGCACTAGGAAGTATGAGAGGCATTAAACTCAATAATTCTTAAGTAGTAAGGGAAATAGAACATCTTTGTAAAGGATGTAATTATGGATAAGGTGTAACTTATATTTTAGCTTATACCATGGAAAAAAATAAGTTAAATTCCACCCATGTTGACTAACATTTTTAGTTTCAGTTTGGTTTTTCTCATCTCTAAAATGTTGCTTATTTAATATTGAGATTGTTCTCTTATGTATGAATCATCTAAATTAGAGCAGCTGAATAGATGTCCGCCTCGCCCTAATCACAGAATGTTCTTTCTCACATTCTGTAAACAAGCTCTGTTTTTCAATATTCTGCAAAAGTTACTGTAAAATAGGGCTTTGTTCCAGATAGGATGGGATTCATGCCTTAACACAGAATCTGAACATCATTTCAAGGTATCTTTCTATTAAATCTGTGTGCAAGTTCACAAAAGGAAGGAATTAAACAATGGGTGAACTTGGTAAAAGGGAGATATCATGTCCTTTGCCTATGCATTTTGATTTCAGTAAAAGATTACATGAGTTTAGCCAGAATTTGTGTGGTGTAGATATTATCAGATTCATATAGATGAATTAAATGTAAAATTCATCAACCTCAGGCATTAGACCTTCTAATAACAAGAACCAGGTATTGTGTCCAGGAGAATACAAAAGGCTTATTGCCAGATAAATATTTTTGCCAGATAAATATTTTCTAGAATTGCTTAACAGAACAACTCATTTCAGACAAGAACAAAATCCACTGAGCTCTGAATGTAATAAAAATTAGCACCATTTTTTATTAATGTCTAAAAACCTGTAGTGAAATTGAAGTGATACCTTCAGGTTAAAATATACTTTTAAATAAAGGGATGAGGTTTTTTTATGATAAAAATCTTACAATATGTCATGACTGCCCAATCATTTTCTAGATGCGAATCACTTATAAATGACAGAGAAAATGTGTACCATATTTTCCATGCATCTAATATTATAATAACTGACTTCATCAGTATTTGGAAAATAATGCTGTGTCTAGTGCAGCCAGGTGAGTGTCTTTAGCATGCATAGGAAATACCTTCTGTGTCAAGATTTGAATAAATTTTATTTTAGAACCAGTGTAGGAATTTCCAATATTTTATATTTTTGGTGACCTCTCACGTAGAACATCAAATGTCTTCTGAACTCATATACAGTATGAGCTGGCCTCTTTTGTGTCAGCCTCTAAGACAGGAAAGATGTTTCTTGCTGAAAGATGTTTATTCTTCTCAGAGTATCAGTAAAATAGCTTGCAGATTCTGCATTTGAAGGTAAAAGACTGAACTGGGGGTGTTTTTTAATACAAAATGGCCAAATGCACTGCATTGCTGAAACAATTCTTTTCATGTTTTGGCGGTATTTTGAACTAGATTTAAATTTGTGAGAAACTTTTAAACATGACCTGAAAACAGAAAATTGGAGGTTATGACCACTGACTCTGTGGTTTTTGACCATGAGTAAATCAGGTAGTTTCTTTGTGGTTTAGCTTATCGAGCAATATAATGAATACATAATACTAACTGTATAATTTCATAATAGATTACGAGCTGCAGCCTATTATGAATTATATAGCATTTTATGAAGTATTATGAAGATTTACAATTATTTCAGAACTTTTTTGCACTTAATTATCATTGGAAAATGTATTGAGATTGGGTACATCTTTTCTCATTTTGTAATGAAGTAAATAAAGAAATCTCAGTGTTTATAATGAAACATTCAACTATTAATCATTAGGAAATGAAGAATTATATAATACTAAATCTTTTGCTATTAGCCTCCTGTAAGGACATTTTACTCTTTTAATCTGAATGACTTACAAGAGGCTGTTGTGGGTATTTTTCAGCAAAAATAATCTGATGGTTTGCTGCTCTGCATGGTAAACAGATGTGAAATAAATTCTCGGCTATGTATTTCTGGGTTGTGCCTTAATGTGGCAAAGAGTAGCTTCTGAGGAAACCTTCAGAGATTAAAAACTCATCAGAACCTCCTACTATATTTTAAACAATACAATTAAAATTACAAAATCCTCCTTGATAAATTATCAAATTAAAAAAAAATAGAATATTTGGAGATGCCCTTGCAGACAATTTTGTGTATTTTCTGTGTATAATAATTAGTGTTAATTGGACAGAACAATGAAATATCTTGAGTTTACGTAATTTCAAGTGCTAAAAATAGCACATGGAAAAACCTTCCCAAGTGCTTTATCTTCAGTTATGTATATATTGCATAAAAATATGCAATAAATGTCATCAATAGACATTTTGCACTATACACAGATGTTCTTGCTGTTTTAATAGTTGTGTTACTAATTACATTACACTTGGGTACCAATTCAATGAACTTTGTTTTAGAATAAGAGTTCTCAATTACACAGGCAAAATAACATTCATGCTTCACTGGAACTGAAAGGCTAGAGAAAATATAAAATGTACACAGTATCAACAGCAAAATTTATTTTACATACTTAAATTGATTTTACTGCAATATCTTAGACTATTTTCTGGTGGCTAATATCAAAGGGAATAGATAACCATATGACAAGATATAGGACCATGGCCACTGCTTTTTTTTTTTCTACTGGCAAGTGGCATAGATGTCTTGAGGAGCACCAGTTGTTAATAAACACTGTAACTTTATTTTTGTTTTAATTACTCAAGAAATAAGAAGCTTCTGAAATTTGCAGATAATGAGCAAGCTACATTCATTTTAGTGACCCTCTCTGGATATATTTTGGGAAAGCAAAGTGCTTTTGAAATTTTAAGCATGTGTGCAGCTTCCTCTGTTGTGATATGATAATTCATAAAATTAGACATGTTCTTAAATTCTCTAGTGACTTGGGCCTGCATGTTGTGATCTCCTCTGGTGAACAGCTTAAGGCTACAGAAAATCATCAAAGAAATTACAAAATGAGCAGAATTTCTATTACTTTGATCAGGGAATAATAGGGGAAACCAGAATGAGAGCTGTAATGTTTATTTGAAGTAGTGGGAGGACAACTGTAGATTATGTGTATTACATATTTATCACTAATGTTTTTCTCAGCTATGTTTACTTGCATTTTCATTTTACGTGTGTTTTTGTTATTCACAGGAATTTCAGTAAAAAGATTTGTGTGACACAGTATGTCCTCAGATTTTAAATGTCATTTATTCCTTGAAAATGCTACAATTTCAACTGCACTTCTTAATTAAGCCTTTATATGTTACTACATATACTAGAAAACACATTTTCCAGATGTTTGAAGCTTTTAAAAATAGACCAATTCCTTGATTATATTTATAAAATTTGGTGAATTTTTAGGTTTAAATATTGATAACATATTTAAGAAGTAAATTGAAATTTTGGTTAGAAAAAGGGAGATGAATCAGGAGAGAAGGGAAGTGGATGGGACCATTCGACATGACCTTTTAGTTGCATAAACCTATCAAACTGCTTCCTTCCTGCCCCCCTCATCTGATCTTCTCTAAGGGCTGCTGCCAGCTGGAACCTCTCAGTCCCCAGTGACACACAGCCCATATTTTGCTGCTGCTGCTGTCCTGAAATATGCCCCAGACACTGCAGGTACAAGCAGAGCAGCCATGATCTTTTAGTAGATCAGCAGCTTTTAGTCTACAAAAAGTCTAAAATGCTTTGCAGACGTAAATTCTTGATTCATTTGCTGACTCAAAGTACATGAGATTAATCATGATATCTCCATCTCAAAACACATTTGAACTTTGTTGTGCTGTAGATTATACATAGCATGTGGATAAGGTTGTCATGGTTTATTAACAGTGGCTCATACCAGGAGGCTCTTTTCTCCCCTTTCTCCCCGTGTCTTCATCCTGCAGTGTGTCTGACTGGTAAGACTCCTCTGCCTGTGCCCCTTGTCTTCTCTCAGACTTCAGCTGTCATGAAGCACTGAGGAACCAGAGGCACAGCTGCAGGAGGTGTAGCAATGGGTGATTTACAGCCATCACTGCTAGTCCTTTCAGGGAGCTTGAATATTTTCCAGGACATTATATAAATGGGAATTTTTGGCTTTCAAAGCAACAATAACTACTGCAGAATTTAGATACATTAATAACTGGCATGCTACAAGCTCTAAAATTGCTTATTAGTTTGGTCTAATTGTTTTATAGTATGAATTCTGGGAACACAATCTGATAACATAGTGAATAAGATACCTGTGAGAGGTGATGCCATTGTGGAAGTGCTTTTGATGACAGTGCATGCTGTGGAATTTTTGAAATTCACTTATGAAAGTGAATCCTACAAATTTAATATATACTCATGGAAAGAGCAACATTGAGAAATGTAGGTTTGTGGGAATGCAATAGTGAGTTGCTTGCTCTAAGCTGATAGTGAGTTGTTCACTAAGTCTTGAGGCAGGGATACTTAATCCATACAGTACCTATCCTGTCTGATTGTGATCTGTTTAAACATTGACCCACTAGACTTCTTGCCTGGGCTGGGATATCTGCTGACACATCCCACAGGAGTTGAGGAGGAGCACCAAAATCTCTTTTGATAAAGGAATTTGGGAGATTTGACTTTGGGAATTAAGGAACAGCTGTTCAGTACTACTGTAGTGAAAAGCTGTCTTGTCTTTGTAAACATCAGAATGCAAATAATAAGCCAACACACAGATTAATAGATGTCAGAGGCAGGAGATGAGCAGCTAATTTAATGTCCTATGTATTAGCATAATTAGTTGTGATTTATTACCGGAGCCAAGCCCAAAACTCCTTCACTGTGAAGAAAAATACTGTTCACTGTCTAAAAGAGGTGCCTAAGGTGCTGATGTTAAACACCCACAGCAGCAGTAGCACTCCTTCATTGGCTGTGTAGCAGGGATTGGTTTGTAACCTTGGCTTTGACATCCATGTTTAAGATACTGTACAACTCAGCAGAATGGGCTGAAAGTGATACAGACTTCTAAGAATATTAGAAAACCATATTTCATACATATCCCTGTATTTTATCTTTGAATTATTTAAGCTAAGGAAATAGAAAGAAACAACTTGGAAACAGAAAAGCAGAGTAATGCAAAAGTGAGAAACACAAAAAGGGAAACATAACTGCAACTTCCAAGGGGCATGTCTGGGAAAGTAAGTTTGACTGCAGGTAATACAATGTCTATCTGTTTTCCCATTTTGAAATATAGGTTTATAACAACGAAAAAGGTGCTAAATAAGTAGTTATACTCTGAGGTGGGCTCCTTTTCATTTTCTGAACTGGTCTGCATTTGGAGGTTCCTATCTGCAGATGTTCTGAAATCTTGACTATTTGCTTCTAGAATAGGTAACCGAGTTTGGACTTCCTCTCTAGTGAGCTGTCCATCTGTAAGTGATTTCTAATGTAGAATTATCTTGTGATCACTGATCTTGAGGTAGAAACAAAATATATATTTCTTTCCTATATAGATTTTATGCTTTATTTGTAACACATTATTCTTCATTATTTGTGTCACACATTTACAGTTTTACATGAGGTACTTTTGTTTTGCTACTATAAAACCTGTTTTCTCAGAAGCTGTCCTTGAAATCTCTTGGTTCTGAGTTCATGTCTGGGTATCAACAATGAACAGTCAGTTTTTGGCAGTCCCAGATAATGCCTTGTCTGAATCACTCAGCCACCACCTACACAGGTGACCTAGTAGTCATGCTGACTAAATAGAGCATCAAGCTGTGGGTGTTGTCAGCATGGCTCAGAGTAACTGTTGATGTCTGGGTGTAGTTCAGGGAGCCTGTTGTGTTTTAATCTTAAATTATTCATACACTTGATCTGTAGCAAGACTCAGAAATGTCTGCAGCTCACAAAGCAGAAACAGCTATTTCAAAATTCCCAACACAAAGACTTATGGCTTGTTTGGTTTCTAGGTTTTTGGATGATGGTTTGTATTAAATTACAACTAGCCTGATTTAAGTTCTTTTTAGGGAAACACATGTTATTTGTGGTAGATTTTTAATAGCAAAATGCCAGAACCTTGTCACAACTAAATGGCATTTTTCAGAAACAACTGTTACTGAAAATTCAGGAGTAAGATGGTAGGTCTTTTACTAGTGGTCTTTTACTAGTGAGAAATTGATACAAACGGATATCTTGTCTGATGGAATGAAAACAGCAGAGCTAAGAGTGAAAGAAAAGCAGAAATGGCGTATATATATATATATATATATAGTGTTTTTTTCAGTAGGAAGAATTTACCTGCTTTATTGTTCAAAAAGTCACTAGGTTTATGTTAGGAAGGTTATTTCTTGCTGCAGAGGAGCCCAATCTTTGTGTCACAGAATGACTCTTGCATTCCCTCTATTCATATGCTGATGTTCTCCAGGTCTTCAAATCCCCAGACACAAATATTGAGTGTAGGATGAACACTGCTCTGAAAATCATAAAATACTACCTGGCAAAACTATTGAAGGCAGGTCAGATCAGCCATTTCCTATCTTCCTGAGTATGACCATTTGCACATGCAGAGAACTGCCAGTCCACGTCTTTGCAATGTTTCCACTGCCAAATGTCTACCATAAACATCACAACATCTTTCCAAACAGTCTAAATGTAAGGAACCAGAACACGGCAGACTGGGTAGCAGCTGGTTCATATTCTGCCAGCTGCCTTCATTGCTGTAATGGTTGTAATGCCTAACTTGCCTATAACAGACCACCCATTCAGTGACTGCTGCCTCCTTCTGAAAGCAAAATATGGCTCACTATAAATGCATTAATTTCTTCAGCAGAAGTTTGCACTGCAAAGTTGTTGAATGTGTATAACTTCTTGTAGCTGCTCAGGTGCCACCATAAAGCATTTGTGGTTAGCTCTTGATTTAGTTCCGTGTTGTTTTGCGAGCACTGCTTTTCTTTTTATTTCCCATTTGCACCAGACTCTGAAATAACTGTGAGAATAATTCATTGTGTCATGCATTTCATGAGGTGTCTTTTTTCAATTTTCCCATTTGTCAATTTTTCTAAGCTGGCAATTTTTCTAAGCTTTTTGAAACTATTTGCCCATAACTCCTACAAATGATGCCTAGTTCAATGTGTCTTTGTTACTTATACTTTTTTTTGTATGCTCCAAATGCATGCTGTTTTGCTTTTGGTATATTGTATGCTAAGCCAGATGAGCATAACTAGCAGAATGAAGTTTTGCATGCAAATATGTTTCAGCTCAATTGATCTGGAGGCATTCCGGACAGCAAGCTCATTTCCTAGAACAAGAATAGAGAAGAAGCACAATGAGAAAATGTAGTTAAAATTATTTTTCCTTTAAATGTTTTGTATTACTAGAAAATTACTTTTAGAGTAAAACTTCCAGTCCACCACAATATCACTTCATTTTTCTGGTTTTCATTTTCTTTCCAGCACCATTCCAAGGCTTTATCTGTCTCTAAGCTCTTAACACTGAAGCTAACCATGAGTATCAAGTAAGTATGATATGTGGCCCACCAACAAGCAGGAAATTCTTCTCAGGGGAAAACAAATCTTTTTTTTCAAACAGCTCTTCCTTTTGGCAGTGCCTTTCAAACTCTGCTGAAAGAGTTTAAATTCCAGGCTTTGCTTCTCTCAGCCCTGACCCTCACCCAAATCCTGACCCTTCATAAGAGCTATAACCTGAGAGTTGCCCATTCACATAAAAAAGTTCTCAAGGCAGAAAATTTTTGCAGCCCACTTTTTTCCTTGGCCACTTCTGTCCAATTCCATTTCTGCTCCAGCTCTAGGCTTTGGCTCCGTTCTAACTTTACCCCTTATCCTAAACCTAGGGCCTCAGCTAAGCGTTAGTCAATAGTAACAGCTTTGGTCCAGGCGACAAGGTTGTCAGGGGAAGCAAACTCTATTCAGCCCACCACTGCATTTGGAAGCCCCTGTCCAGTGCAGCCCTAGGTCTTGTGTCTTTCTGAACCTTAGCCCTAAAAATAAGCACTCTCCTGAGAAGAGATATCACAGCTCATAGCCCTTTGCCATCCCCTTTCTAGCCCCACTTCAGCTGCAACTCTAACCTTTCAGTCTCTCCTAAAGCTTGGTCAAATCTTAAACTCATCCCTGGCTTTAAGCTTCAGCTCGTTTTTATCCAACACTTTCAATGATGCCCACTTTAAAGACTTCTCTCAGTAGGCATTTCTGAGCTTTCACAAAGGCTCCTCCTGTTGATTTGTTTGTACGGTGGTAGGTCCAGACATCCCTGCTCCAATAATCACCTCTGAGACACTGGCCACCTACTAGAGAAATGGTATAGTGATCTCAGGTAACTCACTGCCCGTTTGAAGCACAGAGAATAAATACACGCCATTTTTAATTAATATGATCAAAACTTTGATAATTGGAGAAGGCTGGGAAGGACCAAGAGGGGCTGAAGGACTGTAAGGGTTGGTCCAAAGTTTCCTTCGTCTTTTCCTCCCGACCGTCGCAAGGAGACCTCGAGGACTCTCACCCAGGCTGACTCTGAACAATGGTTTCCTGGCCTGGCCAAGGTGGATGCTTGTCAAATGACTGTGTGCAGGTGTGTTGTGTTCACTGGACTGTGATGTTGTGGCATCAACCAGAGATTGTGCCGTCCCAAACGGAGGCTGCATGTACTGTATGATTGCACCTGTCTCCTAGAGCACCACACAATGGGCCATAAATCTTCCCACTTTTTGGCCAGAAGCCACTTGCCTTGGAAAAGGACTATAAAAGAGTGACCCTCTGGAGAAGACCTTTGAGATCTCCCCATGGATGAAGACCCGTCTATTGGCTGGACCACGAGGACATCCATCTCATCTCATTGGTAGCTATTATCCCATCCTCTTCTTCTTTTTCTCTCTATACTTTGTTTCCTATATCTCTCCCCTCTATTGCAACTGAGTTGTTGGTATTTAATAAAAATGCATTGCTGCTGTTGAATAAACTGATTTTGTCCCCTGCATTTTGCCTGTTTGCACCTCTGAGATCAAACGAACCATCACGACCCCCGCTCTGTATTAACAGCAGATCATGACAAGGACTCGAAGAAACTTGAGCCTTCAAGAGGTTAAAGCACCTTACTTTGAACATAAACTGTCTGACCAGTCATGTAGAAGGCCCACAAAAATCAAAAATATTACATACTAAATTAAATAAGCAAAAGTTGAGGACATAATAGGAACTTTCACCATAATCTCTGCTTGTACTAACTGGGCATGTATAGTAGTGATGTAACAAATATACCAACATTTTATAAATATCTTCATTATATTTTCTGTTATTTTATTCAAATTTCATTTTATTCCCAAGGATAACGGAAGCATAAAGGAGAACTTGTTTACTAGTTCTAGTAAACTAGGTAACACTTGAGACAGAATTCCTGTGGCTCCCAAATGCTCAGGCAAATATTTCAGTTGTTGATGCTCTTTTTTGGCATATAAAGAATGTCTTTTCCTAATAGATCATTTCTTAATCAGAGAACTTCCCCCTTTTTTTTTTTTAGCCCAGAAATAAGCTGTGAAAATTGCTTTGGAAATTAGCAAGAGCTATTAATACTCAAGGGCAAGATGAAATTTCTTTTTCTGTGGCCATTTACTAGTTTAATAATATTTCTTACAAAAATATGGAATACTGCAGTGACTGTCAAAAGCTCTTGCCTACTCACATGCAAGACAGGAAAAAATCAATTAAATTTCCTAAATATGAATAACACTTCTCTAAGAATGATTCATGCATATATTAATCTCTCCATTGTTGGGATCCATAATGGTGGGGGGAGTGTTATTTCACTGCTTGTATCTTTTCATGCTGAAAGCCTGCATGGAAGACTTTGACTCTACTTTTTGAAAGTAATCAGTTGGCATTTGGCAATGATTTATATCTCCAATGAACAGGCATGTTTACCAGACTTCCAGATTTATTTTCTTTTTTTTTTTTTGAAAGAGTAACAATATATCTACCGATTAAAAAAAAAAAAAAGAAAAAAAAAGTAAAATATATTTGAGAATGCTAAATAGCTCTTTATAATAAATACATATGAAAATGAAATTAGCAGGAAACAGGGCCAAAAAAAGGCAATGGGTAATCTTAATTAGCCATTTAATTTTTCTATAGTAATTGCCTACAGAAGATGTTTTGTCTCCATAATAAGTCCACTAACACTATA
This sequence comes from Rhabdornis inornatus, assembly GCA_013397075.1. Classification (NCBI taxonomy): domain Eukaryota; kingdom Metazoa; phylum Chordata; class Aves; order Passeriformes; family Rhabdornithidae; genus Rhabdornis; species Rhabdornis inornatus. Next base: position 480,814 of record VWZS01007262.1, read on the forward strand.
TTCATGGAAACAATTTTTTTAAAAATTGTTTTTTTAAAACTGATTTCAAACTGATTTTAAAATGGTTTTAAACTGGTTTAAAACTGGTTTTTTATTTTTACAGTATGGGGTTTTTTATTATTATGCCTTCACTGATGTATGCAAAAAATTATGAGCTATGAGAGATTCTCATTCTCTTTTTCTCAAAATACTCCTCACCGTATTTTTTTGTTTTAAGTTACAATAAAATCAGGTCAGAATTTCCTGTTCTAACTGCATTCGTTTATGTTATTTATTATTTCTGGAAAGTAATGTAAGCACCAAGAGACCATCTATGGCATTTTAAAATCACATTAGAGATCTGATGGAAACCTGCTTAAAGATAAGTTATGATGTTGAAAATGAAGGTGTTACATAAATGCATTTTTTCACTTTTATAAGATTATTTTCATTTTTTTTTCAGTTAGACTATTATACTTCCTAAAGTTTCTTGTTCTTTTGGACTGTAAATTTTATTGATTTTTTTAAATAATATTTTTCCAGTAACTTCAGGTATCAACATGAATGACTAATGCCAAGTGATTAGTTAGGTGATTGAACATTAGTCTTATGGCCACTATTATTCTCATCAACAGTGCCAGAACTGCCAAAACAAGGTTTAGAAACTATAGTGGATTTCTTGAACTATTTCAAAGGCTGAAAGAAAAATAGTGTTACTACTGGATCTTACATTGCCTTTGTATTAGTGACTGACAGTATTACATTGTTAATTTTTCATACTGGTACTACTCAGTCTTGCTAGCTTAGCATTTCCTTGCATGAACTGTAAGGATGAAATCTTTAGTTTATATTGTAAAAGTCTCTTGGTACCTGGCAGCCTCAGAGAACACTTTCTGGTATCTCTACTGTTCATGTTCTATTTACTGGTGAGCATGATTCCATATACTCTGTATTCTGATTTTCACTGTCTCAACATATTTCTCATAGAGAATTGGGTAATACATTTAAAAGATGAATTATTTGAACAGTAAATAAACATTTCTGGCAGTCATAATATGGATGAACACACTGTAATATTAATATCCTGCCCAAAATCTCTTAGAGTAGCCTCACCATGGCAGAATAATGCTTTCCCCACAAAGTGCTGAATTCCACAGACGGAAAGAAAATCAGTGAGGGAAAAATAATTTAATTGATTTTTAGCATACAAAGTAGTTGTGTCACATGTTTTGAATCTTAGCCCATTTCCTTCAGGAGCACATTTTTCAATAAAAAGCAAAAGTTGTTTATTTTTAGTTAGAACTGAGGCAGTTATTAGCTAATTATTGTTACTGTCTAGAAAGGCATTATATTTTGCTTTAAAATGCCCAAAGGACTTCAGTGTTTGTAAAATTAGTCACGGGTGAAGAGATCTTCTAGGACAAAGTTAAGAATCAACAGCCTGATATCAGATCAAGTTTGTGAATGATTGAAAATCCAAGGAAAAGGCTGGCAATGAACAGAACAGAAAGGAATTCTGGGAATATAAAGCTGCCCATATACTCAAATCACAACCACTTTTGATGTAATAAAATGCCAACAATTAGGTTTTGCTCAAAGACTGGTTTCCAGTTTCTGAGTGGTGTGCATGTGTTTCAATGCCTTTGTACTGCCAAAAATAGACAAGCTCCCAGAATAATTAGATATGAAGTGCAGGTAGATAACACTGTTGATTTCTAAATATTTTAAAGTATTTTCAAATAAATTATTTTCAGTAATTGTTTTTCTTGTTTTCTTATTTTTCTTCAATTTATTCAGTGAAATAAAAAAAATTACTTGTGTTAAACTAAGAATGGGTAGCTTTAATTTAGCAGGAAGAGAAACCTGGTTTCACCTACAGAAATGCTACTTTGCCTGGTACTTTAAAGATCCCTCAGATGTGTTTGGAATTGGATAAAAATCATCCTCAATGTAGATGAAAATACCATCAATCTTTGCATTATAAATTTTTACTTCAGTTTATAAATTCTCAAAAATCACCCTCTTGAAAGCTGCTATTGCTCCCTTTTGGGGATTAACAGCTATTTAAATTTTCTTTCTTTCTAGCTTCCCACTAATATGCTAATAGTAAATCTGTACCATCTGCCATGTAAACAGAGAAGTGGAAAAACCTTGACAGCATAGTCTCTCATTTAACCAATTTACATAAGTTATTATTCATAAAATTAAAAGTGTCCTTGAGTTACTAAGAAATTTTGTGGTCATTATGTTTTTTCCCTAAGCATCTACTAGTTGCAATAAGGAGACAAAACTGCAGTAGAACACAGTGTGTTTGTTACTACTGAGAGAATGATATTCATCATTTTAGTAAATTGAGTAAGTAGATTAGTTGCATAAATGCTTGGGAAAGTAATTTCTTAGCTTAGGGATCATATTTGTTTCTGGCCCATGAAAGGTTAGTTTATCTGGATCAGTGTGTATTTATCTACACCACTGTGCATAAATCACTGTCTAATTGACAGGCATCCATTAATGACTCTGGACTCACACAAGAGTGGTGCACTTCTGAGAGAACAACTTCAATGTTGCCTTTAAAGTAGCAAATAAAATTTAAAATGTAGGGGGACAAAATTAATGGCAAATAGCATTTATTTTCAGCCTTTAAATATTTATTTATAAATATTTATTTGTATTGCAATAAAAAATAAACCCACAGTTTCTGTAAAGATTCACTGTGCTCTCTTTTTTTTTTTTTTTTTGCTTAGCATTAAGCTTGTTCTGTTTCAGATTTACTCTATAGATAGATATAGGAAGAAATCTTTGCAAAATCATAACCTATGATCTGTAATAGTGGCATTAAGGTGGGTTAAAATATCTATAAAATGAAGGAAAAATAATGAAAAATTATTTTAAAATAAAAAGGAACTCCCTGTAATGGCAAATATAAGAGAAACAATACAGTATAAATTATTATTTTGTACCAACTGAAAGTGTCTGACTGTCTACAGTGACCTCTTGTCAGTTTTACACTGACAGCTAAAATCACATTAGATTCTTAAAAAACTGATTGAATTTTGTGCTGCTAGTCTCTTTTCAGTCAAAAGAGTGAAAAGGAGTGGGCTAGACTATTTTGAATGGAAGTAAGAATTAGTAGTCCTTATGAAGAAAACAAGCGAAAGAATGCTGAACCGCAATATTTTACAGCAGTATTAGAAATTAGGAAAAGATAATGTGCCTGTTTGCATGAAAATAATGGCTTTAAAAAATATTTTATTTCAAGCCAACCAATTTGCCTAATGCTATTTCTTAAAAAAAAAAAAAA